>LR880971.1:14361566-14377119 GCA_904067115.1 Aegilops sharonensis | reverse complement strand
GGGAGTTGATGAAATATCCACCTTGTAAGCTTATTGGAATAGCATGGCAACTCACACATCGTAGATCTGATAACTTATTGTACCCCGGTATGAAAAAAGTTCATTTTACTGCCATGAATAAAGTGACATCTATTTTTGGCTTCTTTTACCCCCCAAACAAACCCAAACCTGTCAAAACACCGGCCCCCTGGCTGGTTTTTCTCCTCCCTCTGCTGATGTGGCACTAGTAAAATGGACTTTTTCCCCGGTATTGGCGGGACGGGGGGTTAACGAGATATCCCCCGGTAACTTTTGTGGAAATAGCATGGTAACTCACACATTGCAAACCTGATAAGTGTTGTGACATGGTCCTGATAACTTTTGGCTAGGGGAGTGATGAAATATACCCACGGTAACTTTTATGTTAATAACACGGTAACTCACACGTTGCATATCTGATAACTTATGTACCCCCGGTCTTGGTAACTTTGGCGACCGGGAGCGGGGGGTGATGAAATATCCTCCGTTAACTTTCGTGTGAATAACATGGTAACTCAAATTTCATAGACCTGATAACTTATGTACCTCGGTCCTAAAAAGTTTGTCGGCGAGGGTGGGGGTGGGGGAGTTGTTGAAACATACCACGGTAACTTTTGTGCAAATAACATGATAACTCAACATGGCAGACCTGATAACTTATGTACCCCGGTCCTGATAAACCTGGTCGGCGAGGGTGGGGGTGGGGCAAGTCGCTGCAACATGCCACGGTAACTTCTGTGCAAATAACATGATAACTCATACATGGTAGACCTGATAACTTTGTCGGAGGGGTCAGGGTGGGGGTGTCGTTGAAACGTACGAAGATAACTTCTATGTAAATAACATGATAACTCACACATCGTAAACATGATAAATTATGTACCAGTCCTGGTAACTTTGTCGGAGGGGCCGGAGTGGGGGAGTCGTTGAAACATAACACGATAACTTCTATGCAAATAATATGATAACTCACACATCATAGACATTAAATTATGTACTCAGTCCTGGTAACTTTGTCGGTGGGTTGGGGTTGGGGGGAGTCATTGAAACATACCACGGCAACTTCTATGCAAATAACATGATAAGTCACACGTCGTAGAAATGATAAATTATGTACCCAATCTTGATAACTTTATTGGCGGAGGTAGGGTGGGAGGAGTTGTTGAATCATACAACGATAACTCTTATGCAAATAACATGATAACCCCCACAACGCGGACTTGATAATTTATGTACCCGACCCTGGTAAATGTGGCGACTGTGGCGAGGGGTGGGGAGGGGGGGCAACCTCGGTAATTTATATGTAAATAGCTTGTTAATAGACACATACTAAGCTGATAACTCACATACAAATGCCATTATAATTTTTGACCTGAATTTTTTTGTTGAAAAATATACACCCGGTAATTTCTATGTAAAAAATATGATAATGTATACATTACAGATTTGATAACTAATATCTTACGTTTTAAACACCATGGTATCTTTCATCCAGGGGAAAAAAGTTTTTTTAAACATTTTCATCGGTAATTTATGTGTTAAATTACCATACTTCCTCATGCCTTAACCTTCTCGTACTGTAGTTATCAGCCTTATCATGGTATAATTATCATGTTGCTCATGCCATAGTTATCACGCTGGTCATGCCAAAGTTACCAAGCCAAACTTTATTTTTTTTTGATATGGCAGAAATAAGAAAGGTTCAAATAATATTGTTTATCCATAATAGACAATAACAAAAGGTGGCTTAGTTGGTTATTGGGCTCAATAGGTATTGCGACCAGTCAACTGATCGTTAGCACAGTCCTATATAAAAACAATAGAAGATCTTTTCTCTGAAAATCCCCTAACGAAAAAGTGATTCGTCATAAGAAGTCAAGTCCGCGTACGTTAGGCCCGCGGGTCGAAAGCTGACTGTGGCTGATGCTTTGCATGGCCACACATGGGTAGACGGGATTCGCGGCGCGCCGACGGTTCCTGCCATCGCGAAGTTCCTTCTGATCTGGAAGGAGGTGCGGACAGTCGCCCTATCCGACTCCCCTGATGCCTTCTCCTGGCGCCTTGGCGCAGCTGGCCGGTACTCATTCCTCGGGAGGGAGTATGCACCTTGTGCCGAGGAGATCTGGCGTTCTTGGGCCCCTCTTGAGGTAAAAAAATTGCCTAGCTCGCCGTCTGCGCAAGGTTATGGACGGCCGATAGGCTTGCTCGGCGGAACCTGCCGCACACACGGGTTTGCCAGCTCTACTGCCAGCAAGACGAGGACACCACGCACATGCTCCTGGGCTTCCCCTACGCGCGCGAGGTTTGGTACAGCATGCTACTTCCCATGGGTCTATGTCGATTCACACCGGACAACACGAAGGGCTTAGCGGACTGGTGGCCACAACTGGCGGAGGTAGGTACAGTTAGGCACAACAGACAGACGAATACCACTGTCATAGCCACGCTCCGCTTCATCTGGCTTGAGCATAACAATCGTGTCTTCGAGCGCAAGATATCCCCGCCGAACTCCACCGTAAACCTCATTAGGGCTGAGCTCCACTGTGGACTCATGCTAGGGTAGAGGGCGGCCACCCTTTCCAGATTCACTAGGAATTAGGGCCTGCCCGATCGCTAGGCCTGCAAGGTGGCTTCGCAATGTAACTCACTCTGTACTCTGACTCCCTTTCTCTCCTTAATTGAAACGCTCCTGCATGTTCTTGAAAAAAAGAGAGAAGTCACGTCCCAATGTTCTGAAAACATTCATCATAATTAGTTAAGACCAGTCCCAATGTTTTGAAAACATTGATAAAACAGTTATGCTTCCGAAGTGTCTGAACTGAAGCATACAAGAAAATGGCCGAAATTGCACCTTCTATCCATTGTGGCCCTAAATCCTAATGAAGCTTCAAAAGCCAAAGCATGAGAAAACTGTAGAACAACAATCTAGTCTGTAAATAGCATATCTGAACAGGGTTTGACAAAAGCATGTTGCTTATTCCAGAATATAACATACATAGTATAGCAGACAACCACCATTCAGTCGGGCAAAGAATGTCAAATCAGGAATTACCAGCTTAATACAGAGAGTGAAATCAGGGTTACAGCAAGCATTTTCAAGGTTCAGTACCGCGTTCCCAGTTCATGTAAATCTGAAACTAGTTGGCATTTCCCCTCTGCAGGCAGCAGCATAGTCTTCAACGAGGTGCAGTGCAGCTACCATGTGAGGACATATGTACCTCTCCATGAATTCCTTCTCAATCAGATTGAAAATGGTATGCCAGCTCGGAACACGCTTGACCAATCCATTTTCCTTGAGAAACTTGATGATGCAGTACCGGGGCCTGAGACGGCCCTCTAGGCTGTAACTGACAATTACTGGCCGTTGAGCAATGTAGGCCGGTTCCAACCCCACCTCAGAGAAAAAGAACTCGGAAGTGCACCGCAACGATTCCTTTGACTTCCTCAGCACCGCAGGAGCATTAGACACGACAATGCCCGCCTCAGCATCTGACCACCTGAACACGGTCCATACATAGAGAGAAACCAGAAAAGAAAACGCAAAACACGCATACATGCATGCATGCTTCCACAAATGGGTTACCACATACCTTGTGGGGCTCTAGTGACCTCATATTCATTGTTGACCTCTTATGACCTCACATTCATGGGAAAGATTTCCTGACCACATATTGTCTCTATAAAAGCCTATCACCACTATGAATCATGTGTCTCCACCATTTCAAATCCTCCGCGCGCCTAAGATACCACTTGAGAAATTACTAATGGCCAACGGAAAGAATGTCGTGGCCATGTTATTTCTCACCACCATTGTGTCGGTGGCGGCCACAAGGCCAGCCGAGACCTATGGCGCTGCGGAGGAGAACACATTGAAGATGGCTACCCCCAGCAGCAAAGGGGTTGACGCTACATTAGCAGCTACACGTGTTGTTGCCGCCGAGAAGTCCATCAAGAAGGCTGAAAGCGCCACCACACCAAAAGAGGCCGTGGCTGCCAAGCAAGATGGAGCAAAATCTGCTTCTGCTGCATTAAAGTACAATGCCATCTCTCAGCAGGCAAATGGTAAAGGTCCTTCTACCTCCCTAGGCAGGAAAGAAGCAGCCGGTACTTTAGCCGCCGCACACTATGTCGCCGCCGAGAAGTCCATCAAGAAGGCCGAAACCGCCAAGACACCTGCAAAGGCCGTGGCTGCCAAGCGAGACGCAGCAAAGTCTGTTGACAATGCATTAAAGTATGGTGCCATCTCTCGGAAAGCAGCTGGTTCAAGTTCTTCTACCTCCCCCAATAGGAAAGAAGCCACCACTGATGCTGCTAAGATGTTCACCAAGAAGGCCGAAACCGCTACCACACCTGAAGAGGCCGCGGCTGCCAAGCAAGCTGCAGCCAAGTCTACCGCTGCTGCATCAAAGTATGGTGTCATTTCTCAGCAAGTAGCTGGTACAAGTTCTTCTACCTCCCCTAGCAGGAAAGAAGCTGCCGGTACCTTGGCAGATGCTCGCATAGCTGCTGCCGAGAAGTCCATCAAGAAGGCTGAAACGGCCACCAGACCTGAAGAGGCAGCACCCGCTAAGAAGGACGCCGCGAAATCTGAGGCTGATGCAATGAAGTACGGGGCCATCTCTCAGCAGGCCGCCGGCAAAAATGGTGCCTAAGTGGTGCCTTAAACACCTATTCACGCGCAACATCATCTGCATACTACCATGCATGCAAAATAGCAGCATTGAGATATCACATTATGCTAATTCTCATGCATGCACGCTTTGTTTAGACGTTCCCATTACGAATCATGTATTAATGTGTTTTACTTTTATTAGTAAGACACGCTTGACTTGCTTTAAAAAAATGCAATGATCGATGTATACATGTATTATCTGAAAATTAATAGTATGAGTTCCACCGCAATTTGTGTCTTTTTGTGATAATTTGGGTGCAATCAATGTACACATCCGATACACAAAATTGGACGAGTCAATGTATTATGGCTCCATGGAGCGGTGAATCATGTTTTAATGTCTTGCTTGTTTTACTCTTAGTAGTAAGATACGCTTGACTTGCTTTAAAAAAAATACAATGATCGATGTATACATGCATTATCTGAAAATTAATACTAATATGAGTTCCACCGTAATTTTCATTTTTGTCATAATTTGAGTGCAATCAATGCACAAATCCAATACACAAAATTGGAGGAGTCAATGTATTATGGCTGCATGGAGCGGCGATGATATACGATATATCTTCACTACTTTAAAAAGAATTTAAGGTTTCATCATACATCTGCCCTTCATCCAACCTCCCTACCAATCCTTCTTGTTTTGATTTTTTTCTCCCATCTTTGTTTTTTCTCTCCATGATTCTACCAAAAAAACGCCTCAAATGTCACATGGTTACCATATATGTCAAGTGGTTGTGATAAGATGGTGGCTGAGCGCTTCAGATTCATTCCACAACTGATTGTCAAATTGAGTCATCTCCCATCCTTTCGATAATTGTAAGAAAGTAACCGATTATCGGTACTGGCCACAAACTTATATTTTCTTGTCTTAACGAAGGGTTGCATACAATGCGGGTAGGTCTTGACGCCAACGTTGTCAACTCCATGTACAAACAATCAATCACAAATCATGATTTTTTTTGTTCATCAACCTTGTGTATTTTGTGTGTGGAAAGAACCTCAAAATTTCAAAATATGACAAACAGTGATCAGGCGCACATGATATATTCTCCCTAGTGGGGCGACACAAGGGATGCGTAAATGGGCGATGGATCGAGGTTACAAAGCATGAATACGAGAAGTATTCAAACAATTGAAATTTTGAATATGATTAAAATGCACACCCAATTTTTGAACTAGCTTCTGCCGGTCTCCTTATGTTCGTGGAACTTTAGATCCATGTAGTTACAACTAAAATATCACCACCCATCAGGCATTTGTGCTATCCATCTTACAAAAACGGAACAAAAGGAAATCCATGCCCATCAGCATTATGACATTAGTTTTTGGACACAGATCAGCTGCAGTTATGCAACAATTAATAGAATCCCTCTCGTGTCGATATTCGGGCAACATAAGAAGTGTCGATTTCCAGGCAACATAACAAGGCCGACACATTCTTCTGTACATTAAAAATCTGTATCACCAAGACAATTCTTTCACCAAACCTCCTCCTGCCCTTCCCCTCTCCTCACGCCGTCCCCGCGGGCGGTCGGGGGGAGCCCAGATCTGCCGCCCCTCGTCTCTCCTCCCTCCTCCACCCCTCCTCACCGCCGCTGGTGCAGGTCGCCGGGCAAAGCCCGTACGGCCTGGGCGGCGGCGGGGCCTTCTTCTCATGCTGTCCGAGGATGGCAGCGTGCTACCTCTTGAGCACTGCGTTGGTTTTCCCTTAAAGAGGAAAAGGTGATGCAACAAAGTAGCGTAAGTATTTTCCTCAGTTTTTGAGAACCAAGGTATCAATCCAGTAGGAGGCTCCTCAAAAGTCCCACGCACCTACACAAACAAACAAGAACCTCGCAACCAACGCGATAAAGGGGTTGTCAATCCCTTCACGGAAACTTGCGAAAGTGAGATCTGATAGAGATAATAAGATAAGAGAAATATTTTTGGTATTTTTATGATATAGATTGGAAAGTAAAAGATGCAAATAAAAGTAGATGGAAAACTTATATGATAAAAGATAGACCCGGGGGCTATAGGTTTCACTAGTGGCTTCTCTCAAAATAACATAAGTATTACGGTGGGTGAACGAATTACTGTCGAGCAATTGATAGAAAAGTGCATAGTTATGACATTATCTAGGCATGATCATGTATATAGGCATCACGCTCGCAAAAAGTAGATCGAAATGATTCTGCATCTACTACTATTACTCCACACATCGATCGACTCCTGCCGGCATCTAGAGTATTAAGTTCATAAGAACAGAGTAACACATTAAGCAAGATGACATGATGTAGAGGGATAAACTCAAGCAATATGATATAAACCCCATCTTTTTATCCTCGATAGCAACAATACAATATGTGCCTTGCTGCCCCTGCTGTCACTGGGAAAGGACACCGCAAGATTGAACCCAAAGCTAAACACTTCTCCCATTGCAAGAAGATCAATCTAGTAGGCCAAACCAAACTGATAATTCGAAGAGACTTGCAAAGATAACCAATCACACATAAAAGAATTCAGAGGAGATTCAAAATTTCTCATAGATAAACTTGATCATAAACCCACAATTCATCAGATCTCGACAAACACACCGCAAAGAGTTGCATCGAATAGATCGCCAAGAAGATCGAGGAGAACTCTGTATTGAGATTCAAAGAGAGAGAAGAAGCCATCTACCTAATAACTATGGACCCGAAGGTCTGTGGTAAACTACTCACAACTCATCGGAGAGGCCTTGGAGATGATGTAGAGGCCCTTCATGGTCGATTCGCCCTCCGGCGAAGCGCCGGCGAAGGCTCCAAGATGCGATCTCGCGGATACAGAAGGTTGCGGCGGTGGAAATAGTTTTTCGTGGTGCTCCTGGATGTTTACGGGGTACGTGGATATATATAGGCGAAGGAGGTAGGTCAGGGGACCCACGAGGGGCCCATGAGGGTGGGGGGCGCGCCCTCCTGCCTCGTGGCCGCCTCGGCTGCTTCTTGACGTCTACTCGAAGTCTCCTAGATTGCGTAGTTCCAAAAAGATCACTCCCGAAGGTTTCATTCCGTTTGGACTCCATTTGATATTCCTTTTCTTCGAAACACTAAAATAGGCAAAAAAACAGCAATTCGGGCTGGGCCTCCGGTTAGTAGGTTAGTCCCAAAAATGATATAAAAGTCTAAAGTAAAGCCTAACATCCAAAACGGGTAATATAATATCATGGAACAAGAAAAAATTATAGATACGTTGGAGACGTGTCAAACATCCCCAAGCTTAATTCCTGCTCGTCCTCGAGTAGGTAAATGATAAAAACAGAATTTTTGATGTGGAATGCTACCTAGCATAATTCTCAATGTAATTTTCTTTATTGTGGCATGATTTTTTAGATCCAAATGATTCAAGATAAAAGTCAATAAAACATTAAAATAGTAATACTTCAAGCATACTAACAAGTAATCATGTCGTATCAAAATAGCATAGCCAAAGAAAGCTTATCCCTACAAAATCATATAGTTAGGCCATGGTCCATTTTCATTACACAAAATACTCCCATAATGCACAACCCCGGTTTCTACAAAGCAATTGGTTCATACTTTTTAACGCGCTTCATCCTTTTCAACTCTTACGCAATACATGGGCGCAAGCCATGGACATAGCACTATATGTGGAATAGGGTGGTGGTTGTGAAGACAAAAAGGGAGAAGATAGTCTCACATCAACTAGGCGTATCAACGGGCTATGGAGATGCCCATTAATAGATATCAATGGGAGTGAGTNAAAAATTATAGATACGTTGGAGACGTGTCAAACATCCCCAAGCTTAATTCCTGCTCGTCCTCGAGTAGGTAAATGATAAAAACAGAATTTTTGATGTGGAATGCTACCTAGCATAATTCTCAATGTAATTTTCTTTATTGTGGCATGATTTTTTAGATCCAAATGATTCAAGATAAAAGTCAATAAAACATTAAAATAGTAATACTTCAAGCATACTAACAAGTAATCATGTCGTATCAAAATAGCATAGCCAAAGAAAGCTTATCCCTACAAAATCATATAGTTAGGCCATGGTCCATTTTCATTACACAAAATACTCCCATAATGCACAACCCCGGTTTCTACAAAGCAATTGGTTCATACTTTTTAACGCGCTTCATCCTTTTCAACTCTTACGCAATACATGGGCGCAAGCCATGGACATAGCACTATATGTGGAATAGGGTGGTGGTTGTGAAGACAAAAAGGGAGAAGATAGTCTCACATCAACTAGGCGTATCAACGGGCTATGGAGATGCCCATTAATAGATATCAATGGGAGTGAGTAGGGATTGCCATGCAACGGAGGCACTAGAGCTATAAATATATGAAAGCTCAACAAAAGAAACTAAGTGGGTGTGCATCCAACTTGCTTGCTCATGAATACCTAGGGCATTTTGAGGAAGCCCATCATTGGAATATACAAGCCAAGTTCTATAATGAAAAACTCCCACTAGTATATGGAAGTGACAACATAGGAGACTCTCTATCATGAAGATCATGGTGCTACTTTAAAGCACAAGTGTGAAAAAAGATAGTAACATTGTCCCTTCTCTCTTTTGTCTCATTTTTTTATTTTTATTTGGTAGGCTTCTTTGGCCTCCCTTTTTTTATTTTTTTATTTGGGCTTCTTTGGCCTTTTTTATTTTTTATAAAGTCCGAAGTCTCATCCTGACTTGTGGGCGAATCATAGTCTTCATCATCCTTTCCTCACTTGGAACAATGCTCTAATAATGAAGATCATCACACTTTTATTGATTTACAACTCAAGAATTACAACTCAATACTTAGAACAAAATATGACTCTACGTGAGTGCCTCCGGCGGTGTACCGGGATATGCAATGAATCAAGAGTGACATGTATGAAAAATTATGAAGGTGGCCTTGCCACAAATACGATGTCAACTACATGATCATGCAAAGAGCAATATGACAATGATGGGGCGTGTCATAATAAACGGAACGGTGGAAAGTTGCATGGAAATATATCTCGGAATGACTATGGAAATGCCATAATAGGTAGGTATGGTGGCTGTTTTGAGGAAGGTAAATGGTGGGTGCATGATACCGGCGAAAGTTGCGCGGTATAATAGAGGCTAACAATGATGGAAGGGTGAGAGTGCGTATAATCCATGGACTCACATTAGTCATAAAGAACTCACATACTTATTGAAAAAGTCTACTTGCCCTCGAAGCAAAGTACTACTATGCATGCTCCTAGGGTAAGGGTTGGTAGGAGTTAAACATCGCGCGACCCCGACCTCCACTCATAAGGAAGACAATTAAAAGAGCATCCCATGCAACAAATTTGTCACACAACTTTTACCATACGTGCATACTACGGGACTTGCCAACTTCAACACAAGTATTTCTCAATTTCATAATTACCCAACTAGCATGACTCTAACATTACCACCTTTATATCTCAAAGCAATTATCAAGCATCAAATTTATCATAGTGTTTAATGCACTTTCTATGATAGTTTTTATTATACCCAACTTGGATGCTCATCATTCTAGGACCAATTTTATAACCATAGCAAATACCATGCTGTTCTAAAAGACTCTCAAAATGATATAAGTGAAGCATGAGAGATCAACAATTTCTACAAAATAAAGCCACCGCCGTGCTCTAAAAGATATAAGTGAAGCACTAGAGCAAAACTTGTCTAGCTCAAAAGGTATAAGTGAAGCACATAGAGTATTCTAATAAATTCCAAATCATGTGTGTCTCTCCCAAAAGGTGTGTACAGCAAGGATGATTGTGGTAAACTAAAAAGCAAAGACTCATATCACACAAGACGCTCCAAGCAAAACACATATCATGTGGCGAATAAAAATATAGCTCCAAGTAAAGTTACCGATAGACGAAGACGAAAGAGGGGATGCCTTCCGGGGCATCCACAAGCTTAGGCTTTTGGTTGTCCTTGAATATCTTGGGGTTCCATGGTCATCCCCAAGCTTAGGTTCTTGACACTCCTTATTCCATAGTCCATCAAATCTTTACCCAAAACTTGAAAACTCCACAACACAAAACTCAACAGGAAATCTCATAAGCTCCGTTAGTGCAAGAAAGAAAAACCACCACATAAGTTACTGTAATGAACTCATTCTTTATTTATATTGGTGTTAAACCTACTGTATTCCAACTTCTCTAGGTTCATACCCCCCGATACTAGCCATAGATGCATCAAAATAAGCAAACAACACACGAAAAACAGAATCTGTCAAAAACAGAAAAGTGTGTAGAAATATGTAACTTTCGAATACTTCTGGAACTCTAAAAATCCTACCAAACTAGGAAGTCCTGGGAAATTTGTCTATTGATCTACTGCAAAAATAATCAACGCAAAATCACGTTTCTGTGATTTATTAATATTATTCTCGTGCGCGCAAAAGGTTCTGTTTTTCAGCAGAATCAAATTAACTATTACCGTAGGTTATCCTATAGGTTCTACTTGGCACAAACACTAATTAAAACATAAAACCATATCTAAACAGAGGCTAGATGAAATATTTATTACTAAACAGAAGCAAAAAGCAATAAACAAAAATAAATTTGGGTTGCCTCCCAACAAGCGCTATCTTTTAACGCCCCTAGCTAGGCATAAAAGCGAGAATAGATCTAAGTGCTGCCATAAAAATAAGATAGATCACGAAAACTCATTTCATATTCCCTACGTTCAGCAGCAAGTTTTCTTTGAGGCAATCAAAAGTAATGAAATAGGCTAAACTTAATGGGGTAAAAGTCCCCAAGATCAATCTCGGGAGGTATGGGTTCCTCCTTTGGCCCTTCATATTGCACAACCAATTCATCATTATAAGCATTCTTTTGGCAGAACTTTTTGAGCCTATACTCAAGAGAATATCCTAACTCATTATTTCGAAAAGAAAATTCATTATTAAGTTCGGAAATTCTATCAACTAGAACATTGGTAGGAACCTTTTTTCTAAGGTTTTCATTAAAAGCAACATAATCTAAAGATTGAACACGCATTATTTCCTCTTGATCAAAGAGGATTGCCTCTATGGGAGGGCGGCCAGCGTCCACCCTATAGTGTGCAAAGATTTCTTTAGCCTCTTTTAATATAAATCTGAACTCATGTGCCAAAAAGATAGTAGCGGCGCGCTTAACAGAAGAATGCTCAATATTAGAAAATTCTAGGAAAATCCTTTGTATGCAAGGGTGCATGTGCATAAACTGCCTTTCAAGTTCAACTATAAGTGTGGCGATAGCATCCGCAAGACTAGTAGTTCTATGAAGAATAGAACCGCCCATAGAAGGTATAGCATCGGCACAAGTAAAGAAATCCTGAATAACCACTTTTCCAATAATATTACCACTACCGATTCGAATTTTTTTTGTATGTAAGATAGTAGGTTCTTCAGCAGGAGCATCAAAAATTTCCATGTTATTATTATTGTCCATATCAACGATAATCTCCCCAGTTTCAGACATAACAGCAGAAAATGCGAGGAGCAAGCAAAAGAGAGGCGAACGGAAAGGAGATGGCGAATAAAACGACAAGGGTGAAGTGGGGGAGAGGAAAACGAGAGGCAAATAGCAAATAATATAATGCGAGGGAGATGAGTTTGTGATGGGTACTTGGTATGTCTTGACTTAAGCGAAGACCTTCCCGGCAACGGCGCCAGAAATCCTTCTTGCTACCTCTTGAGCACTGTGCTGGTTTTCCCTTGAAGAGGAAAGGGTGATGCAGGAAAGTAGCGTAAGTATTTCCCTCAGTTTTTGAGAACCAAGGTATCAATCCAGTAGGAGGCTCCTCAAAAGTCCCACGCACCTACACCAACAAACAAGAACCTCGCAACCAACGCTATAAAGGGGTTGTCAATCCCTTCACGGAAACTTGCGAAAGTGAGATCTGATAGAGATAATAAGATAAGATAAATATTTTTGGTATTCTTATGATATAGATTGGAAAGTAAAAGATGTAAATAAAAGTAGATAGAAAACTTATATGATAAAAGATAGACCTGGGGGCCATAGGTTTCACTAGTGGCTTCTCTCAAGATAGCATAAGTATTACGGTGGGTGAATGAATTACTGTCGAGCAATTGATAGAAAAGTGCATAGTTATGAGATTATCTAGGCATGATCATGTATATAGGCATCACGTCCGCAACAAGTAGATCGAAACGATTCTGCATCTACTACTATTACTGCACACATCGACCGACTCCTTCCTACATCTAGAGTATTAAGTTCATAAGAACAGAGTAACGCATTAAGCAAGATGACATGATGTAGAGGGATAAACTCAAGCAATATGATATAAACCCCATCTTTTTATCCTCGATGGCAATAATACAATACGTGCCTTGCTGCCCCTACTGTCACTGGGAAAGGACACCGCAAGATTGAACCCAAAGCTAAGCACTTCTCCCATTGCAAGAAAGATCAATCTAGGCCAAACCAAACTGATAATTCGAAGAGACTTGCAAAGATAACCAATCACACATAAAAGAATTCAGAGGAGATTCAATTATTTCTTATAGATAAACTTGATCATAAACCCACAATTCATCAGATCTCGACAAACACACCGCAAAAAGAGTTACATCGAATAGATCTCCAAGAAGATCGAGGAGAACTTTGTATTGAGATTCAAAGAGATAGAAGAAGCCATCTAGCTAATAACTATGGACCTGAAGGTCTGTCGTAAACTACTCACAACCCATCGGAGAGGCCTTGGAGATGATGTACAGGCCCTCCATGGTCGATTCTGTTGGGGAACGTAGTAATTTCAAAACGCACACGCAAGATCATGTTGATGCATAGCAACGAGAGGGGAGAGTGTGTCCACGTACCCTCGTAGACCGAAAGCGGAAGCGTTATGACAACGCGGTTGATGTAGTCGTACGTCTTCACGATCCGACCGATCCAAGCACCGAACGTACGGCACCTCCGTGTTCTGCACACGTTCAGCTCGATGACGATCCCCGGACTCCGATCCAGCAGGGTGTCGGGGATGAGTTCCGTCAGCACGACAGCGTGGTGACGATGATGATGTTCTACCGATGTAGGGCTTCGCCTAAACTCCGCGACGATATGACCGAGGTGGAATATGGTGTAGGGGGCACCGCACACAGCTAAGGAACGATCACGAAGATCAACTTGTGTGTTCTAGGGTGCCCCCTGCCCCCGTATATAAAGGAGCAAGGGGGGAGGCCGGCCGGCCCTTGTGGGAGCGCCAAGGAGGAGGAGTCCTCCTCCTAGTAGGAGTAGGATTCCATCTTTCCTACTCCTACTAGGAGGGGAAAGGAAGGGGGAGAGGGAGAGGGAAAGAGGGGGGCGCCGCCCCCCCTCTCCTAGTCCAATTCGGACCAGAGGGGGAGGGGCGCGCGGCCCATCCTGGCTGCCCCTCTCTCTCTCCATTAAAGCCCATAAGGCCCAATACTCCTCCCGGGGGGTGGGGGGGGGGGGGGTTCCGGTAACCCCCCGGCACTCCGGTTTTCTCCGAAATCACCCGGAACACTTCCGGTGTCCGAATATAATCATCCAATATATCGATCTTTATGTCTCGACCATTTCGAGACTCCTCGTCATGTCCGTGATCACATCCGGGACTCCGAACAAACTTCGGTACATCAAAACTTATAAACTCATAATAAAACTGTCATCGTAACGTTAAGTGTGCGGACCCTACGGGTTCGAGAACTATGTAGACATGACCTAGAACTGTTTCTGGTCAATAATCAATAGTGGAACCTGGATGTTCATATTGGCTCCTACATATTCTATGAAGATCTTTATCGGTCAAACCGCATAACAACATACGTTGTTCCCTTTGTCATCGGTATGTTACTTGCCCGAGATTCGATCGTCGGTATCCAATACCTAGTTCAATCTCGTTACTGGCAAGTCTCTTTACTCGTTCCGTAATACATCATCCCGTAACTAAATCATTAGTTACAATGCTTGCAAGGCTTAAGTGATGTATATTACCGAGAGGGCCCAGAAATCCTCTCCAACAATCGGAGTGACAAAACCTAATCTCGAAATACGCCAACCCAACATGTACCTTCGGAGACACCTGTAGAGCACCTTTATAATCACTCAGTTACGTTGTGACGTTTGGTAGCACACAAAGTGTTCCTCCGGTAAACGGGAGTTGCATAATCTCATAGTTGTAGGAACTTTGTATAAGTTATGAAGAAAGCAATAGCAATATACTAAACGATCAAGTGCTAGGCTAACGGAATGGGTCATGTCAATCACATCATTCTCCTAATGATGTGATCCCGTTAATCAAATGACAACCCATGTCTATGGCTAGGAAACATAACCATCTTTGATCAACGAGCTAGTCTAGTAGAGGCATACTAGTGACACTCTGTTTGTCTATATATTCACACATGTATTATGTTTCCGGTTAATACAATTCTAGCATGAATAATAAACATTTATCATGAAATTAGGAAATAAATAATAACTTTTTTATTTCCCCTAAGGCATATTTCCTTCAGTCTCCCACTTGCACTAGAGTCAATAATCTAGTTCACATCGCCATGTGATTTAACACCAATAATTCACATCACCATGTGATCAGCACCCATAGTTCACATCGTCATGTGACCAACACGCAAAGGGTTTACTAGAGTCAATAATCTAGTTCACATCGCTATGTGATTAACACCCAAAGAGTACTAAGGTGTGATCATGTTTTGCTTGTGAGATAATTTTAGTCAATGGGTCTGTCACATTCAGATCCGTAAGTATTTTGCAAATATTCTATGTCTACAATGCTCTGCACGGAGCTACTCTAGCTAATTGCTCCCACTTTCAATATGTATCTAGACCGAGACTTAGAGTCATCTAGATCAGTGCCAAAACTTGTATCG
>LR880971.1:14321600-14334272 GCA_904067115.1 Aegilops sharonensis | reverse complement strand
ACTCTTGAGGAAGAGTAACCCTTCTCATTCTTACAGATAACACATGGACAGATAACAAAACCCCCCCGCTTGTTCGCATTAGCCACTACGAGGAAATCTTTCAAACCCGTAGTGAACTCGCCGGAGAGTCGGTTACCGTACATCCATTGCCGATTCATCTGCATTATTATAATATAAAATATATAATTAACCATCATGCATTTGTTAAACTAACTAGCTACAAACAATATAAATTAAACAATGAACTACACACATGCATATTGACACATCAAAGGTTCATCAAGTTGCTAACCGCGATCGAAGAGTGTGGCTCCAACACTTCATGTCATGTTTGTTTCATGCTCTTGGGGCATTTCATCAAACACCTTATGTGCATAAGAAGAACCAAAAGCAAACCTACACCCACTTGTGAAGAGAATGGCTCCAAATGGCTAAGTGTTGGCTGCTGGATGGGTATATATAGGGGAGGGGCTTTAGTTGCGGTTGGCCTGGCAAACCGTGACTAAAGGTGCCCGAAGGCCTTTAGTCGCGGTTGTCCTGGCCAACCGCGACTAAAGCCCCTCACGTGCACCAGCTGGCCACCGAGCGCCATGGGCCCAGGCCTTTGGTCGCGGTTCACCTCCAGAACCGCGACTAAAGGTCCCATTAGTCGCGGTTCCTACAGCTTCGCGACTTATGGGGCTGGACGGAAGCCTGTTTTTCCACCAGTGCCTGTAGCTGATATGCTCTGAATTGTCTATATGTACGACTCTGGTCATATGGATTTTGAATGTAGAGAAGAATGTGTCGTGTTGCCCGGATATCAACTCGTGAAGGATTCTATTAATTGTTGCAAAGCTGCAGCTGATGGGTGTCCAAACACTAATGTCATAATGCTGATGGGCATGGATTTCTTCTTGTTCCGTTTTTGTAAGATGGATAGCAAATGCCTAATGGGTGGCGATATTTGAGTTGTAACTACAAGGATCTAAAGTTCCATGAACATAAGAGACCGGGCACACGCTAGTTCAGAAATTGGTTGTGCATTTTAATCATGTTGAAAATTTCAATAGTTTGAATCCTTCTCGTATTCATGCTATGTAAGCTCGACCCATCCCCCATTGACGCACCCCTTGTGTCGGCCACCATAGAATATATCATGTGCGCCTGATCACTGTTTGACATATTTTGAAATTTTGAGGTTCTTTCCGCAAAAAAAAAAATACACAAGGTTGATGAGCAAAAAAGTCGTGATTTGTGATTGATTGATTGTACGTGGAGTTGACAACGTTGGCGTCAAGACCTACACGCATTGTATGCAACCCTTCGTTAAGACAAGAAAATATAAATTTGTGGCCGGTAACGATAATCGGTTACTTTCTTACAATCATCGAAAAGACGACAGATGACTCAATTTGACAGTTAGTTGCTGGAATAAATCTGAAGCGCCCAGCCGCCGTCTCATCACAACCACTTGACATATACAGTAAACATGTGATATTGAGGCAGTTTTTAGGTAGAATAGATGGGGAGAAAAAACAAAGATGGGAGAAAAAAATCAAAACAGGAAGGATTGGTAGGGAGGTTGGATGAAGGGCAGATGTATGACGAAACCTTAAGTTCTTTTTGAAGTAGTGAAGATATATCGTATATCATTATGCCACTCCATGGATCCATAATACATTGACGACTCCAATTTTGTGTATTGGATTGTGCATTAATTACACCTAAATTATGACAAAATGCAAATTACCGTGGAACTTGTATTATTAATTGTCAGATTATGCATGTATACATCGATCATTGTATTTTTATTAAAGCAAGTCAAGCGTATCTTACTACTAAAAGTAAAACAAGCAAGACATTAAACATGATTGGCGGCTCCATGGAGCCATAATACATTGACTCGTCCAATTTTGTGTATTGGATGTGTGCATTGATTGCACCCAAATTATGACAAAAAGACACGAATTGCGGTGGAACTCATATTATTAATTTTCATATAATACATGTATACATCGATCGTTGTATTTTTTTTAAGACAGTCAAGCGTGTCTTACTATTAAAAGTAAAACAAACAAGACATTAGAACATGATTGGTAATGGGAACCTTTAAACAAAGCGTGCATGCATGAGAATTAGCATAATGGGATATCTCAATGCTGCTATTTTGCATGCATGGTAGTATGCAGATGATGTTGCGCGTGAATAGGTGTTTAAGGCACCAATTAGGCACCATTTTTGTTGGCGGCCTGCTGAGAGATGGCCCCGTACTTCATTGCATCAGCCTCAGATTTCGCGGCATCCTTCTTAGCGGGTGCTGCCTCTTCAGGTCTGGTGGCGGTTTCAGCCTTCTTGATGGACTTCTCGGCAGCAGCTATGCGAGCATCTGCCAAGGTACCGGCAGCTTCTTTCCTGCTAGGGGAGGTAGAAGAACTTGTACCAGCTACTTGCTGAGAAATGACACCATACTTTGATGCAGCAGCGGTAGACTTTGCTGCAGCTTGCTTGGCAGCCGCGGCCTCTTTAGGTGTGGTAGCGGTTTCGGCCTTCTTGGTGATCATCTTACCAGCAGCAGTGTGCATAGCTTGTAAGTCAGTGGTGGCTTCTTTCCTATTGGGGGCGGTAGAAGAACTTGTACCAGCTGCTTTCCGAGAGATGGCACCATACTTTAATGAATCGTCAACAGACTTTGCTGCGTCTCGCTTGGCAGCCACGACCTTTTCAGGTGTCGTGGCGGTTTCGGCCTTCTTGATGGACTTCTCGGTGGCAGCATAGTGTGCGGTGGCTAAAGTACCGGCTGCTTCTTTCCTGCCTGGGGAGATAGAAGAACCTTTACCATTTGCCTGCTGAGAGATGGCATTGTACTTTAATGCAGCAGAAGCAGATTTTGCTCCATCTTGCTTGGCAGCCACGGCCTCTTTTGGTGTGGTGGCGCTTTCAGCCTTCTTGATGGACTTCTCGGCGGCAACAACACGTGTAGCTGCTAATGTAGCGTCAACCCCTTTCCTGCTGGGGGTAGCCATCTTCAATGTGTTCTCCTCCGCAGCGCCATAGGTCTCGGCTGGCCTTGTGGCCGCCACCGCCACAATGGTGGTGAGAAATAACATGGCCACGACATTCTTTCCGTTGGCCATTAGTAATTTCTCAATTGGTATCTTAGGCGCGCGGAGGATTTGAAATGGTGGAGACACATGATTCATAGAGGTGATAGGCTTTTATAGAGACAATGTGAGGTCAGGAAATCTCTCCCATGAATGTGAGGCCATAAGCGGTCAACAATGAATGTGAGGTCACCAGAGCCCCACAAAGGTATGTGGTAACCCATTTGTGGAAGCATGCATGCATGTATGCGTGTTTTGCGTTCTATTTTCTGGTTTCTCTTTATGTATGGACCGTGGGAACAAAAATAGATTTCTGAGCGCGAGCTCAAATGCTCTCGAAATCCAGGCCTTGTACTCTTTTCGAGACTAGTCAACAACCCGCGCAACAGCCCGGGCTTGCGATATCCACAATCATAAACATATTATACAAATCTAGTATGTAATTAGAACTTTGATATATGTTGCTAATAGAAACTTACGTATTACATGAATCCATATTCAAAAATTCAAAAATAGAATGCAAAAAATTCCCAAATACATATTTATACGTATCTACAATTTCTATACAAATGAAACGAATGGACAAAAAAAAGCGCATAGGCATGCACGTTATTATACAATCATGCTAATTGTGTAAGATGAAACAAACTTACTTTATATTGTAACCAAAGCTTTTCCTAGTGTGACTCATAGACATGCGAACCTAATTAAGTTAAGGAGGATGCATCAGAAATAAAAAGGAAAACTATCGATAGAATTTATCACTGAATTTTGAATAATATTTTAGTTGTGATAACAACAGTATATGTCAATACTCGGGTTTCGTAGCTGGACAATACGTTTGTGTTCAAATATGAAAGTCAAATCGACCTGTACCCCAAAGATAGAGGTAAATATTTTGATTCTTTAGTTTCAAGGAGATATGAATGCTCTTCTAGTATTACTGATTTTAGAAACAAACAGACATTAATGCTTTCCATGCTAAGAATTATTGTTATCCACCCATCTAATAGTTCCAAGATCTAGTACCATAAATTTGGGGAATGGTGTCAATGGACCAATGCATCTATAAACCTGGAAACCATCATGTGACGGAAAAGAGTTACCGGTTTAATATCATAATGGCATTTCTGCAAGAAAACAACAAAGATTTATGAGAATATTTACAATTAGTTACTTCCATACACAAAATAGACTATTGCTTGAATAAGAAAATCATGCAAGAACCAAGTTATGCTAGTTGTTAGTATTGTGTCACGCTTTGAACCTGATGAAAGTTGTCTCACTCTCGAGATCTTTCATTGGGAAAAATGATTCGACACTTTGCCAAATTAACTGTGTGTTTTGCATAAGGGCAAGAAATACAGTTTCTCTGCAAAGAAACGAAACCAATATTGTGACATTTTTTTTCTGCGGACAACAATTTCTAGATATTGAGGTCAAAGCATTACTGATCTGAAGATTTTACTCCTACTCTACTTCAGCCGGACAGATGTACGTACGGGGGATGACCTTGAGTAGGCCATAATCAATGTGGTGAAAAATCCAGTGTACTCATTTATTCTGCTGAAAATACATGGTAGTTAAGCTAAACTTATTTAGAACCCCGTGGATCATATATATAAGATAGTCCTTTATTGGTAAAAAAATCCAGCGGTTAGCAAGTTTTAGTTTTCTCCGACAGCCATATATATTAGTTGTCGTCCACTTTTTCCCACAGTACTCTTTTTTAGGCTTTATTATATTTTGTTAATTATGTAAAATGATAAATCATTGGAAGTAAATGTAGTGTACTACATGATTTTTCAAACATACACAACTGAATTTTTTCAAGTAGCACTACTTATTAATCAAATCGCCGAACAACCACATGCTTATTATGACCACTCTGAAGCTATTTCCTTTAGTCTTCAATGTATTTGAAATATTTGTTTGCCTGAGGTAAGAGATGAATAATTTGAATATTTACTACTTTTTCTCTAAAATAAATTTCTACTGCAATTTGACATATAAAGCAAGAAATGAGATGTACGCTGCCTTAAAAAAATGAGTCATACGTTCATAGTTCATACCAATGCAACGTGAAGGCTGTAGCTTGGGCAAGACTGTCTAAATCGTTTATATACAACCATGTGAAGCATCCAGAACTGCCAGCATGCGAACATCTCAAAGGATCAATCTGCTGTTGTTGTACGTGTATGTCATCTTGGTCGTTCATGTCGATGGCTCAACCCAGCATGCTGCCGTCGACATGGCCGCTGTCATGGATGCAAACTACATGGCCATTAGCAAGTGATGCACGTTGCACGGTTGCACCCCACAGACCTCCACATGAGCACTTGATCGCTGTTTCCAAATTCACATCAGACGTGTGCAGCGTGGCTCAGAAATTGGGTTTAGCCAGCGGTGGTTTGCAGCAAGCAGATTGGAAGCCTTATGAAAAAAGGAGCCTGATAAGAAGGATCAAAGGATCCGGTGTTGGAGAAAGAGAGACGGCTGAAGAGAGGAGGCTCTGCAGTAGCACATCCATCGGCACGTGAGATAGAGTCATTGCAGCGAGGGGAGGTATTTCAACAACCGTGCAGAACGATCCATCTTCTGTAGTTCCTCCACAGGGCAGCCCAGCCAACAATGGTGGCTATCTTATCCGAATTATACTGCCGCATGGTTTTCCATGGATTGCAGTTTCGTCGGGTATGAAAGATTAGAAATCAGGAGATTGAAAGAACTTCCTCCTCAGTCGCATCAATCTAGTTGGATTGCATGTAGTGCATCATGATTGGGAGCAGAGATTCAAAGAAAAGGAAGAGGTAGAGCGCATGCTTTTTTAGATTGATTTCTGCCTTGAGACTATAGGGGAGTAGGAGAAGGATAAACAGGAGCGACCCATAGGGGTCATGGATCGATGCCTCGCTGGGGATACTTTTTTTTGAGACGTATGGAGGAAGGAGAACGACATGGAGATTTATTTCAGGTAACTCATCATCTGACGGTAGTTGATAATCAATTTATAAATCCGATGGTCAATTTGACGTGGGCGATCAGCCAGATAGTTGATTCCTTTTTTTAAGGGATGGTTGGAGATTGTAACGGAGGATTTTCTTCTTCTTTTTTTGACAAAAATAATCACGAAGGCTCTCTTTTTTTTAAGGGGCTCTCCTTCTTACTCTACGTGAACAGGTTGAGGCTTTCCTTCTGTGCTTTTTTTTCACGTGAGGATTAGTTGTTGTTGTTTTGACGTCAGCCTTTTCTTGTTTTGTTTCATTAACGTTAGACGTGTCACATGCGTTTTCTATAGTACTGGATTGTTTGCGTTACCCAACTTATCTTTTTATCTTGACCGTAAATTTTACAATCTAACAGTTTAATTAATTTTGATTATGTGGATTAATGAGAGATCATGAAAGGTGCCTTCAATTAGGTGCATGCGTGCGGTGCATTCAGGTGGTGGCAGGTGACGTGACATGAAACAGCTTACTGCCATGGTGAGAAACGTGTGACATGAGCAACGACCACCACAAGTCGCCTCCAATGTTGAAGTGAAGCACGCAGATTAATGGGTTGTCCATGATGGCTTAGCATGACCTGGTTGGTGATGAAGCACGCGAACTTGACTAAGGACGCTACCTCTTGCAGCATCTGTTAAGGGCATCTCCAGCCGTTCGGCCCCCCAGGAGGCATTTTTTTCGCCTCCTGGGGGGCTGCCGGCGAGAACTTTGGCCTGGGGGTGGGAATTTGTTCACTCGTTGCGCTCCCAGGAGCAGTGTTGGCGAGAAGCGGGGGCCGACTTCGCTGCCGTGGTCTCCGTCCGCTCCATCAGGGAGAGCGCCAGGAGCGCACGCACGGCGCCGCTGTTGACCATGGCCCGGACGTGCTCGAGCTTGGCGGAGAGGTTGCGGAGCGCGGCGAGGCACGCCAACCTTGTGTCGGCCGGGACGTCGGTGGCGGTGAGCGTGGCGACGAGGAACGGGAGGAGGTCGGCCGTGGAGAGCGGGAAGTTGGTGTTGGCCAGCGAGGAGACGGAGAGGAGGAGCCACGTCTTCTCCGCAGCCGCCCAGGCCGTCCCGTCCGCAGCCGCGCGCGCGCATGCCACGCCCTCCCGCTCGCAGGCCACACCCGCGGCCGCGCTCGCCGCGCCCTCCAGCGGCCGCGCTCGCCGCCCAGGCCGCGCCCTCCCGCGGCCGCGCGCTCGTAGGCCGCGCCCTCCCGGAGTCAGATCCCTGTCCTCCAGCTCGGCCTCGATGGCAGCGAGTAGCGAGCCGAAAGGAGGACGAGGACGCAGCCAAGACGCCGGGGCCCAGGAGCAGCAGCAGGACGCCGGCCAGGGCGAGCAGCGCCACGGCCAGGCCGGAGATCCTGTGGACGTCCTCGTCCTCGGCCATGCCGTGGAGCTGGAGCTCAACCGCCCGGTGAGGGCGCCGTGGAGTGCGCGGGCGGAGACGGCCCACTCCGGCCGCGCGCACGCGAGCCCCGTCCTGGCCATGCTCCGCTCCGGCCGCTCGAGCGCGAGCCCCGCCCTGGCCATGCGTGCCCCTCTCCACTCAGGGTTGCGCCCACCGGTCCGTGGCTCCGGGCCGGGGCCGCTTTGGGCTGGCATGTCCCAGATGTAGCATGTAGAGAGGAGGTGGGAGGCCCAGAATGTCTCCAGCCAGAAAAAGCTCTTCACATTACTGCCATCAGGAGTAGTGAAGACCGTGTGTAACTCGGGGCACCTATCGATTCGACACCATCTTATACTTCTCCATCCTGATCCTTGGGGTGGTGCAGGGATACTGGTGATCGTCGGGTTATCGTACACGTGCAGTGATGTAGCCGCTTCACATAGAAAATGAGGCAATAATAAAGCACAAGTATCTGCCCCTGCAGGGATACTGGTGATGGACGGGTTATCCTCCAAGAGTTTGTTGCTCTGCCCATGCATGATCACATTTATGATACATGCAGCCACTTGGGTCCATTGCCTTACAAATATCTTGGGGCAGTCCCGCATCACCACTGTTGCAACTGGGCCGCCATTCAGTATATCTCTGTACTTCGACTCCATTAAGGTACTTGTATGCGGCTGGACTTGCACTAGTTCCTTGGATGTTGCTACCACCGACGGTAGCTGCATGACAGACATCAATATGTATGGATGAGCCTCCTAAATACCATCTTACAGGAGAAAGTGACCTATGGAACCTTGTATCCATGAGAGAAATCCGCCATCGAGCCTTAAATATTTCTTCTTTCTGTCGTTGGATGGATGGATCGACATGTGGATGTGCAAGTGGTGCTTCCCCTCCATCAGCTGATGTTGATGTCGACATGGTGTCGATACTCAGCAGCACACCAAACCATCCTTCCCTTACTACCTTCTGAGGCCACAATATTGCCCGGAGCTTCTCACAGCCTAGCAAGATAAGCTTCTTGGGGATTGAACTGGTTTCCACTCCTCCAAAGTCGAGCGTTTTTACTCTTGTGCCCGAGAGGTCCAGCTCATTGATATTCCCCAACGATCCTTTCAAGAACAGGTTCTTCAATTCTTTGCATCCCGTAAAAGAGATAATTTTTAACCCATCACATCCACCAATAATCACAGTTCTGAGGCTATTGTTGCTTTCTGGCCCAGATAAGATTGTCATGCCTTGTCTGATGATATTTCCAGAAAAATCAAGAAGCTCCATGTTCCCCATATCTGAGAACACATTGTTGTTGAAGTAGCAGGTGGACTTTGTTACTCGGAGCTTGCGAATGTTACGCAGCCGTCCCTGTAGATGGCTCATGTCCCAGTTCCTGGCTCCCATCACGTTTAGCTCCCTCAGCTGGATCATGAGATCCATCACCCTCGCGGACAAGATCTGATCACAATCCGTGTGGCGCAGGTCAAGCACCCACAAGCTTTGGAAGCATTCCCACAATACTGTAGTGTTGTGGTCCAACTCCTCCTCCTTTTCTGCATCTATGTTGTGTGTTCTTGTTTGGATGTCTTGGCAGTGATCAAGCCACAGGAATCTCAGGCTGTGGCAACATAGGAATGGAGGCAATGAGAATCTGAAGGTACACCTTGAGAGCTTGAGCACGCCGAGCTGGTGTGAGTGCTGAAACATGTCGTCGGGCATAACTCCAGAGGGGCTGAGCACAAATCGACAAGTTGCTTTTGAAATCCAGTCTGGAATATGCTCGGTAGACCTTGACAGGTGAGAGGAAGGCATTATTGTTAAATCACCAATATTATGCCGGTTTTCAGTGCCCAACAAACGCAGCTCACGCTGCAGAACATCTCCAACTTGCCAAGCTCTCTCAATGTCTGCCAGTGTGATGATCCCATCGCATACCCAGTAGTTACTGGTGTGGACAACCCAGTCGTAGTCAACGATGTGAGGGCCAATGCAGCATCGTTTCAGCATATATTTGGCACACTCAGTAGCAATTGCCGGATCAATGATGCAATGACCATCCTTATTGCAGGAAACTTGTGCAGCCTCATGGTGCACTAGATAAGACCAAAGGTTTTGCGGATCTCGCCCACCACTGGAAGCTGAAATAACAACATGTGTTGTTGTGCTCTTCTTCACATTGTCTATCACCTTGGGGTCAAGTCGAAACCTCCCTCGGAAAGTCCACAGCATCTTGCTATTGGCATACCCATATAGATAAAGGCCAAAATGTGATATATCAATCTCTTCATTGCCTCCATTGTGCAGGATCACCAGGAACCTAGAAATCTGTATAGCTTGATTGATCTCTGCGTTAACTTGTTCTATCTCACCGCGGGAGCCTTGGTCTAAACTATTGAAATCATCCTCCTCATCTTCCTTGTCAAACATGTCCATCACCCAGCTGGGAAGCTCCAGCTGCTGCACGATTTCCCTCTGCACCGCTCTTCTGTTCTCCCACTTTGAGCAGTCGATGTGGATGATTCTCTGAAACTCCAGCCCAGCAGGCCTAGCCAATGCCTCATCTGATGGTGTGAGGCGTTTGGCTATGGCTTGCAGGACGGCAGATGCCCCAAGGCCATCCCAGCCATCAAAGTAGATGGCATTCTCTCTGTTGCTGCTTCTTCTAGTGTCCGACCCAAGTTCACGAAGAATCCTTTCGACAGCCACGTCAATGGAGTCCGCCTTGATGACCTACATGTGTGTGCAGAGGCGACTTGCGGATCAGTTCAATGCTAAAACTACGTAACCAATACTAAATGACAGAACACACAATAAGTCGACTGATGATTAACTGGGCATGCATATTAGTATGCACATACATGACCTGAACTAACTAATGACCGTGCTGATATATAGAAAACTCTACCCAAATGTACCACAATTAAATATTTTGCAAACTAGGCTCAAGTAGATGTAAAATATAACATGCAGAATGGAATGAGAAAAGTAGTTTTGTAAAAATACCTTTGTACGCATAATGAATTTGCCAGATCTGTCAATCTATATAGCCTCTAAATTGATTCCATCTTGGGCTTAAGATGCGGTGAGCTCTTCAACAATATCCTAACTTCCTGTATACATTGATATGCAAGAAGGCACGATAAATAAAACTAGCTTCATGAATCTGAAGAAGCAGGCAGCATCTGAGATGAGCTAGTACCTTGGTTAAGTTGAACATCTGGAACTATCTGGAGAGTACATAGCTCGATAGAAGCCAAGTAGATTGTTCAGGTGCTAGTACAAGATGGCCGGATGGAGAGCCACGAAGGGACAATTAGCGTGCTTCATGATTTTGTGTGTGTGTGTGTGTGTGTGTGTGTGTGTGTGTGTGTGTGTGTGTGTACAAATGCCTTAGACAGAATAAAAGAAAGTAGTGATACCCTTTCCTTTTGCTGTTTCATTCAGAGAATTAGCTTTTGCTTTTTACTAAAGACAGAAATCAGTTCTTTGCTTGCGGGTGGCTAGCTGCAGGATTTGAAGATAAAGATGAAAGATTGCAAGGCTGTCCATTCACTGTCCAATCTTTTGTGTATTTCAAGACACCAGATTGGAGGTATTAGTGGATAGGGTTTGTGGAAACAGGCGAGCGCTTTAGCGAAACAGGCCAGCGCTCGCGTCGCTCTCCGGGGGGGCGGCATGAGCGAACCCTAGCCGCCGCCGCCGCCCCGTCCCTCGCATCTGCAGCCCGCGGCCTGGTCGTTGCCGGAGGAGGCTGACGGGCGTAGCCCACCTCAGAGGACGGCAGCGGCAGGGCACTCCTCCTCGCGGCGGCGCGTTGCCCTGGATGGCGTGGCCCGCTTGCGGCGTGGTGGCGGAAGCCGGCGCGGTGGATCCGGCGATGAACCTCTCGTCAGCGTGGTGAGGAGGTTCTGTGTGGCTGACCGGGGTCGCGCGGGAGGGATTCAGGTCGTCTGGATCGATCTCGCGTTGGCGCCTTCGTCTTCAGCCGGCGCGGTCAGGGCCGCGACCCTCGCGTGCGGCGGCAGCCGTTTCCCCCATGGCCGGTGGTTGAGTCGTTGGCTTGCCTGGCTGGGTGTTGGATGGCGGCGGTTGTTGCGGATCTGGCGTCCCGACCAGATCCGTCGTGGTTCGGCTATGGCTGGCCGGCGGTGCGTGATGGGGCCGGGATGAGGTGGCCGGAGGTCCTCAACCGGCTTTCTGATGACACCATACGTCTAAATGGCGATGGTGTGCTCGGATCCAGTAAGCGGCGAGATCGTGGTGGCGTTTCTTCACTAGAGCACTTAGTCTCGGGTTTGGGTTCAACCTTGGGTTTCTTCACTAGAGCAGCAGCTGATTTGCCGTTTCATGAAGTATCCCTTCTTGCCCTTGCCCTTCTTGAAACTAGTGGTTTCACCAACCATCAACAATTGATGCTCCTTCTTGATTTCTACTTTCGCGGTGTCAAACATCGTGAATACCTCAAGGATCATCATATCTATCCGTGATATGTTATAGTTCATCATGAAGCTCTAGCAGCTTGGTGGCAATGACTTTGGAGAAACATCACTATCTCATCTGGAAGATCAAATCCCACTTGATTCAAGTGATTGTTACACTCAGACAATCTGAGCACAAGCTCAATGATTGAGCTTTTCTCCCTTAGTTTGCAGGCTAAGAAAATCGTCGGAGGTCTTATACCTTTTGACGTGGGCACAAGCCTGAAATCCCAATTTCAGCCCTCGAAACATCTTATATGTTTGGTCTTTGGTGCCTCTACTCTAAACCATTTAACTGAACTATCACGTAGTTATCAAAACGTGTATGTCTGATGTTCGCAACATCCACAGACAACGTTTGGGGTTCAGCACACTGAGCGGTGCATTAAGGACATAAGCTTTCTACTGTCTGCATAATTGCTACTGTCAACTTTCAACTATATTTTCTCTAGGAACATATCTAAACAGTGGAACTAAAGCGCGAGCTTACGATATAATTTGCAAAGATCTTTTGACTATGTTCAGGATAATTAAGTTCATCTCATGAACTCCCACTCAGATAGACATCCCTCTAGTCATCTAAGTGATTACATGATCCGAGTCAACTAGGCCGTGTCCGATCATCACGTGAGACGGACTAGTCATCATCGGTGAACATCTTCATGTTGATCGTATCTACTATACGACTCATGCTCGACCTTTCGGTCTCTTGTGTTTCGAGGCCATGTC
>LR880971.1:14306151-14321203 GCA_904067115.1 Aegilops sharonensis | reverse complement strand
TAAACAGTGGAACTAAAGCGCGAGCTTACGATATAATTTGCAAAGATCTTTTGACTATGTTCAGGATAATTAAGTTCATCTCATGAACTCCCACTCAGATAGACATCCCTCTAGTCATCTAAGTGATTACATGATCCGAGTCAACTAGGCCGTGTCCGATCATCACGTGAGACGGACTAGTCATCATCGGTGAACATCTTCATGTTGATCGTATCTACTATACGACTCATGCTCGACCTTTCGGTCTCTTGTGTTTCGAGGCCATGTCTGTACATGCTAGGCTCGTCCAGTCAACCTAAGTGTTTCGCGTGTGTAAATCTGGCTTACACCCGTTGTATGTGAACGTAAGAATCTATTACACCCGATCAGCACGTGGTGCTTCAAAACGACGAACTTTCGCAACGGTGCACAGTTAGGGGGAACACTTTCTTGAAATTTTAATGAGGGATCATCTTATTTACTACCGTCGTTCTAAGCAAATAAGATGTATAATCATGATAAACATCACATGCAATCAAATAGTGACATGATATGGCCAATATCATATTGCTCCTTTTGATCTCCATCTTCGGGGCTCCATGATCATCATCGTCACCGGCATGACACCATGATCTTCATCATCATGATCTCCATCATCGTGTCTCCATGAAGTTGTCTCGCCAACTTATTACTTCTACTACTATGGCTACAGGTTAGCAATAAAGTAAAGTAAATACATGGCGTTGTTCAATGACACGCAGGTCATACAATAAATAAAGACAACTCCTATGGCTCCTGCCGGTTGTCATACTCATCGACATGCAAGTCGTGATTCCTATTACAAGAACATGATCAATCTCATACATCACATATCATTCATCACATTCTTCTTGGCCATATCACATCACATAGCATACCTGCAAAAACAAGTTAGACGTCCTCTAATTGTTGTCTGCATGTTTTACGTGGCTGCTATGGGTTTCTAGCAAGAACGTTTCTTACCTACGCAAAACCACAACGTGATATGCCAATTGCTATTTACCCTTCATAAGGACCCTTTTCATCGAATCCGTTCCAACTAAAGTGGGAGAGACTGGCACCCGCTAGCCACCTTATGCACCAAGTGCATGTCAGTCGGTGGAACCTGTCTGATGTAAGTGTACGTGTAAGGTCGGTCCGGGCCGCTTCATCCCACAATACCGTCGAGACAAGATTGGACTAGTAACGGTAAGCATATTGAACAAAATCAACGCCCACAACTACTTTGTGTTCTACTCGTGCAAAGAATCTACGCAATAGACCTAGCTCATGATGCCACTGTTGAGGAACGTAGCAGAAATTCAAAATTTTCCTACGTGTCACCAAGATCTATCTATGGAGAAACCAGCAACGAGGGGAAGGAGAGTGCATCTACATACCCTTGTAGATCGCTAAACGGAAGCGTTCAAGAGAACGGGGTTGAAGGAGTCGTACTCGTCGTGATCCAAATCACCGGAGATCCTAGTGCCGAACGGACGGCACCTCCGCGTTCAACACACGTACAGCCCGGTGACGTCTCCCACGCCTTGATCCAGCAAGGAGAGAGGGAGAGGTTGAGGAAGACTCCGTCCAGCAGTAGCACAACGGCGTGGTGGTGATGGAGGAGCGTGGCAATCCAGCAGGGCTTCGCCAAGCACCGCGAGAGAGGAGAAGGGAGAGAGGTAGGGCTGCGCCAAGAGGGAGAGAAACTCGTGTCTTGGGCAGCCCCCACACCTCATGTATTTATAGGGGGAGGGGAGGGGGCTGCGCCCCCTCTAGGGTTCCCTCCCCAAGGGGTGGCAGCCAGAGGGGGAGAGAGGGGAGGCGCCCCTGGGGTGGGCCTTAGGGACCATCTGCCCTAGGGTTTGCCCCTTCCCACTCTTCCCTGCACCTTCGGCCCCTTGTGAGGGGCGCACCAGCCCACCTGGGGCTGGTCCCCTCCCACACTTGGCCCATGCAGCCCTCCGGGGTTGGTGGCCCCACTTGGTGGACCCCCGGGACCCTCCTGGTGGTCCCGGTACGTTACCGAAAAAACCCGAAACTTTTCCGGTGACCAAAACAGGACTTCCCATATATAAATCTTTACCTCCGGACCATTCCGGAACTCCTCGTGACGTCCCGGATCTCATCCGAGACTCCGAACAACATTCGGTAACCACATACAAACTTCCTTTATAACCCTAGCGTCATCGAACCTTAAGTGTGTAGACCCTACGGGTTCGGGAACCATGCAAACATGACCGAGACGTTCTCCAGTCAATAACCAATAGCGGGATCTGGATACCCATGTTGGCTCCCACATGTTCCACGATGATCTCATCGGACGAACCACGATGTCAAGGACTCAATCGATCCCGTATACAATTCCCTTTGTCTAACGGTATTGTACTTGCCCGAGATTCGATCGTCGGTATACCGATACCTTGTTCAATCTCGTTACCGGCAAGTCTCTTTACTCGTTCCGTAACACATCATCCCGTGATCAACCCCTTGGTCACATTGTGCACATTATGATGATGTCCTACCGAGTGGGCCCAGAGATACCTCTCCGTTTACATGGAGTGACAAATCCCAGTCTCGATTCGTGCCAACCCAACAGACACTTTCGGAGATACCTGTAGTGCACCTTTATAGCCACCTAGTTACGTTGTGACATTTGGTACACCCAAAGCATTCCTACGGTATCCGGGAGTTGCACAATCTCATGGTCTAAGGAAATGATACTTGACATTAGAAAAGCTTTAGCATACGAACTACGATCTTTGTGCTAGGCTTAGGATTGAGTCTTGTCCATCACATCATTCTCCTAATGATGTGATCCCGTTATCAATGACATCCAATGTCCATGGTCAGGAAACCGTAATCATCTATTGATTAACGAGCTAGTCAACTAGAGGCTTACTAGGGACATGGTGTTGTCTATGTACCCACACATGTATCTGAGTTTCCTTTCAATACAATTATAGCATGGATAATAAACGATTATCATGAACAAGGAAATATACTAATAACTAATTTATTATTGCCTCTAGGGCATATTTCCAACAGGCGCTACTTCCGGTGAAAATCGCGCCGACTTCGGTCATGGCAGACGATGACGGCATCTCCAACGCCCCCTGTTGAGGCATCATCATTGCAAACTGCGTCAACGCTATCGAAATGTTCCGGGGAAACCCTAGATCTGGGTCTACCGGATCGGACGATGACAGCGGCCTCGATGGTGTGCTCCCTCCTGAGGGCATCATTTTGGAGCAGGAGCTGGCTGGAGGGGACGAGAAGGAGCGGTGTTTCATCTACCGCAAGGCCGACGACGGAGCCCGGTGGCATGGCGCCGCGGAGTTTCGGCGATGGGCGCGTGTGGATGGACTCGGCAGGAGGACGACGCTGTCTGGCGTTGTGGTGGCGTCGATGGCAGAGAGACCTGGCACGGTAGATGCAACAGTACAACTCTGAAGATGAATTGATGGCAGGTGGCTGCGACGGCCTCATACCCAGCAGGCGTCCTGGTTGAGGAGTGCGCCGGACTGGTGGGTGCCCCATACCCGGCAGGTGTCCTAGTTGGGAACTCATGTCTTAGATGTTAGGTTTGGCTGCGAGGTCTGTTTGGTATTAGGCCCAGACTATCAGCATCCCTACATCAACTGGATAGGAGTAGCGGCAGATGTTGCCTAGACGGTGGCTTTAGTCTTACTGTTGTATGACTTTATAAGGTCTTATGTGAATAATTAATAAAGTGGCTGCATGCATCGTCCAGATGCAGAGGCTGGGGGTAGGGCTGGAAAAAAGATCGAAGCTCGCAAGCTAAACGAGTAGCTCGTGACTCGGCTCGAATCGACTCGAGCTCGAAGAATAACGAGTCGAGTCGAGCTTTAGTTTAAGATCTTTTATAGGCCAAGTTAAATGAGCCAATCTCACGAGTACTCGTGTAACTCGTTAGGCTCGGTACAAAAGATCAGTCACTCCCAATAAAAAATCAGCCACTCAGCACCCTATGTCCCAAGCGCACAACACAAGGCCCAGCCATTGAAGGCCCAGCCGCCTAGGAGACTCATGCATTACTAGGAAATTACAATTGTTTAGTGATATATGTGTTTAATATATACATAATCATTTTTATCATATTTGAGGGTTTTATGTTCATATCTTTAATGAGCTTAACAAGCTAAACGAGCCAGCTCGTGAGTTATGCGAGTCGAGCCAATCTTGGGTTTGAGCTCGTTATAGTAACGAGTCGAGTCGAGCTAGCTCGTTAATGAAACAAGCTCTAGTGAGTCGAGCCGAGTCGGCTCGACTCGGCTCGAATTCCAGCCCTAGCCGGGGGTCCTCCTCCATTTCTAAAAAAAAAGGACACCAGATTGGAAGAAACTCTGAAGTATGGCATACAGATGTGGGTTAACTTGCATATTGCCATTGGGGAAAGGTAAGACGCTACTTGTTATGTTGTGGAATGCGCGCGGCTGATATCTCTAACCATCATAGCTTGGAGAAACGTGATACATGGATTCGTATAAGGATCATACTAGCTAGAAGGCTTCCATGCTTAGCTTTCGTTTATAATCGGAACATGCTTCACACACTGCTAGAAACATTACGCAGACTACTTAAGAAACTGCTAGAAACATTACACAATACTGAAACTGCCGCACCTGAAAATGTTTTAGGGTTACCTTAAGTTAAATAGCTGGTTTGGGCGTGAATAATTTATTACTCCCGCCGTTTTTAAATATAAGCCCTTCTAGATATTTCGATACGGACTACATACAGATGTATATAGACATACTTTAGATTGTAGATTCACTCATTTTGCTCCGTATGTAGTTCATATTGGAATCTCTAAAAGGCCTTGTATTTTGTAACGGAGGGAGTACATTTCTTAGATGCTTGGGAGATGTCACAGCACGATAAGAAAGAGGCATGGCGCAGAAAGCAAGCGTAATAACTGTCGGTACATGAAAATTGAATACACTTTTGCTGACTGTTTTTACGTCGAAAGGATTGTTAAGACAAGCAAAACAAATAGATCGTGTTCTTGAGAAATAGCAGTACAGGCACACAACAATGTGCCATCGAAAATATCCATTCTGAAGACACGGCCGGTCTGAACTGTACTAAACACACCACACGCAGCAATTACATGTCTGTCAGATACGGTCTGAAACACTGCATAGTCAATCTAGAGCAACGCGCAACTTTCAGTGGAAGTGAAAAATTGAGCATGAAACAAAACAATCCTTAAGGCTGATTTACTTCAGGAGTTGGATACCGGTGAACAATCCATCCACAGAGGAGCTCAAAGAATTAATGGGGCCCTTCTGATTTCAGGTTTCTAGCAGAACTAACTATCTATCGCCAAGAAACCAATTGAAACGCAGAGCCGGTGGAAACATAAAAGCTGCAGCAGTGAGCAAGGAGCAGGGGCAGGCACACCGGTTTCTGGGAGAGGGTAGGGCTCCGTTTGACCGGCGGCGCCGTCTTTGGGGTGCTGCTATACGGTACGCGGAGGGACGGGGCGGCCCGGACCGGCAACAACTGAGGAATACGACACACTAACAAAGCCCACACACTAACTAAAAAATGAGGGCCTAACACCTTACTTTTCGAAATCACTAGTTAAGGAGTACTCTTTTCGGAGATCACTCCAACTTTTCCAAGTTGCGACAAGTGACGCGCTGCATGTGCGCCATTTGTCGCAACCTGGGAGTTTTCTCTTTTTTCGTAGATCCGTTTATTCAAACGTTTTATCTCTTACACCGTGCGTCCAAATCTCGAACCGCTTTCGCCGTTGGATTCCTCGCGTCGAGATCTTTAAAACTAGATCCCATGTTGATAGGTTTTGACGAACTTTTTTTTATGAAAAAAACGGACGAAAAAACTAAACCGGGAACACGGGTTTTTTTCCCTTTTCGAAAGAGGCACGCCCGTGCCTCTGACGAAATCACAACCGTGCCTCTCGCGGAAGCAAAACCGTGCCTCTCGCGAAAGGAAAAAAAACAAAAAACGCATTTTTTTTTCCGTTTCCAAGAGGCACGGCCGTGCCTCTCGCGAAAGCACAATCGTGCCTCTCGCGAAAACAAAAGCGTGACTCTCGTGAAAAAAAATGCGTTTTTTGTGCAAAAAAATTATTTTTTTTGAAAAAAAAATTTGGTCAAAAAGCTAGGGAATACCGGTGGAAAACCAAAACGTAAAAAAAACCAGAAAAGACCGTTTAAAAAGCAGAAAACGCGTGCGAAAAAATAAAAAAACAAAATCCAGAGGGAAAGTCCAGAGCGCGACACGTGGCGAATGGCTGAGAGCACGCCAAGTGGCGCTGATCGTTGCGAGGCTTCCGAAGAAGAGCTCGTTAATTAGTTGCTCCCCTTACTTTCCACTTAAAGCCCCGTCGAGCGCATTTGCAAAAGAGGCAGGTTTTCTTTCTTGACCTGAAGACAGCTGTTTCCTATTTGGCGCCCGTTGCGCCCGTTAATGCGTTAAACGCAAAGCGGCGCACACCCCTCCGTACGAGCTGCGCCGGCCTGTTTAGCTTCCTTTTACCGTACTAAAAAGGCAAAAAACAAGAACTAACATGCAAGTAGCCACCACGCCACAACACCACTTTTGATAACTTTTTCCTTTTACGCCTGTTGTATGTTCTGTTTGTTTCCTTTTTCCTTTCTGTTCCATTTTTTATTTCTTTATTTCCTATTAAATCCGTGAACCTTTTTCAACTTGTCGATATTTGTTTTTGAAAATTGATGAACTGTTTTTTCCAAATTTATGAACTTTTTTGGGAATTGATGAACTTATTTAAAAACCGATGAAATTTTTCAAAATTGATGAACTTTTTCCGAATTTGTGAACATTTTTTGAAGATCGATGAACTTTTTTCAAAGTCTATGAACATTTTTTCGAATTTGTGAACTTTTTTTTAGAATCTAGGAATCTTTTTTTCAAAATCAATGATCTTTTTTTTAAATTAGTGAACCTTTTTGAAAATCGATGAACTTTTTTTCAACATCAATGAACTCTTTTGAGTGCATGAACTTTTTCTAATTCGTGATTTTCTTAAATCTGTGGACTTTCAAATTTCGTTCACATCTTTTCCAAAAAAGTTCACGTTTTCCTAATAAGTAGTATGTGCAGTAAATAGCACGCTACATTTTGTACTTAAACATCTCGCGCTGACTTGTTTTACAAATGCCTATGGGTCGTGGTGGTTATCTGACCTGCACGAGAGCTTATTTTTTCACAAACGTTTTTTTTTTCTTTAGGTTGGAACTTAGCTCATATACTAGCGAGAGCCAGATTGCGGGGCTGTTTGGTTCTAGACCTTGCATTGTCACACTTTGCCACACATTTTTGCCAAGCTTGCATAAGATTAGTTCATCAAAATAAGAGCCACAAATTGGCAAGCCTAAGGGAATCTTATCAATTCTTTTTGTGTATGCCATGTGAGGCCCTAGTATGGGCGTGTGGTTTGTCTGAGGCGTGGCTTGAATCAAACACTCATCTAAGTTGGTTAAACTTGTCTAACCTTAGGTGTGGCAACCTTTGACAAAGTTAGTCACAAACCAAAGAGCCCCTTCCGTATATATCCAACATACTGCCTCGATCAAGCATCATCACCCGCAACACTTCCCCCACATCACCCGCCTGCCCATACTTCCTCTTCGTCGTAGCCAGAGTTGAAAAAATCACAGATTAGGTCAGACGGCGTCGGCGACAGCGGAGTCGCCGAAGAGATCGCATCCGCCTCCCCGTCCGCATCTTCCTCGTCGGCGTCGGCGAGAGCCCAGAACCGGCCCCCGACTCGCCGTCGATAGCTAGGGGATGGTGGCGGCGCGCACGCGGTCACCACAACGGTCCACGAACAAAGGAGTATGGGTAGGCGGCCTAGGCACTCCCCCCCCCCCCCCAGCGCTTGCGTCCCAGGGCAATGGGCAGGCGGCCCACGCACTCACCCCCCAGCGCGCCTGCGTCCCAGGGCGACAGGTGGCGGCTGATGTGGACGGGGTCGCGGAGTTCCTCGCCGTTGCTTGCGACAGCTCTTGGCGCTTCTCCAAGTGATGCAGCCCTGCGGTGTGTTGGGGGTGAGGCTGGAGGCCTTACCTCGAACGAGGCTACTCGGGAGGGGATCATCGCTTATGGAGGGATTCCGGATCTGGCATCTGAGGGGCGAGGGATGAGCTGCCGCCTCCAGGATCACCCGGATGTTGATGACATGCAGCGGCGGTGCGCCATGAGGGCGGCCAAGCTTCGTGACATTGAGGTCACTACGGGTATGTTGGTCAACACTTCCAATTTCATTCTGCATTTTTCTAATAATGAGATTATTCATAATGCAAATCAATTAGGATTTTCACTAGGTAGTAATGATAGTGAAATTTCTAACTCCGTAAACAATATCGTAGATTTGGAAGCGGAACGCGCTTTAGAAATGATTCGAAACTTAGCAGCGGTCAAACCCATGAATGATTCTGACATAGATGTGTTGGGAGTCAGGGTGCTCGATAACTTTTGTGCGGATCTTGCACCATCCCTTCCTGAGACAGAGGAGGAGGATGATCCTATCGAGGCTGAGGTAGTTAGGTCCATGGAGCCCGGTTGTGAGGACCGGGTGGAGGATCAAAACAAGCCTAAACGCAAGTGGAAGCGGAAGATTTATCCTGCTTCGGCAGTGCGTAGAAGTGCTAGGATCCGTACTAATAAAAAAATTCATGACGAAATATGAGAGGAATTTTTTGGAATAGCAGAGGCCTGAAAGACTTGGCTAAAAGAAGGTTTCTTGCGGATGCCTCTATCGAGCATAGGTTGGATTTTATTGCCCTCTCGGAAACTGGTAGAGATAATTTCTCTCCCCAGTTTCTCAGTACTTTATCGGGAGGTGTCGATTTTGATTGGCGTTGCCTACCTCCGAGAGGAAGATCAGGTGGGATCTTACTTGGAGTTAGATGCGAATCTCTGGAAGTCCGAAGCGTAGTGATGGGAGACTTCGCAGCTAAGTTTCGGGTTAAATCGAAGGCCGATGGGTTTAATTGGGCACTGGTGGCGGTATATGGTGTCGCGCAGCCCGAACTCAAACCAGAGTTTTTGGCAGATCTTGTCCGAATTTGCGATTCCGAGCAGCTTCCAATCTTGGTTGGGGGTGACTTCAACATTATCAGAAGGAGAGAGGAAAAGAACAATGACAACTTTGACGGCAGGTGGTCGTTCATGTTAAATACCATTATTGAAAGCTTGGATCTGAGAGAGATAGGACTTTCCAGTAGAAAATTCACCTGGGCTACCTTGCCAAACCCGACGGTTGAGAAGCTGGATCGAGTCCTCGCGAGCGTCGAATGGGAGCAGAAATTTCCCCTGGTAACAGTCCAGGCATTATCGCGCGTAATCTCTGACCACACCCCTTTACTGGTTGACTCTGCTGGTGAGACAAAACCACATGGGGAACAAAAATTCCTTTTCTTTCGAATTGGCATGGTTTGAAAGAGAAGGCTTCTTTGATCTGATAGCCAGGGAATGGGCTAAAGATGCAGGAGGTAGGACTTCAATTGAGCGATGGCAGATTAAGATAAGGCACTTGAGAAGTTTCTTGCGTGGGTGGGCTAAGCATCTTAGTGGGATTTGTAAGGCTGAAAATGAAAGGCTCCTTACACTTATTCAATCCCTAGATTTAAAAGCCGAGTCCACAATTCTAGAGACCACGGAGCTTCAAGCTAAAGTTGACGCGGAGATGACATTGAAAGAACTTCTGCGAGAAGAGGAATTGAAGTGGGCATTGCGAGCTAAGGTTCACAAAGTTGTCCAAGGGGACGCGAACACTCAATTCTTTCACATGATCGGCCTCTGGAGGATAATTGTGTATCCTTGGATGAGTCGAGGATTGAGGATGTTCCTCAACTTGCTGTGGACGAGAATGATATTTTGACTGCCACATTTTCATAGAAAGAGGTGTTTGAAGCTATTTCACAGATGAAGAATAATAACGCTCCAGGGCTGGATGGATTTTCGGCGGAGTTTTATTAAAAGTGCTGGCATATTATTAAAGGGGACTTGATACCGATGTTCCATGATTTATTCTCTGGACAACTTTAGTTGTTTCACCTAAATTTTGGAACGATAACTCTGCTTCCTAAGAAAACATAGGCTGTGAGAATTGAGCAGTTCAGGCCGATCTGTCTTATTAACGTTAGTTTCAAAAAAATTACCAAGGTTGGGACTAATAGGCTCACGCAGATTGCGCATTCTGTGGTGCAGCCTTCCCAAACTGCTTTCATGTCGGACAGAAACATCCTAGAAGGGGTTGTGGTCCTTCATGAAACGCTCCGTGAAATTCACAAGGAAAAACTAGATGGAGTTGTTTTCAAGGTGGATTTCGAGAAAGCATACGATAAATTTAAATGGTCATTTCTTCAACAGGCCTTGCGTATGAAAGGTTTTGATCAGGCCTGGAGACGCGAGGTAGAATCTTTCACGTAAAAAGGGAGTGTTGGAATTAAAGTGAATGACAACATAGGTCATTATTTCCAGACACATAAGGGCCTAAGACAAGGAGATCCGATGTCTCCTATTTTGTTCAACATTGTACGTAGTCGATATGTTGGCGATTCTAATAGGAAGGGCTAAGGGGGCTGGTCAGGTAGGTGGCCTGGTGCCTCATCTAGTTAATGGAGGTGTTTCTATCCTACAGTATGCCGATGATACTATCATCTTTATGGTGCATGACTTGGCAAAAACGAGAAACATGAAGCTGGTGTTATGCTTATTCGAACAATTGACCGGGTTAAAGATTAACTTTCATAAAAGCGAATTGTTCTGTTTTGAAAGAGCCAATGAGGAACAAGAGGCTTACACGCAATTTTTTGGGTGCGAATTGGGGGCTTTACCTTTTACGTATTTAGGTATACCAATTCACCATCGTAAGCTGACAAACAGAGAATGGAAGTGCATTGAGGATCGATTTGAAAAGAAACTGAGCTGCTGGAAGGGTGAGCTCATGTCATACGGAGGCCGATTAATTCTTATTAATTAGGTTCTCACGAGTATGCCTATGTTTCTCTTGACTTTTTTCGAGGTTCCAGTTGGAGTTCGGAAAAGGCTGGACTTCTATCATTCCCGATTCTTCTGGCAGAGTGATGAACTAAAATGAAAATACAGACTCGCCAAATGGGATATTATTTGTAGACCAAAAGACCAAGGGGGTCTTGTAATTGAAAATCTTGAAGTCAAGAACAGATGTCTTCTCAGTAAGTGGCTGTATAAGTTATCTGTAGACATGGAGGCCACATGGGCGTATATTCTCCATAGTAAGTACCTTCACTCCAAAACTTTGTCCCAGGTGACAGTGAGGCCGACGGACTCGCCTTTTTGGAAAGGACTGATGAGAGTTAAATCAGTTTTTATCAATAGGACAAAGTTTATAATCGGAAATGGTACCACCATGAGATTCTGGGAGGATACTTGGCTAGGGGAAACACCCCTCGCGCTTCAATATCCGTCCCTTTATAGCATTGTTCAATGAAGAGACGCTTACGTTGCAACAGTACTTCAGTCCATCCCTCTCAATATTCAATTCAGGAGGACGCTAGCCGGAAATCGTTGGGAAGCTTGGCTCCATCTAGTGAGTAGATTGATGGAGTTTCAGCTTTCTGAACAGCCCGATCAGCTGCGCTCGAAGCTTACTAGGACTAGAGAGTTTAAAGTTAAATCGATGTATCTCGATGTTATTAATTCTAGTTTCATTCCTAGTTCCAAATATGTTTGAAAAGTCAAAGTTTCTTTGAAAGTTAAAGTGTTTATGTGGTTTGTACATAAACAAGTCATTTTAACTAAGGACAATCTGGCAAAGCGCAACTGGACAGGAGCTACAAGGTGTAGTTTTTGTGATTGGGATGAATCTATCAAACACCTCTTTCTTGACTGCCCGTTGGCAAAAAAAATTATGGCGGACGATTCACATAGCCTTTAACATTACTCCTCCGAATTCTGTCAGCACGTTATTTGGGATGTGGCTTAACGGGATAGATTCCGAAACAGCCACACACATTCGCGTAGGAGTATGTGCTTTATTGTGGGCTGTCTGGAACTGCAGAAATGATTTGATTTTTAACAGAACAACAAATATTCATTTTTGCAGGTTATCTTCTGAGCCACTGCGTTGACCCGTATGTGGTCGCTACTCACTCCGACGGAGGCCAGGGAGCGTTTGGTTACTGGATCTATCCGGTGGGAGATTGGGCTATTTTCAACCGGTTTGGATGGCGGTCATGTAATAGGATAGGCAATTAGTTTTCCTATCTTTTTTGTGCCAGCCGGTTGTGGCTTTATGTCTACTTATTTGTTATGCTCTCTGTGAGCTTTTTTCCCTTTTCGTTGAGACTTTAAGACCTTTGTTGAACCTATTTGCTTATTAATTAAGTTGGCCGCATGCATCGCTCTGATGCAGAGGTCGGGGAGACCCCCTTTTCGAAAAAAACGACTTCACTTTCTGTTTGTACTATCATCAAATTGTTGGAGAAGCTTTCCTTGTGCGTGGGAAGAGTAAACATAGGTTGGTTGAGCAATAAAGTTGCACTGGTTACTCTCAAGTCTCAGTCTTTCGAGGAAGACAGTAGATTTTCTTATTTATGTTAGGTACCTTCCGTTGACATATGTTGCTTCTCCTGGTGAGAACTATTTTTGAAGAAGATGCTAAATCATGTATTGCCTCCATGTTTCTGAGCTTTGAAATTGCAACTTGATTTCCGCAGCTTGAAGTTATTGAGAACATAGGAAACCCTGATGGACATGATGGTGACGCCCAAAACCACCGCCACAATTAAGCTAACAATGACAACCATCTATGATTGTTTGAGGCTGAAATGTTGTTTGAAACTATCATATTTGGAGTCTATGTACCTATGCCACAGATAAAATCGACGAGCCATCTTGATGGTGTATCTCCTAGAATTTGTGTTATGTTTGTAAAAGAAGATTGTTGTTGTGTGACCATTTGTCTTGTTGTGATTTATTCCAGAATATTTATTAATTTTTACTGCTATATATTCATTCAATTATAGTCACATATGAATAGACTTAAGTTTTGAGTCATGTAGAATAAGGTATACTTTTCATTGTAATGTAGTTATGCAATTGCAAAGTTTCTCATCCAAACCGGATTTGGTATTGAAACCTCAGAGACATTTCAAGGGTTAATTCAATGAACAACCAAACATGCGAATTCGTATTCGTGCCATTTCAGTTTCCTCATTAAATTGGAATTTCAGCCCAATTCAACACGGAGCTCTCCAATAAGGACATCCAAAAAAAACGTTAGGGAAAAGAAGAGAAGATGAGGAGATGAGCATGGAGGTGGGAGAGGATGAATCGGGGCACTTCTGTTCCAGTGGGTTTCTGTTATGAAGAGGAAACAACATGTTTCGGTGATCAAGGCTGCTGTTGCGTGCTAATGAAAATTGAATCCCACTATTTGTGTAACTAAATGCAACACATGACATTAGCTGAAAAAATAGAGTTGTTGATGTGGTTAGGCTACTGAGGTGGATAGGGTGCATGTTAAAATAAATCAAGTAGTTGTTGGATTATACATGGGTTTAGGCCCATATATGACAATAATCCCTGGTTAATCTCTAAGACCCATTTAGATGCACGGCAAATGGTGGAAAGTTTAGTATCATACTGCTACAGTAAAGAGAGTGAAGCCTCTTTATAAGGGCTACTCCACAACATGCCATTTGGAGCTTGGGAAGAGGAGCTGTACACGCGCTCCTCCTCCTCCGCTGCCCGCCTCGCCAACCGAAGGATATGATTCGTTCATCCCCTATTTGCGCATTCATGTGCTAGCTGTATACATGTTGTTCATAGATGCTTCGATTCTATGCACTGTACGTGTTCACATGCTTAGGTATCGGTGTGAGTTGAGTATTGTATTCGACATGCTTACTATTTACTTGTGATTAGTCTAATCGAAAAGGTGCTGATATTTCCAACAGTAGTGGTGATGGACTTCTTTAAGTATACATGATGAGATGATAAGAGTGACGTTTTGGCACACTGGAGTGCGTGCCCCTGGTTTTTAAAATGTGTTCTGAACGTATTTTGATATGTCAAAAAATTGCAAACGAAAAAAATTGACACGTGCACCTCGATATAGTACATGCTCGCAAAGTTGTTTAGTGAAAAACGGACAAGTTATGTGTTGTATTTGAAAAAGGCAAAATATGGTGTTAAAAAGTTCTTTATATAAGACATCTTTTTTGTCTTTTTTACACAAGCCACAGTAAATGTCAATTTTCTCCGAAACTTGACGTGCACATATATAATGTCGAGATGTATGCGCCAAATTTCTGCTTGGATTTTTTTCGCACATTGAAATATTCGTTCTGGTGGCAGGAGCACGCGCTCCCACGTGGCCCTTTATTAGTGTCCTTGAAGAAGAAGAAAAAAGGAAATATTCAGAAACCGCTGGCTATAGCTGTTCCCATGTGTACAGTACACAGGGCGCCCCATCGTCGTCGTCTCCTCTAGCGGTAAAAGCTTAACCCCCGCGTGCGCATCTTTCTCCATGGCCCACCACGCCCACTGCCGAAGCGCGCCGCCATGCCTCGCCGCCGGTGAGTCAAACCCTAAAGGAATCAATGGAAGGTTGACCGACGGCAGCCCCGGCATTGATTCCCCGCGGGAAACCAAGGCGTTCGTGAGACGACGAGGTGAGTGTCGCTGACTCGGCGGGCCCGCGGCTCTTTTACGCCAAAACCATTTCGCCCGGCGCCCCCGAGCGCCCCCACACTAGTAGAAAAACGACCTAATGTGAGACACATTAGTGCCGGTTCGATTTTGGCCCGGTACTAATGGTACCATTAGTGCCGGTTCGAACGGCTATGCATTAATGCCGATTCGTTTTGAACCTTTAGTACCGGTTCGTGCAACGAACCGGTACTAAAGGGGTGGTGGCAGGCTGGCGTCAGGCCGGGGCCCCGCGATCACCTTTAGTACCGGTTCGAGGCACAAACTGGTACTAAAGGGCTAACCTTTAGTACCGGTTCGTGCCACGAACCGGTACTAAAGGGGTTTGACCTATAGT
>LR880971.1:14264848-14288400 GCA_904067115.1 Aegilops sharonensis | reverse complement strand
GACACTTTTCTCTATTAATTAGCTAGCTATAGCACAATATATGAAACACCTAAATTAACCCCCCAAAACCCCCCAAACCCCCCCCCCCCTCTTTTGAAAAATAAAATAAAAACCAGAGCCAAAGAAATGCTGACGCGTGGATGCCTATTGGTCCCGGTTGGTGCCACCAACCGGGACCAAAGGCCCTCCCGCCTGGGCTCAGCGGACAGGCCACGTGGAGGGCCATCTGTCCCGGTTCTGGATAGAACCGGGTCTAAAGGGCGAGGGTATTAGTACCGACCCTTTAGTCCCGATTCATGAACCGGGACTAAAGGCCCTTACGAACCGGGACTATAGGCCCTTTTTCTACTAGTGTAACCAGTCGACCAAGTCGCCAACACGCACCCCCCACAAACACACCATCGGAAATCAACTTGAGTCAGCAATGCAACCTTGCCCACCACCGGCATGCTTCGCCTAACCAGTCGACCTACTTGCCCATACGCATTCCCCGCCCACACCATCGAAAATCGACCTGAGCCGGCAATACCAACTCGCCTACCTGTGGCGTGCTAGGTCGCCTAACCCGGTGACTTACTTGCCGACACGTACCCTGACACCCATCGAAAATCGACGTAAGCCGGCAATACCAACTCACCTACCCGCGGCGTGCTAGATCGCCTAACCCGGCGTCCTACTTGCCCACACGCACCTCCACACCCATCGAAAATCAACCTAAGCCGGCAATCCCAACTCGCGTACCCTTGGCGTGCTAGGTCGCCTAACGCGGCGTCCTACTCGCCCACACGCACCCCCATACCCATCGAAAATCAACCTAAGCCGGCAATACTAACTCACCTACCCGTGGCGTGCTAGGTCGCCTAACCAGTCGACCTAGTCGCCCACACGCACCCCCACACCCATCGGAAACCACCTAACCCGGCAATAACAACTCGCCTACCCTCGGGTGCTAGGTCGCCTAACCAGTCGACCTGGTCGCCCACACGCGACCCCCACACCCATCGAAAATTGCCTAAGCCGCAAATACCAACTCGCCTACCCACGGCGTGCTAGGTCGCCTAACCAGGCGACCTACTCGCCCACACGGGACCCCCACATCCATCGGAATCGCCTAAGCCGGCAATACCAACTCGCCTACCCACGACGTGCTAGGTCGCCTAACCCGTCGACCGACTCGCCCACACGGGACCCCCACACCCCTCGGAAATCGACCTAAGCCAGTAAGACCAACTCGCCTACCATCGACGTGCTAGGTCGCCTAATCCGTCAACCTAGTCGCCCACACGCGACCCCCGCATCCATCGAAAACCGCCTAAGTCGGCCATACCAACTCGCCTACCCACGTCGTGTAGGTCACCTAACCCGTCGACCTACTCGCACACACGGGACCCCCACATCCATCGGAATGGCCTAAGCCGGCAATACCAACTTGCCTACCCGCGGCGTGCTAGGTCGCCTAACCAGTCGACCAAGTCGCCAACACGCACCCCCCACAAACACACCATCGGAAATTAACTTGAGTCAGCAATGCAACCTCGCCCACCACCTGCGTGCTAGGTCGCCTAACCAGTCGACCTACTTGCCCACACGCATTCCCCGCCTACACCATCGAAAATCGACCTAAGCCGGCAATACCAACTCGCCTACCCGTGGCGTGTTAGGTCGCCTAACCCGATGACTTACTCGCCGACACGTACCCTCACACCCATCGAAAATCGACGTAAGCCGGCAATACCAACTCACCTACCCGCGGCGTGCTAGATCGCCTAACCCGGCGTCCTACTTGCCCACACGCACCCCCACACCCATCGAAAATTAACCTAAGCCGGCAATCCCAACTCGCCTACCCTTGGCGTGCTAGGTCGCCTAACGCGGCGTCCTACTATCCCACACACACACCCATACCCATCAAAAATCGACCTAAGCCGGCAATACCAACTCGCCTACCCGTGGCGTGCTGGGTCGCCTAACCAGTCGACCTAGTCGCCCACACGCACCCCCACACCCATCGAAAACCACCTAACCCAGCAATAACAACTCGCCTACCCTCGGGTGCTAGGTCGCCTAACCAGTCGACCTGGTCGCCCACACGCGACCCCCACACCCATCGAAAATCGCCTAAGCCGCCAATACCAACTCGCCTACCCATGGCGTGCTAGGTCGCCTAACCAGGCGACCTACTCGCCCACACGGGACCCCCACACTCATCGAAAAATCGCCTACGCCGGCAATACCAACTCGCATATCCACGGCGTGCTAGGTCGCCTAACCGGGTACCCACTTGCCCACACGGGAACCCCACACCCATCAAAAATCGCCTAAGCCGGCAATACCAAATTACCTACCCACGGCGTGCTAGGTCGCCTAACCCGGCGACCTACTCGCACACACGGGACCCCCACATCCATCGGAATGGACTAAGCCGGCAATACCAACTTGCCTACCCGCAGCGTGCTAGGTCGCCTAACCAGTCGACCAAGTCGCCAACACGCACCCTCCACAAACACACCATTGGAAATCAACTTGAGTCAGCAATGCAACCTCGCCCACCACCGGCGTGCTAGGTCGCCTAACCAGTCGAAATACTTGCCCACACGCATTCCCCGCCCACACCATCGAAAATCGACCTAAGCCGGCAATACCAACTCGCCTACCCGTGGCGTGCTAGGTCGCCTAACCCGGTGACTTACTCGCTGACATGTACCCTGACACCCATCGAAAATCGACGTAAGCCGGCAATACCGACTCACGTACCCGCGGCGTGCTAGATCGCCTAACCCGGCGTCCTACTTGCCCACACGCACCCCCACACCCATCGAAAATCAACCTAAGCCGGCAATCCCAACTCGCCTACCCTTTGGCGTGCTAGGTCGCCTAACGCGGCGTCCTACTCGCCCACACGCACCCCCATACCCATCAAAAATCGACCTAAGCCGGCAATACCAACTCGCCTACCCGCGGCGTGCTAGGTCGCCTAACCCGGCGACCTACTCGCCCACACGGGACCCCCACATCCATCGGAATCGCCTAAGCCGGCAATACCAACTCGCCTACCCGCGGCGTGCTAGGTCGCCTAACCCGGCGACCTACTCGCCCACACGGGACCCCCACACTCATCGAAAAGCTGTCTCTTATACTTTTTAATGATACGGCGACCACCGAGATCTACCCTCTTTCCCTAAACGACGCTCTCCCGATATACCAACTCGCCTACCCGCGGCGTGCTAGGTCGCCTAACCCGGCGACCTACTCGCCCACACGGGACCCCCACACTCATCGAAAAGTCGCCTACGCCGGCAATACCAACTCGCCTATCCGTGGCATGCTAGGTCGCCTAACCAGTCGACCTAGTCGCCCACACGCGACCCCCACATCCATCGAAAATCGCCTAAGCCGCCAATACCAACTCGCCTACCCACGGCGTGCTAGGTCGCCTAACCAGGCGACCTACTCGCCCACACGGGACCCCCACACTCATCGAAAAGTCGCCTACGCCGGCAATTCCAACTCGCCTATCCACGGCGTGCTAGGTCGCCTAACTGGGTGACCCACTTGCCCACACGGTAACCCCACACCCATCAAAAATCGCCTAAGCCGGCAATACCAAATTACCTACCCACGGCGTACTAGGTCGCCTAACCCGGCGAGCTACTCGCACACACGGGACCCCCACATCCATAGGAATGGCCTAAGCCGGCAATACCAACTTGCCTACCCGCGGCGTGCTAGGTCGCCTAACCAGTCGACCAAGTTGCCAACACGGACCCCCCACAAACACACCATCGGAAATCAACTTGAGTCAGCAATGCAACCTCGCCACCACCGGCGTGCTAGGTCGCCTAACCAGTCGACCTACTTGCCCACACGCATTCCCCACCCACACCATCGAAAATCGACCTAAGCCGGCAATACCAACTCGCCTACCCGTGGCGTGCTAGGTCGCCTAACCCGGTGACTTACTCGCTGACACGTACCCTGACACCCATCGAAAATCGACGTAAGCCGGCAATACCGACTCACCTACCCGCAGCGTGCTAGATCGCCTAACCCGGCGTCCTACTTGCCCACACGCACCCCCACACCCATCGAAAATCTACCTAAGCCGACAATCCCAACTCGCCTACCCTTGGCGTGCTAGGTCGCCTAACGCGGCGTCCTACTCGCCCACACGCACCCCCATACCCATCGAAAATCGACCTAAGCCGGCAATACTAACTCGCCTACCCGTGGCGTGCTAGGTCGCCTAACCAGTCGACCTACTTGCCCACACGTATTCCCCGCCCACACCATCGAAAATCGACCTAAGCCGGCAATACTAACTCGCCTACCCGTGGCGTGCTAGGTCGCCTAACCAGTCGACCTACTTGCCCACACGTATTCCCCGCCCACACCATCGAAAATCGACCTAAGCCGGCAATACCAACTCGCCTACCCGTGGCGTGCTAGGTCGCCTAACCCGGTGACTTACTCGCCGACACGTACCGTGACACCGTGACAATCGATGTAAGCCGGCAATACCGAATCACCTACCCGCAGCGTGCTAGATCGCCTAACCCGGTGTCCTACTTGCCCACACGCACCCCCACACCCATCGAAAATCAACCTAAGCCGGCAATCCCAACTCGCCTACCCTTGGCGTGCTAGGTCGCCTAACGCGGCGTCCTACTCGCCCTCACACACACCCATACCCATCAAAAATCGACCTAAGCCGGCAATACCAACTCGCCTACCCGTGGCGTGCTAGGTCGCCTAACCAGTCGACCTAGTCGCCCACACGCACCCCCACACCCATCGAAAACCACCTAACCCAGCAATAACAACTCGCCTACCCTCGGGTGCTAGGTCGCCTAACCAGTCGACCTGGTCGCCCACACGCGACCCCCACACCCATCGAAAATCGCCTAAGCCGCCAATACCAACTCGCCTACCCATGGCGTGCTAGGTCGCCTAACCAGGCGACCTACTCGCCCATACGGGACCCCCACACTCATCGAAAAATCGCCTACGCCGGCAATACCAACTCGCATATCCACGGCGTGCTAGGTCGCCGAACCGGGTACCCACTTGCCCACATGGGAACCCCACACCCATCAAAAATCGCCTAAGCCGGCAATACCAAATTACCTACCCACGGCGTGCTAGGTCGCCTAACCCGGAGACCTACTCGCACACACGGGACCCCCACATCCATCGGAATGGCCTAAGCCGGCAATACCAACTTGCCTAAACGCGGCGTGCTAGGTCGCCTAACCAGTCGACCAAGTCGCCAACACGCACCCCCCACAAACACACCATCGGAAATCAACTTGAGTCAGCAATGCAACCTCGCCCACCACCGGCGTGCTAGGTCGCCTAACCACCAACTCGCCTACCCGTGGCGTGCTAGGTCGCCTAACCCGGTGACTTACTCGCCGACATGTACCCTGACACCCATCGAAAATCGACGTAAGCCGGCAATACCGACTCACGTACCCGCGGCGTGCTAGATCGCCTAACCCGGCATCCTACTTGCCCACACGCACCCCCACACCCATCGAAAATCAACCTAAGCCGGCAATCCCAACTCGCCTACCCTTGGCGTGCTAGGTCGCCTAACGCGGCGTCCTACTCGCCCACACGCACCCCCATACCCATCGAAAATCGACCTAAGCCGGCAATACCAACTCGCCTATCCGTGGCATGCTAGGTCGCCTAACCAGTCGACCTAGTCGCCCACACGCACCCCCACACCCATCGGAAACCACCTAACCCGGCAATAACAACTCGCCTACCCTCGGGTGCTAGGTTGCCTAACCAGTCGACCTAGTCGCCCACACGCGACCCCCACATCCATCGAAAATCGCCTAAGCCGCCAATACCAACTCGCCTACCCACGGCGTGCTAGGTCTCCTAACCAGGCGACCTACTCGCCCACACGGGACCCCCACACTCATCGAAAAGTCGCCTACGCCGGCAATTCCAACTCGCCTATCCACGACATGCTAGGTCGCCTAACTGGGTGACCCACTTGCCCACACGGTAACCCCACACCCATCAAAAATCGCCTAAGCCGGCAATACCAAATTACCTACCCACGGCATACTAGGTCGCCTAACCCGGCGACCTACTCGCACACACGGGACCCCCACATCCATCGGAATGGCCTAAGCCGGCAATACCAACTTGCCTACCCGCGGCGTGCTAGGTCGCCTAACCAGTCGACCAAGTTGCCAACACGGACCCCCCACAAACACACCATCGGAAATCAACTTGAGTCAGCAATGCAACCTCGCCCACCACCGGCGTGCTAGGTCGCCTAACCAGTCGACCTACTAGCCCACACGCATTCCCCGCCCACACCATCGAAAATCGACCTAAGCCGGCAATACCAACTCGCCTACCCGTGGCATGCTAGGTCGCCTAACCCGGTGACTTACTCGCCGACACGTACCCTGACACCCATCGAAAATCGACATAAGCCGGCAATACCGACTCACCTACCCGCAGCGTGCTAGATCGCCTAACCCGGCGTCCTACTTGCCCACACGCACCCCCACACCCATCGAAAATCAACCTAAGCCGACAATCCCAACTCGCCTACCCTTGGCGTGGTAGGTCGCCTAACGCGGCGTCCTACTCGCCCACACGCACCCCCATACCCATCGAAAATCGACCTAAGCCGGCAATACTAACTCGCCTACCCGTGGCGTGCTAGGTCGCCTAACCAGTCGACCTACTTGCCCACACGTATTCCCCGCCCACACCATCGAAAATCGACCTAAGCCGGCAATACCAACTCGCCTACCCGTGGCGTGCTAGGTCGCCTAACCCGGTGACTTACTCGCCGACACGTACCGTGACACCGTGACAATCGATGTAAGCCAGCAATACCGACTCACCTACCCGCAGCGTGCTAGATCGCCTAACCCGGTGTCCTACTTGCCCACACGCACCCCCACACCCATCGAAAATCAACCTAAGCCGGCAATCCCAACTCGCCTACCCTTGGCGTGCTAGGTCGCCTAACGCGGCGTCCTACTCGCCCACACACACACCCATACCCATCAAAAATCGACCTAAGCCGGCAATACCAACTCGCCTACCCGTGGCGTGCTAGGTCGCCTAACCAGTCGACCTAGTCGCCCACACGCACCCCCACACCCATCGAAAACCACCTAACCCAGCAATAACAACTCGCCTACCCTCGGGTACTAGGTCGCCTAACCAGTCGACCTGGTCGCCCACACGCGACCCCCACACCCATCGAAAATCGCCTAAGCCGCCAATACCAACTCGCCTACCCATGGCGTGCTAGGTCGCCTAACCAGGCGACCTACTCGCCCACACGGGACCCCCACACTCATCGAAAAATCGCCTACGCCGGCAATACCAACTCGCATATCCACGGCGTGCTAGGTCGCCTAACCGGGTACCCACTTGCCCACACGGGAACCCCACACCCATCAAAAATCGCCTAAGCCGGCAATACCAAATTACCTACCCAGGGCGTGCTAGGTCGCCTAACCCGGAGACCTACTCGCACACACGGGACCCCCACATCCATCGGAATGGCCTAAGCCGGCAATACCAACTTGCCTACCCGCGGCGTGCTAGGTCGCCTAACCAGTCGACCAAGTCGCCAACACGCACCCCCCACAAACACACCGTCGGAAATCAACTTGAGTCAGCAATGCAACCTCGCCCACCACCGGCGTGCTAGGTCGCCTAACCAGTCGAAATACTTGCCCACACGCATTCCCCGCCCACACCATCGAAAATCGACCTAAGCCGGCAATACCAACTCGCCTACCCGTGGCGTGCTAGGTCGCCTAACCCGGTGACTTACTCGCCGAAATGTACCCTGACACCCATCGAAAATCGACGTAAGCCGGCAATACCGACTCACGTACCCGCGGCGTGCTAGATCGCCTAACCCGGCGTCCTACTTGCCCACACGCACCCCCACACACATCAAAAATCAACCTAAGCCGGCAATCCCAACTCGCCTACCCTTGGCGTGCTAGGTCGCCTAACGCGGCGTCCTACTCGCCCACACGCACCCCCATACCCATCGAAAATCGACCTAAGCCGGCAATACCAACTCGCCTATCCGTGGCATGCTAGGTCGCCTAACCAGTCGACCTAGTCGCCCACACGCACCCCCACACCCATCGGAAACCACCTAACCCGGCAATAACAACTCGCTTACCCTCGGGTGCTAGGTCGCCTAACCAGTCGACCTAGTCGCCCACACGCGACCCCCACATCCATCGAAAATCGCCTAAGCCGCCAATACCAACTCGCCTACCCACGGCGTGCTAGGTCGCCTAACCAGGCGACCTACTCGCCCACACGGGACCCCCACACTCATCGAAAAGTCGCCTACGCCGGCAATTCCAACTCGCCTATCCACGGCGTGCTAGGTCGCCTAACTGGGTGACCCACTTGCCCACACGGTAACCCCACACCCATCAAAAATCGCCTAAGCCGGCAATACCAAATTACCTACCCACGGCGTACTAGGTCGCCTAACCCGGCGAGCTACTCGCACACACGGGACCCCCACATCCATCGGAATGGCCTAAGCCGGCAATACCAACTTGCCTACCCGTGGCGTGCTAGGTCGCCTAACGCGGCGTCCTACTCGCCCACACGCACCCCCATCCCCATCGAAAATCGACCTAAGCCGGCAATACCAACTCGCCTATCCGTGGCATGCTAGGTCGCCTAACCAGACGCCCCAGCCGCCCACACCCACCCCCTCACCCTACGCAACCCTCTTCCCACCGAAATCCCACCCCGCTTACCCTCGCGTGCTAGGTCGCCTAACCAGTCGACCTAGTCGCCCACACGCGACCCCCACATCCATCGAAAATCGCCTAAGCCGCCAATACCAACTCGCCTACCCACGGCGTGCTAGGTCGCCTAACCAGGCGACCTACTCGCCCACACGGGACCCCCACACTCATCGAAAAGTCGCCTACGCCGGCAATTCCAACTCGCCTATCCACGGCGTGCTAGGTCGCCTAACTGGGTGACCCACTTGCCCACACGGTAACCCCACACCCATCAAAAATCGCCTAAGCCGGCAATACCAAATTACCTACCCACGGCGTACTAGGTCGCCTAACCCGGCGAGCTACTCGCACACACGGGACCCCCACATCCATCGGAATGGCCTAAGCCGGCAATACCAACTTGCCTACCCGCGGCGTGCTAGGTCGCCTAACCAGTCGACCAAGTTGCCAACACGGACCCCCCACAAACACACCATCGGAAATCAACTTGATTCAGCAATGCAACCTCGCCCACCACCGGCGTGCTAGGTCGCCTAACCAGTCGACCTACTTGCCCACACGCATTCCCCGCCCACACCATCGAAAATCGACCTAAGCCGGCAATACCAACTCGCCTACCCGTGGCGTGCTAGGTCGCCTAACCCGGTGACTTACTCGCCGACACGTACCCTGACACCCATCGAAAATTGACGTAAGCCGGCAATACCGACTCACCTACCCGCAGCGTGCTAGATCGCCTAACACGGCGTCCTACTTGCCCACACGCACCCCCACACCCATCGAAAATCAACCTAAGCCGGCAATCCCAACTCACCTACCCTTGGCGTGCTAGGTCGCTTAACGCGGCGTCCTACTCGCCCACACGCACCCCCATACCCATGGAAAATCGACCTAAGCCGGCAATACTAACTCGCCTACCCGTGGCGTGCTAGGTCGCCTAACCCGGCGACCTACTTGCCCACACGCATTCCCCGCCTACACTATCGAAAATCGACCTAAGCCGGCAATACCAACTCGCCTACCCCCGGCGTGCTATGTCACCTAACCAGCCACCCCACATACCCACACGCATTCCCCGCCCGCCCCCCCTCAAATCGGCCTAAGCCGGCAATAGTAACGCGCCTACCCGGGGCGTGCTAGGTCGCCTAACCCGGCGACCTACTTGCCCACACGCATTCCCCGCCTACACTATCGAAAATCGACCTAAGCCGGCAATACCAACTCGCCTACCCCCGGCGTGCTATGTCACCTAACCAGCCACCCCACATACCCACACGCATTCCCCGCCCGCCCCCCCTCAAATCGGCCTAAGCCGGCAATAGTAACGCGCCTACCCGGGGCGTGCTAGGTCGCCTAACCCGGCGACCTACTTGCCCACACGCATTCCCCGCCTACACTATCGAAAATCGACCTAAGCCGGCAATACCAACTCGCCTATCCGTGGCATGCTAGGTCGCCTAACCCGGTGACTTACTCGCCGACACGTACCGTGACACCGTGACAATCGACGTAAGCCGGCAATACCAACTCCCCTACCCGCGGCGTGCTAGATCGCCTAACCCGGTGTCCTACTTGCCCACACGCACCCCCACACCCATCGAAAATCAACCTAAGCCGGCAATCCCAACTCGCCTACCCTTGGCGTGCTAGGTCGCCTAACGCGGCGTCCTACTCGCCCACACACACACCCATACCCATCAAAAATCGACCTAAGCCGGCAATACCAACTCGCCTACCCGTGGCGTGCTAGGTCGCCTAACCAGTCGACCTAGTCGCCCACACGCACCCCCACACCCATCGAAAACCACCTAACCCAGCAATAACAACTCGCCTACCCTCGGGTGCTAGGTCGCCTAACCAGTCGACCTGGTCGCCCACACGCGACCCCCACACCCATCGAAAATCGCCGAAGCCGCCAATACCAACTCGCCTACCCATGGCGTGCTAGGTCGCCTAACCAGGCGACCTACTTGCCCACACGGGACCCCCACACTCATCGAAAAATCGCCTACGCCGGCAATACCAACTCGCATATCCACGGCGTGCTAGGCCGCCTAACCGGGTACCCACTTGCCCACACGGGAACCCCACACCCATCAAAAATCGCCTAAACCGGCAATACCAAATTACCTACCCACGGCGTGCTAGGTCGCCTAACCCGGAGACCTACTCGCACACACGGGACCCCCACATCCATCGGAATGACCTAAGCCGGCAATACCAACTTGCGTACCCGCGGCGTGCTAGGTCGCCTAACCAGTCGACCAAGTCGCCAACACGCACCCCCCACAAACACACCATCGGAAATCAACTTGAGTCAGCAATGCAACCTCGCCCACCACCGGCGTGCTAGGTCGCCTAACCAGTCGAAATACTTGCCCACACGCATTCCCCGCCCACACCATCGAAAATCGACCTAAGCCGGCAATACCAACTCGCCTACCCGTGGCGTGCTAGGTCGCCTAACCCGGTGACTTACTCGCCGACATGTACCCTGACACCCATCGAAAATCGACGTAAGCCGGCAATACCGACTCACGTACCCACGGCGTGCTAGATCGCCTAACCCGGCGTCCTACTTGCCCACACGCACCCCCACACCCATCGAAAATCAACCTAAGCCGGCAATCCCAACTCGCCTACCCTTGGCGTGCTAGGTCGCCTAACGCGGCGTCCTACTCGCCCACACGCACCCCCATACCCATCGAAAATCGACCTAAGCCGGCAATACCAACTCGCCTATCCGTGGCATGCTAGGTCGCCTAACCAGTCGACCTAGTCGCCCACACGCACCCCCACACCCATCGGAAACCACCTAACCCGGCAATAACAACTCGCCTACCCTCGGGTGCTAGGTCGCCTAAACAGTCGACCTAGTCGCCCACACGCGACCCCCACATCCATCGAAAATCGCCTAAGCCGCCAATACCAACTCGCCTACCCACGGCGTGCTAGGTCGCCTAACCAGGCGACCTACTCGCCCACACGGGACCCCACACTCATCGAAAAGTCGCCTACGCCGGCAATTCCAACTCGCCTATCCACGGCGTGCTAGGTCGCTTAACTGGGTAACCCACTTGCCCACACGGGAACCCCACACCCATCAAAAATCGCCTAAGCCGGCAATACCAAATTACCTACCCACGGCGCACTAGGTCGCCTAACCCGGCGACATACTCGCACACACGGGACCCCCACATCCATCGGAATGGCCTAAGCCGGCAATACCAACTTGCCTACCCGCGGCGTGCTAGGTCGCCTAACCAGTCGACCAAGTTGCCAACACGGACCCCCCACAAACACACCATCGGAAATCAACTTGAGTCAGCAATGCAACCTCGCCCACCACCGGCGTGCTAGGTCGCCTAACGAGTCGACCTACTTGCCCACACGCATTCCCCGCCCACACCATCGAAAATCGACCTAAGCCGGCAATACCAACTCGCCTACCCGTGGCGTGCTAGGTCGCCTAACCCGGTGACATACTCGCCGACACGTACCCTGACACCCATCGAAAATCGACGTAAGCCGGCAATACCGACTCACCTACCCGCAGCGTGCAAGATCGCCTAACCCGGCGTCCTACTTGCCCATACGCACCCCCACACCCATCGAAAATCAACCTAAGCCGGCAATCCCAACTCGCCTACCCTTGGCGTGCTAGGTCGCCTAACGCGGCGTCCTACTCGCCCACATGCACCCCCATACCCATCGAAAATCGACCTAAGCCGGCAATACCAACTCGCCTACCCGTGGCGTGCTAGGTCGCCTAACCAGTCGACCTAGTCGCCCACACGCACCCCCACACCCATCGGAAACCACCTAACCCGGCAATAACAACTCGCCTACCCTCGGGTGCTAGGTCGCCTAACCAGTCGACCTGGTCGCCCACACGCGACCCCCACACCCATCGAAAATCGCCTAAGCCGCCAATACCAACTCACCTACCCACGGTGTGCTAGGTCGCCTAACCAGGCGACCTACTCGCCCACACAAGACCCCCACACTCATCGAAAAGTCGCCTACGCCGGCAATACCAACTCGCCTATCCACGGCGTGCTAGGTCGCCTAACCGGGTGACCCACTTGCCCACACGGGAACCCCACACCCATCAAAAATCGCCTAAGCCGGCAATACCAAATTACCTACCCACGGCATGCTAGGTCGCCTAACCCGGCGACCTACTCGCACACACGGGACCCCCACATCCATCGGAATGGCCTAAGCCGGCAATACCAACTTGCCGACCCGCGGCGTGCTAGGTCGCCTAACCAGTCGACCAAGTCGCCAACACGCACCCCCCACAAACACACCATCGGAAATCAACTTGAGTCCGCAATGCAACCTCGCCCACCACCGGCGTGCTAGGTCGCCTAACCAGTCGACCTACTTGCCCACACACATTCCCCGCCCACACCATCGAAAATCGACCTAAGCCGGCAACCAACTCGTCTACCCGTGGCGTGCTAGGTCGCCTAACCCGGTGACTTACTCGCCGACACGTACCGTGACACCGTGACAATCGACGTAAGCCGGCAATACCGACTCACCTGCCCGCAGCGTGCTAGATCGCCTAACCCGGCGTCCTACTTGCCCACACGCACCCCCACACCCATCGAAAATCAGCCTAAGCCGGCAATCCCAACTCGCCTACCCTTGGCGTGCTAGGTCGCCTAACGCGGCGTCCTACTCGCCCACACGCACCCCCATACCCATCGAAAATCGACCTAAGCCGGCAATACTAACTCGCCTACCCGTGGCGTGCTAGGTCGCCTAACCAGTCGACCTAATTGCCCACACGCACCCCCACACCCATCGGAAACCACCTAACCCGGCAATAACAACTCGCCTACCCTCGGGTGCTAGGTCGCCTAACCAGTCGACCTGGTCGCCCACACGCGACCCCCACACCCATCGAAAATCGCCTAAGCCGCCAATACCAACTCGCCTACCCACGGCGTGCTAGGTCGCCTTACCAGGCGACCTACTCGCCCACACGAGACCCCCACATCCATCGGAATCGCCTAAGCCGGCAATACCAACTCGCCTACCCACGACGTGCTAGGTCGCCTAACCCGTCGACCTACTCGCCCACACGGGACCCCCACACCCCTCGGAAATCGACCTAAGCCGTTAAAACCAACTCGCCCACCATCGACGTGCTAGGTCGCCTAATCCTTCAACATAGTCGCCCACACGCGACCCCCGCATCCATCGAAAACCGCCTAAGTCGGCCATACCAACTAGCCTACCCACGACGTGTAGGTCACCTAACCCGTCAACCTACTCGCAAACACGGGACCCCCACATCCATCGGAATGGACTAACCGGCAATACCAACTTGCCTACCCGCGGCGTGCTAGGTCGCCTAACCAGTCGACCAAGTCGCCAACATGCACCCCCCACAAACACACCATCGGAAATCAACTTGAGTCAGCAATGCAACCTCGCCCACCACCTGCGTGCTAGGTCGCGTAACCAGTCGACCTACTTGCCCACACGCATTCCCCGCCTACACTATCGAAAATCGACCTAAGCCGGCAATACCAACTCGCCAACCCGTGGCGTGCTAGGTCGCCTAACCCGGTGACTTACTGGCCGACACGTAACCTCACTCCCATCGAAAATCGACGTAAGCCGGCAATACCAACTCACCTACCCGCGGCGTGCTAGATCGCCTAACCCGGCGTCCTACTTGCCCACACGCACCCCCACACCCATCGAAAATCAACCTAAGCCGGCAATCCCAACTCGCCTACCCTTGGCGTGCTAGGTCGCCTAACGCGGCGTCCTACTCGCCCACACACACACCCATACCCATCAAAAATCGACCTAAGCCGGCAATACCAACTCGCCTACCCGTGGCGTGCTAGGTCGCCTAACCAATCGACCTAGTCGCCCACACGCACCCCCACACCCATCGAAAACCACCTAACCGGCAATAACAACTCGCCTACCCTCGGGTGCTAGGTCGCCTAACCAGTCGACCTGGTCGCCCACACGCGACCCCCACACCCATCAAAAATCGCCTAAGCCGCCAATACCAACTCGCCTACCCATGGCGTGCTAGGTCGCCTAACCAGGAGACCTACTCGCCCACACGGGACCCCCACACTTATCGAAAAGTCGCCTACGCCGACAATACCAACTCGCATATCCACGGCGTGCTAGGTCGCCTAACCGGGTACCCACTTGCCCACACGGGAACCCCACACCCATCAAAAATCGCCTAAACCGGCAATACCAAATAATCTACCCATGGCGTGCTAGGTCGCCTAACCCGCCGACCTACTCGCACACACGGGACCCCCACATCCATCGGAAAGGCCTAAGCCGGCAATACCAACTTGCCTACCCGCGGCGTGCTAGGTCGCCTAACCAGTCGACCAAGTCGCCAACATGCACCCCCCACAAACACACCATCGGAAATCAACTTGAGTCAGCAATGCAACCTCGCCCACCACCGGCGTGCTAGGTCGCCTAACCAGTCGACCTACTTGCCCACACGCATTCCCCGCCCACACCATCGAAAATCGACCTAAGCCGGCAATACCAACTCGCCTACCCGTGGCATGCTAGGTCGCCTAACCCGGTGACTTACTCGCCGACACGTACCCTGACACCCATCGAAAATCGACGTAAGCCGGCAATACCGACTCACCTACCCGCGGCGTGCTAGATCGCCTAACCCGGCGTCCTACTTCCCCACACGCACCCCCACACCCATCGAAAATCAACCTAAGCCGGCAATCCCAACTCGCCTACCCTTGGCATGCTAGGTCGCCTAACGCGGCGTCCTACTCGCCCACACGCACCCCCATACCCATCGAAAATCGACCTAAGCCGGCAATACCAACTCGCCTACCCGTGGCGTGCTAGGTCGCCTAACCAGTCGACCTAGTCGCCCACACGCACCCCCACACCCATCGGAAACCACCTAACCCGGCAATAACAACTCGCCTACCCTCGGGTGCTAGGTCGCCTAACCAGTCGACCTGGTCGCCCACACGCAACCCCCACACCCATCAAAAATCGCCTAAGCCGCCAATACCAACTCGCCTACCCACGGCGTGCTAGGTCGCCTAACCAGGCGACCTACTCGCCCACACGGGACCCCCACACTTATCGAAAAGTCGCCTACGCCGGCAATACCAACTCGCCTATCCACGGCGTGCTAGGTCGCCTAACCGGGTGACCCACTTGCCCACACGGGAACCCCACACCCATCAAAAATCGCCTAAGCCGGCAATACAAAATTGCCTACCCACGGCGTGCTAGGTCGCCTAACCCGGCGACCTACTCGCCCACACGCACCTCAACACCCATCGGAAATCGACCTAAGCCGGTAAAACCAACTCGCCTGCCCACGGCTGAGAATATGTAGTCTACATTCATTTTTTTTTGCTGCTGAGAATATTCCACCACTACAGGAGCTGACTTATGACTATAATTGCGAAATAAATCTTGTTTGTGACATGAATGGCGAAGTAAAAGTCAAATACTGCGATTTTTTGTGGTTCTCCACAGTGCCGCGACAGGCTTTATTAAAGAAGTAGAGGGCTTTTTTATTTTTATTTTTACATCGGCATGGAAGGCTGTCAGCACTATGGTGGATTTAATTTCCAAGAAAAATCCTTTGGATTGCTGTTTCCTCTCCTTTTAACCTTGCCATTGGCATCCTAGTAAATAATTGGAGCATGTAGATAGTGTAAAGTGTTCATATGGGCAAAGACTAAAGAGGTTGTGATTCTGTTATACTGTTTGTCCACGTACTAGAGAACCTCATGATTCATACAATTTCATTGTGGATTGCCTGGAGAGGTTTCCGCAGCATAAGTAGCGTGATTTCTACATTGCAGGAGAGTCATAGTCTACTCTTTTGTTGCTATAACTGGTTTGAGGAAGCACATCCTGAACTTGAAAGGCTTGTACCTAAGGTGTAGTTGCTTTATAGGGTTCCAGAAATCATCAAAAACACACCAAACTCAGTGAGCAGCCTTTACGGGGTTGCAGGAATTTTTTCTACTAGTAGTTTCCAAGCAACTAGAATTTACTACAAGTTTTTTTGTAAGCAACTACAAATAAACTATTGACCAGTTTTTACTATACACAGATTACTAACACAAATAACTCTGCTTCTTTTCTTTTCTTTTCTTTTTAGCAGAAGCAAGGTGCAAGACAATAGAGAAGATACAATTCAAGATTTAGCAACTTTTATGTAGCATCCATTTCTACAGGGTACGGGGATGCAAGAACATGGGACAAGATCCAAGTCATGTTCTGCAAACACTTTGGTACAGGGGCCAATTTTTGTAACTAGAAGATTAGGGGGGGAGGTACAGAGTGGGAAATACACTAAGTTTTCTAGAACTAAAAGAAGTTTATGGCCAAAATGATTGGAACAACCTTTTACCCTTTGTTGTTTCAATGGTAGAAACTCGCCCAAATCTGCCAATAGTTTTGCCCACAATTTACTGGAATTTTTGCCTGATCAGCAAGAAGAGTTGCAGAGACAATTGTGTTTTGAGAATTTTTTTCCCATGATTTTTTGCTTTGTTGTTTTCGCCCCTATTTTTAATATGTTTTTTCGCCATGGCGTCCGGCGGTGAGTGGTGGAAGGAGGATCTGGGCCGGTGGGCGTTGGGTTTTCTGGTGGTGGGTGGAGGGAAAGGATGGCTGGGTTGTCGGGACGTGGCAACAAGAGGGGAAATTGGACTTGCCTCTTTTAGCACATCATGGGGACAGGGACACTTTCCTTTCCTTTAAGTGCCGGCCGCGATATCCGGAGTTATCTATTCCGTTCCGTTCAGACACCTCTGGCTGTAGCTGTTCCCATGTGTATATATAGCACACAGAGCCCACCATGCATAGTCGGGTCCACCCCACAGTACAGTGGTCGTCGTCTCGTCTCTAGCGGTGAAAGCTTAACCACCGCTTGCGCATGCACCTCTCTCCCTGACCCACGACGCCCACGGCCGAAGCGCGCCGCCATGCCTCACCGCCGGTGAGTCGAACCCGGTGCGCGCGCATGCGCCCTATACTCGCCGGTGGCGGCTCGCCGGGCGCCGCTTCCCCTCTTCGCCACATACCCGGTGAGTCTGATATTTATTTCGTGCAGGTGGGATGCTTTTGTCCCTGGGACTGGAATGCTCTCCACCGGATAGCTCGTCGCCAGCCGTATGGCCAATAATTGAGGGGAAGGGGATGGGGCACGGGCATGTGGACGTAGTGATAATCAACCTGTGGTGAATTGAAAGCTCTGCCGGACCGGCCGCTGTCGAGTTCCTGGCCACGCCCCCTCATCCCGCACTGCAAACAAACGCGTGTGTATATGCAAAGGGAGGAAGAACATCTCGGCCTCAGATAAGCAAGGCTGCCTCAGAGGAATCAACAGGTAAACGCTGCTTGACTCAATCGGACATGCACAGTTTGTGAGATTATTAGATGTGTCTCCGTTGCCCACCGCTGTTTTTTTTTTTTCATTAATCATGGTTCTGCACACGATATTCTGGGGATATGTATTTTCGAATGAATCTTGCCTCATAGACTAGCATAATATGTACTAGTATGCTTTGAGTTGTTTGGCTTCAAAATCATTGCTTTGGGGGTGGCAATTTCTCAACAATCTAAACACAAGCCACCCAACAAAAGGGCCCGCTTTGCCTAGGACAGGGGCAGCCGCTCAGATCTTTGAAGCCTAAAATCAAGGGTATGACACCAAAATAATGCACATATGTGAGGTATAACAAATCAGGATCCCGATTCCCTTCCTCCTGGTTCGCCTTGGCCTTTTCAGTTTTCCCTTGCCCCCGTCTCAGCAAGAGGGAAAAATTGCTTCTCTGCCATAAGAACGCAATTCCAAACTGGTAATTCTAGTAATATCTTGTCTTCTTGCATCAAGCTGAGCACAGAGCACTCCTACTCTGTCCTACTTCTAAAGATGTGCATGCAAAAGCATAGGTCTCATTGATGCCAAATTTCTATATGGATTGTATTTTTATTTAACACTGTTTATTTTTTAAACTGAACTTACATGCTCAAAGCTAAACTAGATCCCGCAGTATTTTTTGTTGGAGAGGTAAAATTCGCCCTCATACAATTGTGTCTCAAATAAGCGCACTGATACTAGTTTACATTCTAACGCACGCAGGCAAGCCACACCTCTCCTCCTTTTACGAATTTGATCTTGGTTTGCAAATGGATAATCAAGGGAGCAATGTTAAAAATTTCCTTCATGCTAATGGACATGTGGTGCTTCAAAGAGTGGATAACAACTATAATCTAAGATCTTTCACTCAAAAAGAGATAGAAGACATCACCGGTGGGTATGGCACCGTGCTGGGGGAAGGGGGGTTTGGTAAGGTTTACAAAGGAAAATTAGATGATCATCGTCCAGTCGCAGTAAAGATATACAAAAATGGAACCATGAAAGAAGAGTTCGCCAAAGAGGTCATAGTGCATTCTCAGATAAATCACAAGAATGTCGTCAGACTGTTTGGTTGCTGCACAGAGGTAAATGCTCTTACGATTGTTATGGAGTTTGTATGCAATGGCAACCTCTACGACATCCTTCATTGCAGCAGCAGCAATGCTAATGGTTGTATCCCCTTCCCTTTGGACAAACGTTTGGACATTGCCATTGAGTCTGCTGAAGCATTATCATGCATGCATTCAATGTATAGTCCTGTTCTTCATGGTGACATCAAATCTGCTAATATATTGCTAGATGAAAATCTTCAGCCAAAGCTATCGGATTTTGGGATAGCAAGATTGCTTGCTGCTGACGAGATTCAGAATACTGTAAATGTCATTGGTTGCATAGGTTACATGGACCCTTTTTTCCAGCGGAGTGGGATTCTAACACTGAAGAGTGATGTATATAGTTTTGGAGTTGTTTTGTTGGAAATCATCACCCGAAAGAAAGCTGTAGATGAGAATATCATCCTTGCTGAAAGTTTTACCAAAGCCCTGAGAAAAGGGAAAAAGGTGAGACAAATGTTTGATGAGGAAATTGCGGATGATAAAACGAACATGAAATTTCTTGAAAATGTCGCAAATCTAGCAGCTGAATGCTTGAAGTTGGAGCAAAAAATGCGTCCAGAAATGTCTGAAGTAGCGGACAGACTTAGGACAATTAGAAAAGCTTACCGCCTGCGCAAGGGCAGACATTCTACAGGTAATAAGGAATTTGTATAGTCCATTTGTATTTAAAAATATTAAGATAGGAATATTGCATTCCATTGCCATAAGAGCATGGTTAATAATATAGTCAGCAGTCAGCTATATGTTATTGCCATGTCATCACTAGACATCATTACCAATCACTCAAATAATATATTGGCTATAAGGTTGGTCATGTTTTCCATCTTCTCTCTTTCTCTTTCCATTGCATTTATTCTTTTTGTCTTGGAGCGCGTGTAGATCCGGCTCTTGCATGAGAGCTGACTACCTCCATTTTTTCTTGTCTCTCTTCTTCACATAGGAAAAAGTGTCATGAAAGTGGGCACAAGCCTCTTATTATACTTGCTCTAAACATGTTGTGCTATTCTCATTCCTCTTATCCTAAAAGGTGTCATATTTGTGGTTCAGTCCATAGGGCCAACCACGTAGAGCCCCAGTTCATTCGATTTGTCACATGATGAACTTGTCCATAAATAATTAAATATTCATTTTGGCAAATAGAAGAAGCAAAGAATCAAATGTTTCTTGAACATCTTCGCATATTAGATTTTTATTTCAGTTTTCCCCTAATGCAGGTAGCAACTCTGGACTTACGAAAAGTGGAAAGTCAGATGTCAACAATAGTGATAAATTTCCACCATCTGTGGTACTTACCATTTCTATGGATGAACTGAAAGAGATAACCAGGAACTTTAGCAATAATGCTCTAATAGGAGAAGGCTCACATAGTCAAGTTTTTTATGGAGTGCTGAAAGATGGACGTAAAACTGCAATCAAGAAGATTAGGCCTACTAATGAAGTCATTTTGGAGGTCATGGCCATGTGCCTTGCCCTTTTCGCCATTCTAGTTAATGATCTTCATTCAACAGGTACAACAAGGCATACCCTCTAACAACCACTCTTTTTCTGCAGGTTCCTGTGGTCTCAAGATTCACACATGACAATGTTATCCAGCTTCTCGGATATTGTGTTGAAGGAAACAATCGTATTCTTGCTTACGAGTATACATCCAGGGGATCGTTGCACGATGTTCTTCATGGTGAGTTGTTAATTCGAGATTTTGGTGTGGTCTCTGGTATTTAACTCAACTTTGAACTAAATACTAGGGAGCACAAAAATATTAAACTCAACTCAAGCAAGGCCTTCGTGGGAGGGACACTTTGTTGTGTTAATGTTCATGTTGTGCCATATCAATCTGGGACTTCTATGAGCTCCAAAAAATATCATCAAATCTAACAAGTATTGTTGTATTGATCAACAGCTATGTATACTGGATGTAAAAAAGAAAAAAATGATATTCTTGTGATTTATGATCTCAGGTAAAAAGGATATTAGGGAAACCGAACCAGTACTGGTTCTGTCGTGGGTTCAACGCGTGAAGATTGCCTTGAGTGCAGCAACTGGGCTTGAGTTCCTCCACGCGAAGGCACAACCTTGCGTTGTCCATAGTTCCATTAAGTCCAGCAACATATTTCTCTTCGACGGTGACGTTGCAAAGATTAGTTGCCCAGGCGTTTACAGACAACCCCCTGATGAGATAGAAAATATGCTTTTCGATCGTCCCTGTTGGCCTCCCTGCAGATCCTTTTATGATGCGCCTGAGTATGCAACAAAATGTTTCACTCTGTAGGATTTTCCACCAGGTTTACAAAATCATTACTCTACTACTTATCTAGCCTTTGGTTCTTTCAGGTATGACGGAAAGTTTTCTACAATGAGCGATGTCTACAGCTTTGGAATCGTGCTGCTGGAACTTTTAACCGGTCGAATGGCAGTTGATTTTACACTACCCCGTGGCCAAAAATCCCTCGTGGCATGGGTACTTATGCATTGCATTCGCCGATATAATTTGTTCAGAAGATGCAGTAGCAAAACTCTAATGACATCAACATGCAGGCTGCACCAAGACTTACTCAATGCAGGGTGCAAGAATGCGTGGACCGGAGGCTTGGAGGAGATTACCCTCCCATGTCTGTCGCCAAGGTATTTTTTCAACTCGTATTTTTTTACTGAAAACAGTAGAAGAAGCCGTTTGAATTATAGATGAGGATTACAAAAATGTCAGGTGGTTGAGCTGCTTGTAAAATCACAAAACAACATCAGATTAGTTCGTTTAATGAAGCTAACATGGCTGGTTTAACAAAAGCGCTAACCCCTTAGCTGATGAATGAAATGTAACTCTCGCTTGAAAATAACACCTGCCGTCTGGCAAAAGAAGGAACACACTGCTGTAAAATGAAGCCACTTCTCTCCTTCCAAATACAGTATTCCATAAGACTGAGACACAGATCTCCCAAAAACAAGGACAGTAAATTCTTCTTACCATAGACAATTATCCCCGAGTAGGACTACCATCAACAATGAGCAAACGAGCAGTCCAAAAAGAGAGAGACAACACCTTGTTTCAGTAACGTTCTAAGAGCATATAACGCAACTCAACCCAGAATCAAAGCACCAATTTTTCCTCTGCATTAAATCTCTCATTTTGGACTGGTCTAACAAAATTAGCCATGCAAAAAGACATTTTGTTTGGATAAATACTTGCTAGTCCACATGCCAGGAAATTATGTTGGTGAGGTCAGTGTTGGGATCTAACCCTAGCCAGCTCGAACTAGGTTTCAGAGACGAAGGTAGATGAAACAAGGAAACGCGGAGATGTATTTTCTGGCAACGAACCACGGCGCCGAACGCCCTCTTTTCTCTGTTATATATATAGCTGGCCAAATTAACCAGATCGTATCTGGACTCCTAACCACCTACGCATAACAACCTGACACACTAACAAACCAAATCATGGTCGGCTTTGTAGCCAACGAGATGCAGTGCCCAAGCTTCCGTTTCCTACGCACGCATGTACGAGCGCCCAACAACCCGCTCGCCTACGCCGTCCTCTACGACGCGTTCTAACGCGTCCAGCTGCTGCTGCTAACTGACTACGACTCGATCATGAGCACAGACTCATGACACGCACACACGCAACACCCACCACGGCGTCCGGCACAACCAGCACGCACGCACACGTTGGTCACCACCACCGCCGTGTCTTATTCCTAAGAGCATCTCCAGCCGTTGGCCCCCCATGAGGCGCCTAAAATCGCCGCCTGGGGGCGAGCCGGCGCAAAAAACCGGCCTAGGGGCGAGTTGGTCCCCAGTCGCCGGCCTCAAGGCCGCACCCAGGCGTGTCTAATTGTTTAAAAAAAAAAGAAAACGTTCGGCGATGTTCGGTTAAACACGGCTAAATTCAACCAAACTTCGGCGAGTTCATACATATTTAAAATATTTTACAGAAAAGAAAAAAACGCTACTAGGCCCGCTGTCGCCCTCGCCGCCCGCCGCCCTTGAAGCTCTACACGCCGAACTGCGTGTAGTAGTAGTAGTAGTAGTCGTCGTCGTCGTCGCCTCCTCCGCGGCTGCCGTCCCTGCTGCACCCCTCCCCAGGTTGGCGCGGCGGATTGGACGGTTCGGGGGCGTCCTCGTCCTCGTCGCTGTCGAGGATCACCACGCCGTGCTCATCCTCGCGCCCACGCCTGCGGGCGGCTATCTCCTCCAGGGCTCGGCGCTGCCGGACCATCTTGTCGCGGAGGTAGTCGTCCC
>LR880971.1:14242730-14264421 GCA_904067115.1 Aegilops sharonensis | reverse complement strand
GGAGCGGCGGGTGCGATGGCTGACCGGCGTGTCTTGGGGCTCCGGCTTGACGGGGCAGAGGCAGGGAGAGCCGGTCGAGCGGCCGGACGAGGAGGAGGACGCCCCCAGGTCCATGTGCATCGGCGTCCACGAGCTCCCACTCCGGCAGGAGAAGGACGGTGGAGCGGGGTAGTCTAGCCTGGGCGTGCTGCCGCCCTCGATGTGCTCAAGGACGGCCTCCAGCGTGCGGCCGGACACGGCCCACCATCGGCGGCGGCCTTCGGAGTTGAGCCTCCCGGAGGGCACGACGCCGTTGGTGGCCTCGAGCTGCTCAGCATGGCGGCAACGGAAGTAGGGCTCCCACAGCGAGCTGTCGGGGACGTACCGTGGACCTTCCCTCGCCGCCTGCGGCAGAGAGGCGCGGATACGCGGGATCTCCGCACGCTGCGCCGCCCCGGTGGGTGGTGGTGGCACCGGGACCCCGCCGGCGCTGATTCTCCATGGCCCGGGCACACGCATGTCCGGTGGGACCGGGTACTCAGCCTCAAAGAGGAGCCGAGCTTCGTCCTCGTGAAGGTGGCGGCGGCCGAAGCCATTCGCCGTCGCGCCGTCGCTTGGGAAACGCTCGGCCATGGTTGAACTGGAGACGGCGAGAGGAAAGGGAGGAACGGCGTCAGGGATGGAGTGTCTGCGCGTCACCGGCGCGCTGGGGGCGGCTTATATAGGCGGAGACGCCGCGCGTACGCGTGGCCGCCGTGTGTACGCGTGGCGGGCGAGGGACGCACGTCGTCCGGTCTTCACTGCGCCGCCCGTGAGTCATCAATGGAGCAGGCTGACCGGCGCGGCAGCTTTGGCATCGATTCGCCGCGGGAACCGAGGCGATGGGGACGACGAAGCGGCGAGAAGAGCCGAGTCGCTGCCAAGGAGGGCCCGCCGGTTTTCGCGCCAAAAACGTTTCGGCCGGCGCCCCCAAGCGCCCCCCAGCGCGCCGGGTTCGGCCTGGGTCCGCCGACGCTGATTTCGGCCCAAGCGGCGAAAAACGGGCTCCTGGGGACGCGACTGGGCCGGTTTTTCGGTGCCGGCGCGAAAAAATCGCCTGGAGAGGCCGTTCTGAGTGCGCGGCTGGAGATGCTCTAACAGTCAGGTTGGTAAATATGAATTGATATAGCCTTGAAGAATTATAAACAATAGGCCCCAAAGGAAGGCTCAGGTGCAGCCAAATCTACACTAGCGCAAGTTGATTGACAACATCCTCAACCTGTTGGAACTCCTCGTAGGCATGTGCTGAAAGAAGCAGGGCAAAGAGGGTTGTACAATTAGCTTCTGAGAAAACTCCAGAAGTGAAATATCCTTTTATTAGAGCAAATGAAAGTAGGGCATGCTGCAGAGAGGGCGGAATTGTCCAGTGGTGCTAGTACTCCTGATCCACAGATTGGAGGACCATTGGCCGCAGTGGCAGAGCCAGGAACACTCATCCATAAAGTGTTTCACCTCCAATAACATATTTCAACATCACACCTGCCGCCTACCCCGCTGCTTGGTTATCAAAATTATATATATAGGGATTGACTATTCGTCATCCTTGGTGAGGAACAGTTATTCTTCACTCCTTTCTATTTTAATATCAATGCATCATAATTTTTCGTTTCATAAATTTTATCTTATTTCATACGTAAAAAAGAACATAAGAAAATATGTAATGGCCCTAAAAATATTTTATGTTACGTAAAATTATAAACATAAAAATGTAGTGTAAAATATACATAAATGTAATTTTTCTTGTCTTATGACCTATATTTTTATTTTCTCATGCCAAATTTTACGTAGTAAATTAATATGAATGTAACTATTTGTATTCCAAATATAATTTATTTAAGATTACCTCGGGTGAAGAATTATTATTCTGCACCTGGGTGATGAATCCTAATTTATTTGTTGGAATTTTCAGAAATGTTACTAACCTCATGGTACTATTAATTCTGGAGAAAATAATTAACAACTTGTTTAATGATTATCGACACACCCTGGCGAGCAGATGGCTGCAATCGCGTCACTCTGTGTACACTATGAGGCGGACTGGCGGCCAAACATGAGCATCGTCGTCAAGGCTCTGAAGACGTTGCTGCTGTAGCAGCTCAAACCAATCTTGGCGACGCTGCTGAAGCATCTGGAATGCGAGGCGTCGTCTTCCCCAACAGTGAAATAGCACGTGATGTGATTTTTGTGGCAGAATACGAGACATGAACACGAAGATATTGTCATGCATGTCGGCGGCATACATTGAGTAGTTTTGCTACTGCACAATAAGATGATGGAATTTCCCATTACCCAGTTTCCACCTTTAATCAGGCTTTGTGCTGTATGCCGCTTCAAGTATATGTGTTGTGGAGCTTATCTTCTCTCTGGAGGGAGGAATGGAACACTGGCCATTTGCTTCAATGCGGCCGAATTCTGTCTGGTCCAACTTTGGAGAACATCTCTTTGTTTTGCATTCATCCATTGTCCATGTCCATCTCCTTGTTTCGCAATCGAATTAGGGATAGCCATTTGTTTCTGGGTAGCCATAGGAGCCACGAAACAGAGAGATACTTCCAAACGGATGTATTTTTAAGTGGGGATCACATATGGAATTGTTGTTGGAGTGGTAGTATGACTTTATAAGTTTGGTCTTTTTTGCCACACCTAGACAACACGCAATGAATTTAGAGGCAACACAACATGTCAACATCTGAACATTGCTTTGGGATGTTGTGCCAGTGCCACGGTTGTGTTTACCTCATCTATATGTCCCGAGGGGGCACTTAAATTTCCATGTCGAAATTTTGACAGCCTATTATATTTCGGCTCATACTTGGTTGATTGCCTAAACTTTGATTGTCTGCACCACAATAACTTGCCGAATCTCCTCACAGTTTCTTTACAATTCTTGCCAAAATTTTGGCCAACAAGGGTCAAGAAATCTCAAACAGAGATCGAACCGGATATAGCAATGCTGTCACACATCGCGTTTTATTTCACCAAATTAAGAGGGGTTACATTATGTATGAACAGAGCTCTTGGAAATGCTGTAATATTACATTATGTCGATCATAAGCTTTCTGAGTCAGAGGCTGAGGAGCTGGCATTTCTCCCATAGCGTCTTTGCAGAGCTCCGGAGCTGGGCGGCCTCGGCCTCGGTGAGGTCCATCTCGGCGACCCCGAGGACGCCGCGGCGGCCGAGCAGTGCGGGCAGGCTTAGGAACACCTCATGGTCTTCGGAGATGCCGTGGAAGCCTGCGGCAAGGACAGAGACCGGATGCACGCTGTGCTGGTCGCGGAGGAGGGAGGCGGCGAGACTGGCTACGGAGTAGCCGATGGCCCATGAGGTGTACCCCTTGAGGCCGATCACCTCGTAGGCGCCGCCCACCACGGCACGCCGGATGCCCTCCAGCGCCTCCTCGTCCAAGGAACGGTGGCTGTTTCGAAGCCACTTGAACGCCGGCATCCCGCCCACGCTGATGCTCGACCAGACCGCCACCGAGCTGTCGCCGTGCTCACCAACCATGTACGCCTGAAAAGAAATGCCCATTTGATTTTGCTTGGTCAGTTGGCGATCATTTCCACCAAACAAACAAACGATGTAGGTTACCTGCACGTCTTGTGCGTTGACGTCCAGGTGCTCGGCGATAAGGAATCTGAACCTAGAGGAGTCGAGGTTGGTGCCGGATCCGACGACGCGGCTGGCCGGGAACCCGGAGAGCTTCCATGCGACATAGGTGAGCACGTCGACGGGATTGGACACCACGAGCAGCAGTGCGTCCGGGGAGTGCTCCGCCACGGGCGGCACGATCTTCCGGTATAGCGCGACGTTCCTCTGCAGCAGGTTCAGCCTGGTCTCCTCCGGCGTCTGCCTGGCCCCCGCGGTGATCACCACGAGGTCCGAGTTCTTGGTCACCATGGCATCGGTGCCATGGACAATGTGGATGCGGGGAAGGAAGGCAGCGGCGTGCTGCAGGTCCAGCGCCTCGCCGCGGAGCTTGTCGGGGTGGGCGCTGACGAGCGCGATCTCGTCGGCGAGGTTCTGGGTGAGGATGGTCTGCGCGATGGCCATGCCAACCTTGCCGGCGCCGATGACGGAGACCTTCGTGAGGCGGTGGTGCGGACTGCCGGAGGAGAAGGGTGTGAGCGGTAAGCTGTCGGCCACGGGGCGGAAGAAATCCGACGACGCTCCGCCGGCGTTGAAGCCCAGCTCCGATAGCAACGAGATCTTGTGCATGTTCTAGGAGTGGAAAGGAATGGAAGCGAATGCTAGTCGCCTTGTCTGGTCAAGCGGGGGACTGGGATTAGATGATGAACTCCTTGGTGGTGGATTGGGGACAAGAGAGGTCTGAAATCTGAATATTTATAAGGGAAAAACTTATCATCACCCGACGGATCGCAGCGGCCGCGTCCGCGTCCGGCACCTTCCCCGCATGACACGCATCCAAGTGAGGGCCCGTATACCATCCTTAGTCAGACGCGCTTCCGCAACAGGGACTATGTTTCTGAAATATACACGGTGCTTCAATGGTCTACAACGGATCTATGTTTTCCAGCAAAACCTCTATTGTAGAAATTTTCTGCAACAAAACGTCAATTGCCAAAAAAATTGGAACAAAACCTTAGTTGCAATTTTTTTTGCAACATAACCACTATTGCAAAAAAAATTATACAACAAGACATGTGTTTAGAAATAATTCTACAACAAAACCTGTGTTACAATGATGGAGGCGTGTTCGGGCCGCTCAATGCGCCAGATCTAAGGGCTCGCGACCCGGTCGATCTTTTAAAAAGACCAGTCGGCGGATGCGCAGCACCCTATTTATAAATCCCGAGAAAAGGAAATTGCTTGGTTGTTTATGAACGACTCATTCTTTCCTTCCGAAAACCAACACTACAAAAAATTATCTAAACAAACACAAAATTACAGTGGAATCTGATAATTACCGATGTCAGGTACGAGCACATGGCAACTCCGAACGGCTTTTATGGTAAGTATACTAATGCGAGGCTGGCAACTTTAGTTTCAAGCATGGCAACTTTCGTGCTTCAGTATGTTTCCTGACAGTAAATTGCCATGCTTGCAAGCTAAGTTATGCCATCCTTGCACCACTAGACTTGCCGTCAAAAACATTTGGAGTTTCCATGTGCTCGTACCTGACGTTCGGTACTTATTATTTTTGATTACATTGTTGTCCTCAAGAAATCTTCCATCTTCTCCATCTCAGACAAACCATTGGTGCGCCCAAGATGCCGCCGGAACTCTGCAGATAAGCTCCGCTCCATGGTGGAACAAGGTGAAGGCGATGCTTGGTCGAATGATGCACCCCGGTGGCTCTTGTCATCTCTGGCACCCAAGAAGGCGCAGAAGGAGACAACCATCCTTGAACTGATACTCAAAGCCACATCACCGCCGTCGTTGCAGCCTCGGCACGTAGGAGGCTTAAAGACACACCCAGACCCAGGAACAAGACCGTGAACACACGAGCTCCCATACCCACCGCTGAATAGGAAGGAAACCGCCCCATAGTGGGAGGATTTGAAGCGTGCTTATTCAGTACCACCGCCCTTGTTGCCGAAGTAACTCCGCCAGCCCTCAGAAACCATAAAGATCAAAACCTGACATGCAACAAACACAGTCCAAATGTGAGGCCCCGACGACCCTCCTACACCCACAAAGGCGTCGAAGGGGAGAACACCTCTCTCCTTTTCTCAGTTCGAAACATCGGAGCCTCGAGTTGACAATGATCGACCTTGAATTATTTTCATATTTCGAATCTCATGAAAGTCGCAACTAGTTAGTATGTTGTGGAAAAATAACAAACGCATGGCAAATTTTTGAAATCACCTATTTTAGATCGTCAATTTTGTTTTTCCACCCAGACGGCAGAAAAATGGTTTTATTTTGACAAAAACCTAGCTGTAATGACACACTCTGATGTATACACACTTTTTATTATTATTATTATTATTATTATTATTATTATTATTATTATTATTATTATTATTATTATTATTATTATGATATATTTTTAGCTCGATCTTTAAATTTTCTGGAAAAAGAGACCATGTGATCCCGCGTGCCAATATCGTTATCCGAAATGGTTAATGTCGCGGTGCATGTCTTATGACGTTTCTTTGGTTTTTCCCAACCTTGGCACTTTTGGCTAGCCAAAACTTGGTTAGTGATTCTTTCTTGGCTCTTTGTTGGCCAAAATATTTAGCGAGAATTTACTGTGAAGCAGTCGTGAAAAATGTGGACGCCAATAAATTATCACATGCTACTACTAACTTTGTTCGGCTAAGTGCACGAACATATAGGCAACATCGACCAGACGCACTGGCCGTAGTAGTAGTAGTAGTCCACTTGGCTACAACATTAGTGATTCTAGCTTGTAATCAATCAATCACGACCACGATCCATTAATCAACCACAATATTACGTATCCTAGAATATGACCGATCGTGATCCATCAATCAATCACAATTACTTACTGTCATAAAATACGATATCAAGAGTCATTTCAATTGATGGATTTAATCCTTAGTTTTCTAAGTGAGTTGCTTAGAATTTCATGACCTGTCAGTTTTGATACGAAACAATCTAAAGGATTACAATATATAGTTCCTGAAGGGGCTTCCCACAAGAACACGTCGGTTGGAGGAGGCTACGTGGAGAGCGTCCTGAGCGAACCGACAAATCTCTTCATACATCATTTAGAGATAGGGGAGATTAACCATCTATTAACATTTGTGTTAATTGAATCTTAGCAAGTTTCACCCACAAATGCAAACCGATGGATAACTGTGGGCAATATATTCCAAAGATCAACATATTCCTCCATGTTAACTCCACTTTTCCCGAAATAAATTGAAGTTCATCATGATGTATCTATGAACATGCTTGCAAAGCGAACTGGTCGTATCTCAAATGGTTAGTTTTATTGTGGTGAAACCAGCCCATCAGGGTTTAAGTCCTAGACGTGGTAACGGTGGCCTCATTTTTTTCGATTTATTTCAGACTTTTCGGTGATGTTCGTTCAGTGAGAGGAGGCGTTTCTGTCGACTACAAGTCATCTATGGTGAGTCAAATCTCAAGGTTTTGTTCCGGCTCAGTATATTAGAGGTGCTCATGAAGATAGGATGTGTTTATGTTTATAGGGATGAATGTATTACATGCTTGCAAAATGGAATCTCGCATAAATATCACGTTCTCAAAAATATCGAATTAAGTTGAGCACGACCCATCAGCTGCACTTATGTGTCCTTGTAAAATACGTGCCAGTACAGTTTTTCCCTTGTAAGATGTAGTACATGTAGGACACGTATAATCGGTAGCGTAGATGCACACAATATGCGTGACAATTGTAGCAGTAAACTACACCATCACGACAGGAGTACAGTAATAAATTAATCTCACGGGGCAGTCACTACAGGAAAAACTAGAAGGGTTGGACGCGCTTTGTTGTGCCGTTGGTGTTGTTGAGATCTATAAAAAAAAATACTCGCTTTTGTTTTAAAATATAAGATGTATTACTTATCTTGAAAAGTCCAACCTCTTTAAGTTTGATCAAATTTAGAAAGAAATATATCAAAATTCATAATATCAAATTGGTTTTATTATATTCATCATAAATGATTTTTCATAATCTTTTGGTTTAATACTGTGTGATCGGTCTTTCATGGTGTGATTCTGTGTTATGTGCTAACCACGTCATACTTTTGTGGATAAATTTCTTAATCGGTGGTTACATGTACTATATTGGTACTATAACAGGGACTAAAAAATGCCTATATATATCCTCGACCCTACCCGCCCTCTCCTCTGTTTTTGGCTCATAGAAGGTGGGAGGTGTGTGCGGAAATGCCAAACGGTGGACGGGTGCATCGGCTCCCTGTATAAAAAAACAATTTTCCACCATGTAAAAAAATTTGAAAGAATTTATACACACACAAATACACGAATAACACATACAAGAAAAAAATTCATGACAATATACTTTCATACGTGGCGTAGACAAAAAAAAACAAATTTTCATAACAATATACCCTTATTATGGGGCCAGGATTTTGTTTTTTTTGTGCTGCTTGCAAATCAAAATATATTTGAATGAAAATTCACAGATCCATCATGCATACGTTTAAGTTTCCACAGTATTTTTTTTGGATTTTTTTGAAACTTGGAAATATGATTTTTGAATCATTTCAAAAAAAGGGAGCCAATGCCCCCGTCCACCATTAAGTCGCTTCCGAGGTGTGTGCTACTTTGCTCTCCCTTCCTATGCACATGACATGTTCGATGAAATGCCTGACATCATAATGCCACTTGAGTTCATACAAAACAAACATGATATGAGGTGCCCGAGCCACACTTAAGCTTTCTCCTCTGATCTTCCTCCAAGCTTGACCTCCAAACTACATTTTTCCCGAGATTTGTATAGATTTGGTGGTGCATCTACTATCCAAGTGTTCTAACAGATTAACAACTTCATCCTTTCATCTCTCATTGCTAATTTAGCTCATTTCATGCTCTAGAAGTAGAGTGCTTTGTGGGTTTTAGTGGAGGAGTGTATGTGGGAGTTTATTTGATTTGGACGCACAATTTGAGCTCAAATTAACTTATGAGTGTGCACATGTGTAGGGTGCCGTCCCGTCCCAGTCCTCGTCCCCATCCTTACCGCCGTCGTCGCCCGTGCCGATCTTGTTGCCGGCACCACCGTGGTGAGCCTCTTGTTCTTATCTTTTTTCTAAAAAAAAATTCTTACTTGTATGATTTAGATAGCTACTTGTATAATTTCTTACTTGTATTATTGTTAGTTATTATATAGTACAATGGTTTTGATATCCGCCCCCGTTGACTCTCGTCCGGTCTATGATTCGGATGTGGTATATTATCTTTTATAACTATTTGTTTCATTCAGTGTTTAAGACAATTATGCCGACCAACTTGACATAAATGTTTTTATCTAGGAGGTATGTGACCTGGAAATTCCAACCGACCCGCTTGTCCGAGCACCGTTTGAAGAATTAACCGAGGAAGATTATTCTGAATACTCAGAAGTAAGGGAAATCGCATGCAAGCCGGAGTCTGCAGTCATGAGAGTTACAGGAAGCCGGCGTTGAAGGCTAGTTCAGGGGCTACTGAGGGAATCCTGGACTAGAGGGTCCTTGGGTGGCCGGTCTATCTCTCATAGGCCGGAATGTTGGGCCGCACTATGTCCGGACTGAAAACTTTTTGTGCCTTGGTGTGTGCTCCAAGTCAAGATGGAAGATCCGACGTCCCCTTAATGTAACCAACTATATGTAAACCCTAGTACCCCTCATGTCTATATAAATCAGAGGGTTTAGTCGGTAGAGGATAGGAGAACAATCAACATCCTACTAATCTATGGTTTAGTTCATCCCATGTCGCGGTAGATCAACTCTGTAATCCCACATACACAAGCAATATAATCAAGTAGGACGTAGGGTATTACCTCTTAGAGAGGGCCCAAACCTGGGTAAATATCGTGTCCCACGTCTCTTGCTCCCCATCGATCCAAAATCCATAGTTCGGGAACCCCTACCCGAGATCCACCAGTTTTGACACCGACAATTTCCTTTCCCCTACCCTTATTACTGCTTCTACTGAGAAAATTCCACCTTCAACAATAACAACCATTTCCATGGATGAACTGAAGGAAATTACCAGTTAGCAATGATCTTCTTATAGGAGAGAGCTCACACCGTAAATTTTTTTCTGGAGTACTGAAAGATGGACGTAAATCTGCGATGAAGAATATTAACCCTATTATAGTAAATACTTTGAAGGTACATCCTTGCCTTTTTCATGTTCTAATTAATGGTCTTGATTTATCAGTACAGCGAGGCTTACCTTCTAACTATTAACCTTCCGCTGCAGCTACCCGTGGTCTCCAGCTTGTTGGACATTGTGTTGAAGGGGACAACCGTGTTCTTGCTTACGAGTATGCATCCAGGGGATCCTTGCACCATATTCTTCATGGTGAGTTGCTACTTCCAGATTTTTGTGTGCTCCCTGGTATTTTTAGCTCAACTTTGAACTTTAATTGCTGAGGAGCACATAAATATTGCACTGCGAGGCGTTAATCCTCATGTTTGTGCCACATCAATCTGGGAATTCTATCATTGTATGAGCCAAAAAAGGTCACCAAATGAGACAAGTATCATGAAACTGATCAACTGCTGTGAACATTTGGGTTAAGAAAATAATTTCTTCCATCAAAAACTGATATTCTAGGGGTTTATGATCACAGGTAAAAAGAATGTTAGAGGAGCCGAACCAGGATTGGTTCTATCATGGAAACAACGCGTGAAAATTGCTACGGGTGTTGCAACTGGGCTTGCGTTCCTCCACGAGAAGGTACAGCCTTGCGTTATCCATGGTGGCATCAAATCCAGCAAGATATTTCTCTTTCACAGCGACGTTGCAAAGATTGGTTTCGCTGGTGTTCCCAGACAGAAACAAGCTAACAACATAGACAATATTTTCTTGGATCGTCCCAGTTATTCTCAAAGAACCTGTTTCAGTCATGACGCACCCGAGTATATGTGCAACAAAATGTTTTACTGCTGTCAGATTCTTCCACAGGTTTGGAAAGTCATTAGTCTCCTACTTATCTTGTTTTTTGTTCTGTTAGGTATGAAATGACCAGTCAACTTTCTACACTGAGCGATGTCTACAGCTTCGGGGTCGTGCGGCTGGAACTTTTAACTAGTCGAAAGGCAGTTGATCTTACACTACCCCGTGGCCAACAATCCCTCGTGACATGGGTATCTATCCATTGCATTCGCGGATATAATTTGCTCAGAAGATGCAATAGCAAAACTCTAATGACATCAACATGCAGGCTGGACCCAGACTTGGTGAACGCAAGGTGCAAGAATGTGTGGATCAGAGGCTTGGAGGGGAATTACCCTCCCAAGTATGCTGCCAAGGTATTTTTTTGAACTCGTATTTTGCTTGACTGAAACAGTAGGCGATCGAAGTCATTTGAATTTATAGTGAGGATTACAAAAAGGTCAGGGGTGAGCTGCTTGCAAGACCACAAAATAACATCAGATTAGTGTGTTTAACCAAGCTAACAGGGATGGTTTATCAAAAGGACTAACCGTGTGCATGATGCATGGAAGATAATTCTCTCTTGAAACATGAATTGATATAACTTTGAAGAATTATAAACATTAGGCCCCAAAGGAACGCTCGTGGAATCAGGCGTTGCCAAATCTACACTAGCGGAAGTCGATTGACAATATTCTCAACCTGTTGGAACTCCTCGTAGGCATGTGCTGAAAGAGGCAGGGCAAATACGGCCATACAATTAGCTTCCTGTAGGAACTCCAGGAGGGAAATATCCTTTTTATTTTAGAGAAAATGAAAATAGGCCATGCTGCAGAGCGGTGGTAGCACGCTCCTGGTCGCTGGATTGGAGGGCTGTTGTTGCAGTGGCGGGGCCAGAAACATTTCATAATAGGTGTCTCACCGCAAATAAAAAATTTGAACATCACGCACGGAGTGCAGAATTGACCAACCTAGCAACTAAAACACTAAGAAAAATATTCACAATGTTTTGGGTGGGCCATGGTGCATCAAGATCGCGCACCCACTGGCTACATACGCCCCTGCTTGGTTACCGGAACAGGAGAGAAAGTTGTATTCTCCATATTTTCGTTGTTGTAACTCTAGCTAGGTTTGGGAAATTCAATACTCCCTCCTGTCCATATTACTTGTCGCTGCTTTAGGTAATAAAGTTATACTAAAGCAATGACAATGCTTATAAACAACTCTTCGGGCCTCCGGTGGACAATGCAGTGTCCCTGGATGAGCTCGTGGTAGGGGATATCCCTCAACTTCGGTCAGAGGAAAATGAGATTCTATCTACACCGATTACCGAAAAAGAGGTTTTTGATGCAATATCACAAATGAAACCGAATAAAGCACCGGGACCAGATGGATTCCCTGCGGAATTATATAAGAAATGTGGGAATATCATCAAGGACGACCTTATGCCTATATTTCATGACTTTTTCAATGGTCACCTGGAACTCTTCCATCTAAACTTTTGTACGATAACGTTGTTGTCAAAGAAAGAAGAAGCAGTTCGAATCAAGCAGTTCAGGCCAATTTGTCTTCTAAATGCGAGTTTCAAAATATTCATGAAAGTAGGTACTAACAGAATGATTCGGATAGCCCATTTGGTGGTGCAACCGAGCCAGACGACTTTCATGTCGGGGAGACACATCCTAGAAGGGGTGGTTGTCTTACATGAAACTCTCCATGAAATCCGTTCGAAGAAACTAGATGGGGTGGTCTTTAAAGTGGATTTCGAGGAGGCATATGATAAAGTCAAGTGGTCATTTCTTCAGCAGGCAATGCGTATGAAGAGGTTCAATGAGACATGGAGGAATCAGGTGAATTCCTTAGTCCAAAAAGGTAGTGTTGAAGTTAAGGTTAACGATGATATCGGTCACTATTTTCAGACTCACAAGGGTTTAAGACAAGGAGATTCGATGTCTCCTCTCTTATTCAACATTGTGGCTGATATGCTAGTCGTGCTTATAGGTCGGGCTAATTAGGAGAAAGGCCAAGTTGGTGGTCTCGTCCCCCATTTGGTCGATGGGGGAGTCTCCATCTTACAATATGCCGATGACACTATTCTCTTCATGGAGCATGTTCTTGCAAAGGCCCGGAATATGAAACTGGTGTTGTGTCTCTTTGAACAATTGTTGGGTCTCAAAATTAATTTTCACAAGAGCCAATTCTTTTGCTTTGGTAGGGCCAAAGAAGAACAAGATGCATATCGACAATTGTTCGGATGTGAATTGGGATCTCTGCCTTTCAGTTATCTAGGCATCCCGATTCATCATCGTAAACTTACTAATAAAGAATGAAAGTGCATCGAGGATCGATTTGAAAAAAACTAAGCTGCTGGAAGGGCAAACTTATGTCTTATGGAGGTCGGCAGTGCTCATCAATTCATTACTAACTAGTATGCCGATGTTCCTATTATCTTTTTTTGAAGTACCTAAAGGGGTACATAAGAGACTAGGTTTTTATCGATCTCGATTTTTCTGGCAATCATATGATGTTAAGATTGGCAAGATGGGATATCATTTGCCGACCAAAGGACCAGGGACGTCTCAGAATCGAGAACCTGGAGATTAAAAATAAGTCCTTAATGAGTAAATGGTTGTATAGATTATCAGTAGAGACTGATGCTATGTGGGCACATATTTTACATAACAAGTATTTAAAACCTAAAACACTGGCCCAAGTTACCGTAAGACCTAACAATTCGCCATTCTAGAAGGGGCTCATGAGGACGAAGGACATGTTCTTCCATAGGGTCAAATTATTTGTTGGCAGTGGGATGGCAACAAGATTTTGGGAGGATACGTGGTTAGAGAAGACATCTTTAGCTATAATGTACCCAACCTTATATAATATTGTACAACGTAAGGAGGATTACGTAGCTACAGTATTACATTCGGTGCCCCTAAATATCCAGTTCAGGAGATCTTTAGTTGGGGAGCGTTGGAGTTCCTGGCTACACTTGTTGCGGAGGTTGATGTACATTCAACTCGCCGACCAACTTGATTTCTTTCACTGAAAATGAACTAGAAGCGGCGTGTAAAGGTCAAATCTATGTATATGGATCTAATTAATTCTGGCCCAATCTCGAGATCGACATATATTTGGGAAGTTAAGGTTTCCTTGCGTATCAAGATTTTCATGTGGTTTGTCCAGAAGCAAGTGATCCTTACCAAAGATAATTTATTAAGGCGGCGCTGGGTAGGTAGTGCATGCTGTTGTTTTTATGATCATGATGAAACAATACAACACCTCTTCTTAAATTGCCCTCTCGCGAAATTACTTTGTGAACCATTCATATAGTCTTTAACATTATTCCTCCAGCTAACATTGAAGCATTATTTGGGACGTGGCTAGCTGTCATACACCATATTACCGCGGCTCGTATTCAGATTGAAATATGCGCGCTTATTTTGGCTATATGAAACTGCAGGAACGATATGATCTTTAATAGACTACACATCTCAACTTTCTTACAGGTTATCTTCAGAGCTATAACATGGAACCGTATGTGGTCCTTACTCACTCCTACGGACTTCAGGGAGCCTTTGGTTACTGGGTGCAACCAGTGGGAGATGGTAGCACGGCGTATCTGCAACCGGTTTGGACGGCAGTCTCATAATAGGATAGGATTTCAGTGATCTTGTGCTATTACCCTGCCGGTTGTGGCTTTGAGTTTTTCTTTCTTTTTTTGCTCCATCTGCGAGTTGTAATGGATCTAAGACTTTGTTTTCGTTCCAACTTTTTAATAATATGTCCGCATGCATCTTTCGGATGCAGAGGCCCGGGGGCAAGCCTCCTTTCCCAAAAAGAATTAAAAAAATTAACGACAAATAATAAGGATTAGAGGGAGTAGAACATTCTATAAATCATCTTCCTCCGAGCGTCAAAGACTTTAAGGCCGGTTAATATTCTCCCCTCGGCAAACTAAGTGTAGCCCAAATGGTTAGGTTCCTTGTGGTGAAACAAACCCACCAGGGTTCATGTCCTCGACTTTAATTTGCACTACTGGTCACCTTTCCCTTGATTAATTTCAGGCCATTTGGTGATGTGTGTTCAGTTGAAGGAGACGTTCCCATCGATTACGGAGACGCCGTCAATCTCAGGTTGTTGTGCCAGCTCAATATCTAAGAGATGCTCACATGGGTAGGGTGTGCGTATGTGTGTTCATAAAGTTGATTGTATGTTGGCATCAGCATTTGTATTATGTTAATAAAGATTGTTTTCTAAAAGAAGATTATTTAATACCTTATGGTGTCAGGCTTTAACGGTGCACGAATTGATCCCTAAAAAAAAGGGTGCATGAATTGAGGATAAGTACTCAAATATGGATAGAAACTAACACAAACTCGCAAACAAGCACAGACCATTACTAGTCGATGTTTGACCGTGATATCCTTGAGGACACAAACAACTCTCATCTTTTGGCCGTGACCAACCTTCAAGGAAGCAAGCTGGCACTGATATCTTATCTTGGAGAACGGAGGGTCATTATGCAGCTACATTGTCCAAGTCATCGTCTTCACTTGATCTGCCGCCTGAAAGAAGGAAAATAAATGAACAAGATGGTTCAAGTCTTGGCTGATCAAGGAAAGAAACAATCAACATATATAAGTCTTGGGAACTAACCGTTTTTGTCTATTTGAGGGAAGCTAACTTGGCAATGAGCTCCTTTACAAGAGAGGGGCAGGTTCTGATTATATCGTCCAATCCGTCGGTCGCCATTATGTCTTTCAAATTAGAAGGAGTCTTGAGAAACTCAAGGGATAACTCCTTCAATCCACAACAGCTATGCCCCTCGGCTAGAGCTAAAATAGTTTTTACTGAGCCCACATCTATATGTTTGCATAACTTCTCTTCACAGAGTGCCTTCAGCCTTTGTAGGTCATATCTATCTGCCGCTACGAGTAAGTGTTGCAGCCACAACGCTTCTTCAACTTCTATTTCCTCCTCCACCATATCTATCTCCATCTCGGGTAGTGAGTCGGTGTAAATAAAGCTAAGCAAGGCCTTAAACACTTTTGCTTCCATGTCTTCTACATGGATGACACTTCCTATTGCGCCCTCCTTCATAGGGCCAAAGAGCTCTGCCCTGAAGACAGCAGACTGAGCTGCGAGCACGCAACGATGGGCAACAAACGAGTCATTGCCAACCGTGAATGTCACGTCAGTGCCCTCCTCGGACTGCAAGAGGTCGCTTATATGCTGCTTTATACAAGAAGCCGGTACCTTAATGAAGAGATCAGCGGTGGAGGCAATCGCAAGGTCACATCGGACGATGAAACAGTTATTGTTTAGATGGTTTGAGCTCTCAAGGACATCTCTTTTCATGAACCTTTTGTAACCCCAAGATGGATGGCTGCTGGAGAAGTTGTCGGGCTTGATTGAACGAATATATGTTGAATCTTGTCGCTCAAGCTCACCGACCAAACTAAATTCGAACCGCACCTTCAGAGCCTCTGCAACGTCTTTATCGAGAAGGTGCAGAACAAGAGATATATAGTCGGCGTTCTCTGAGGATTCACCGTTAGGATAGTAGCGAATACACCACCGATGGCCTCCTACTGTGAAAGGGGGAGAGACGATCACCCTGCCAGTAGGAGTAGTGGCTTTGGTACGTGAGTAGCCATTGACCACAAGAAGGTGGTACCCGCTAGCTGCGGCGACGTCGATGGCGTGGCTGATGGCCCTACCGCTGTCGCCCAGGAGAGACACGCCGGCGAATGACATGGCAAGAGGGAAGTTCCGGTGCGTAAAGAGTGCGGGACTCCAAGTCCCAAGTACGACCCGACGGAGTAGACGAACGGAACACGACGGAGGCAAGGGGAACAGAACTCGGTGCTCTGTCAACCAGCGCTTTGATTTCTATTTGCTTTTGGATCCCTCTCAAAGGTTATGCACAGCCTGCTCTGTATATATACGCACGGACACCCGACACCAGAACGCACTCAGACTCGGACTTAACTTGAAGCCGGCACGAACGTGAACTGCTGCTACTAGTGCTATGGACCCGGGTCACGGCCGGCGTTTCCAACTGTTGAGTATATGATTATTAGAAAGTATAGGATATTATTATAATTTGATCCTGTCTTGTCTTGTACTTCAAGTAAATTATTGTACGTATATATATTAATACAATCAAGTAAACGATCATATTCCGTCAATCTCTCTCTTCTAACATAGTATCAGCCTAATCGATCAACCCTAACCGCCGCCCGACGCTTCCGCTCTGCGCGCCGCCCTCGTGGCGGTCGACCTCCATGACCGCCGCCGTGGGCCGCCCCGCCCGTACCTAGGGTTCCTCCTCTGGAGAGTCTTTTTCCCGAGCCCTTGCTACGGGTTTTTCTCTCTCCCACGGTAATCTTGATCGGCATTTTCTTTTTGGTTTTCTGATGTAAGATCGGTTTGCGTTGTCTGCCGCCCCTGTCGACCCCAGCGCGCCTCTACTTCGACCCTGGCGCGACCAGCTGACCTTTCCTTCGACCCGGCGGCCACGCGCGCCGAGGAGGCCCATCATGTCCAACCGCAGTCCGCGTGTCGGCCCGCCCGCCGCCTGTCACCGCCTTGCTCCGACTAGGCCTCCTGCATCTCCCTGACCCGGCGGCCTCGCGCCATGCGACCGCCCATCACAGCCGCCCCGCCCGTCGATATACGTCGGCCTCGTCCCCGGCTGCGTCAGGCTCGTCGGCTGCCTCGAGCTCGGGCCTCGCTTCCCAGGCGTCAGCGCTGCTTTGGCAGCCCGGGTCCCGGTGCTGACGAGCTCGTCCGCATGTCTTCCCGCGCCAACCGTCGTCGCCGGTTTCATCTTGGACTCCGCCACCACCCCGCCTCCACCGGGCGGCATCTCTGACTTCGCGCACGATCGTCTTGATCACCCGCTCGCCGTCGTGATCCGCCTCATCTACGCCGCACGACCGACCTAGCCCTTCGGTGGCGCGCGCGTCCGCACCGAGAGGAACTCGAAGGTCCCACCAAGGATAGAGCAACATCCGACTACGGATGAAACAGAAATGAAAAATTCAAACGACATCCACCCTGTTAGCCCAGGCTGCCGACTAGGAACCTACCCCTGATCAAAGCAGAAGAACTCCAAACAATCAAGCATCGCTCTCACGTCAGATCATCACATTACCTGTACCTGCAACTGTTATTCTAGTAATCCGTGAGCCACGAGGACTCAGCAATCCCATTATCATGGGTATCAAGACTAGCAAAGCTTAATGGGTATGGAATGGATAAATGGTGAGGTTGCAGCAGCACTAAGCATTGTGTGGTGGCTAACTTACGAGTACAAGAATAAGAAGAGAAACTACGCATAACGGTCGCAAACTAGTAATGATCAAGAAGTGATCCTGAACTACTTGCGAGTCAAACATAACCCCACCGTGTTCTCTTCTCGAGCTCACTCGAAAAGAGGCGGTAATGGTTAGCATGCGATTGGTGTATTTTATTTCGGATCTGGTGTCAAGTTATCTACAACCGGATATTAAAAATTCCAATCTGCCACATAACTGCGGACACGGCTTCTGGAAAGATTAAACCCTGCAGGGGTGTCCCAACTTAGTCCATCATAAACTCTCATGATCTGCGGAGGAAAATACTCCATTCCGAAAACAACCCGATCAAGCTCGGAATCCCGGTTCACAAGACATTTCGACAATGGTAAAATAAAACCAGCAAGACCACTCGATGTGTCGACACCCCGATAAGAGCCGCGCATATCTTGTTCTTAAGACAACACCGTATATGCAAAGTGGACGATAGCCAAAATACCATCCAGTTGCCCTGAGGCGGCTCCGCCGACTGCTAGGTAGGTGGACCAACACTCATGAGGAGCACTGGCACGGTTTGTTGATTAATTATCCTCGGGTACCGGTAAGTCCCTATGCAAGTTTTAGTTGTTATATTAGGAAAATGGTAAAACCAAATTTGGGCTTTGCCGGAAGAGTTTTATTCAAAGCGAACTGTCAATGGGGGCCCATAAACCCTGACCGTGTGTGGAATGCAAAATCAAGGAACATAACACAGGTATGACGGAAACTAGGGCGGCAAGAGTGGAACAATACACCAAGCAAAAGGCCAAGCCTTCCACCCCTTACCAAGTATATAGATGCATTAATTAAATAAGAGATATTGCGATATCCCGTGATATCCATGTCCCAACATGGAACAACCTGCACTGCACCTGCAACAAGCAACACTATAAGTGGGGCTGAGCAAAACGGTAACATAGTCAAACAACGGTTTGCTCGGTTGGTGAAAAGGTTAGAGGCTTATCATGGAAATTTGCGAGGCTTGATAAACAAGTGGTAGGTAGCGCGACATAGCAATAGCGTCGAGACAACCAGCAAAGTGATGACCCAAAAGTATACGGGGTCAATTGTAGCCTTTCCAGTAAGTAAGAGTGTCGAACCCAACGAGGAGCAGAAGGAAATGACAAGTGGTTTTCATCAAGGTAATGTCTACAAGTGCTAAAATTGTAAGTAGTGGGGTAGTTTGATAGCAGGATAATTTGTAACAAGCAAGTAACGATAGTAGTAACAAAAGTGCAGCAAGGTAGCCCAATCCTTTTGAGGCAAAGGATAGGCCAAAACAGTTTCCTATGATAAGCAAAGTGTTCTTGAGGGTACCCGGAAATTTCATCTAGTCACTTTCATCATGTTGGCTTAATCCTTGTTCACTACTTTGATAATTTGATATGTGGGTGGACCGGTGCTTAGGTGCTATTCTTACTTGAACAAACCTCCTACTTATGATTAACCCTCTCGCAAGCAACCGCAATTACGAGAAAAGTATTAAGAATAAACTCTAACCATAGCATTAAACTTTTGGATCCAATCGGTCCCTTACGGAATAGCGCATAAACTGGGGTTTAAGCTTATGTCACTCTCGCAACCCACCATCTAATAACTACTCCACAATGCATTCCCTTAGGCCAAAATATTGTGACAGCCTGGATTTTGCGTTCTCTCTTTGTCCGGACTTGCCTTCTCTCCCTTTCCGGACTTGGTTTTTATCGTGGTTTTTGCCCTGATTTGAATTGGAGTTTGAATCATTTCAAATGGACTTGTCACTTGGGCACATACTTGACTTTCACCCAAGTGACCTATCTTCTTTATTCCTCTGAACAAACCTCAAAATAATCAAATGAATATTTTTCATAAAAGAAAAATATTCATTTCTCCCTCTGAAACTCACTTCAGAATATTGTGCTCCAAAGCAACCTCAATTTTTCTTGCTCAGAAAAATCTGAGATAAATCCCAAATATTCTTAGAACAACGACACAACTTCCCATGTAAAAATATTGCATCACTTTTTGCAATATTTTTGATGTAGAAAATCTTTTCACTTCTGGACCAGAAATGCACTTTGTACAACAAGTACATTTTCCCTTGAGCTTTTAGCCTTGAACTTTGTTGAGCTTAAACACCCTCCTAAGAAACCCTATACCCCAGGATATTAGCCCTAATGGCCTTCTAGAAGGTGGCCAAACTTGGCGGCCAAGTTTCTGTACAGAAACTTGTCAGCTTAGTGAAGTCTAATCTGGTCGGCCTGGGCATGAGCCATCAACTCCCCTAGACTTAACACTGCACAGTCGAGCGCGTAGACAAGGTTTGGCCGATCCTGGGCATCGTTTTGACCATGCCAGCCTGGTGACCGCGCGTGGACACGGTGCCTGGCATGCGTCTCGGCGCGCTCTAGTTGGCGCCTTGCGCTCTGTTTCACACGTGCTCGATCCAGCGCTCGCCTCCGACTGCCGCACCATGCCACAAGCCTCGACCCATCACCCTTGACCGCTCCCCGGCGCTCGCCGACGCCGGAGCCGCTGCAGCAAGCACGGACACGTCGCGACCAAAAGGCCATAGTGCGCGCGTGCACTTGTCCGCTTTTCCAACCGCCTCATGTGCTCGTCCGCGAGCGTGGGCAAACTTCTGCGTTGATGCTGAGCGTTTGCCCCCTCTCGTTGGAGCGTCTCTTCGCCGTTCGCCGCATGTCCAGAGAGCTCCGGCGGCGACATATCTCCCCCCTCCGCTCCGGCTATATATAGCGCCCCCCCTCCTCGATTGCTAGCCACGCATCACTCGACACCACCTCCACGAGCTCGTAGACGAGTAGAAGCCCGGTCGGGCAGGCCTCTGGCCGTCGCCCGACCAGACGACTCCGGCGATCCCCGCAGTCCAGCCGTCATGCTCCGTGAAGGAAATATGCCCTAGAGGCAATAATAAAGTTATTATTTATTTCCTCATATCATGATAAATGTTTATTATTCATGCTAGAATTGTATTAACCGGAAACATGATACATGTGTGAATACATAGACAAACTTAATGTCACTAGTATGCCTCTACTTGACTAGCTCATTAATCAAAGATGGTTATGTTTCCTAACCATAGACATGTGTTGTCATTTGATTAACGAGATCACATCATTAGGAGAATGATGTGATTGACTTGACCCATTCCATTAGCTTAGCACTTGATCATTTAGTATGTTGCTATTGCTTTCTTCATGACTTATACAAGTTCCTACAACTATGAGATTATGCAACTCCCGTTTACCGGAGGAACACTTTGTGTGCTACCAAACGTCACAACGTAACTGGGTGATTATAAAGGAGCTCTACATGTGTCTCCAAAGGTACATGTTGAGTTGGCGTATTTCGAGATTAGGTTTTGTCTCTCCGATGGTCGGAGAGGTATCTCTGGGCCCTCTCGGTAATGCACATCACTATAAGCCTTGCAAGAAATGTAGCTAATGAGTTAGTTACGGAATGATGCATTACGTTACGAGTAAAGAGACTTGCCAGGAACGAGATTGAACTAGGTATTGAGATACCGACGATCGAATCTCCGGCAAGTAACATACCGATGACAAAGGGAACAATGTATATTGTTATGTGGTTTGACCGATAAAGATCTTCGTAGAATATGTAGGAGCAAATATGAGCATCCCGGTTCCGCTACTGGTTATTGACCGGAAACAGTTCTAGGTCATGTCTACATAGTTCTCGAACCCGTAGGGTCCGCACGCTTAAGGTTTCGTTGACAGTTTTATTATGTGTTTATGAGTTTTGATGTACCTAA
>LR880971.1:14157896-14169104 GCA_904067115.1 Aegilops sharonensis | reverse complement strand
CCGAATTGGGAGGTGGGCCGGCCCCCCCTTTCCTTCTTCCCTCCCCCCTCTTCCTTCCCTCTCCTACTCCTAATAGGAAAGGGGGAGTCCTACACCCAGTTGGTGTTGGACTCCCCCCCCTAAGGCGCGCCACCCCCTTTGGCTGGCCCCCTCTCCTCCACTCCTTTATATACAGGGGAGGGGGGCACCGCATAGACACAACAATTGATCTCTTGATCTCTTAGCCGTGTGCGATGCCCCCCTCCAGCATAGTCCTCGATAATATTGTAGCGGTGCTTAGGCGAAGCCCTACAATGGTAGAACATCAAGATCGTCACCACGCCGTCGTGCTGACGGAACTCTTCCCCGACATTCTGCTGGATCGGAGTTCGGGGATCATCATCGAGCTGAACGTGTGCTAGAACTCAGAGGTGCCGTATTTTCGGTGCTTGATCGGTCGGGCCGTGAAGACGTACAATTACATCAACCGCGTTGTTCTAACACTTCCGCTTTCGGTCTACGAGGGTACGTGGACGACACTCTCCCCTCTCGTTGCTATGGATCACCATGATCTTGCGTGTGCGTAGGAATTTTTATGAAATTACTGCGTTCCCCAACACTCCGGTGCCTCTCGCGCTCAAGCAGTTGCTTGGGCGGGGCATTGGGGGTCTGCTGGTGCTGCCTGGACCCCGCCAAGCCCGCGTAGCCGCCTCTAGCCGTCGTCTTCTTCCTCTCCGGCGAATCCCGTCCGCCATCGAAGCTTGCGAGCTCGACTGTGACCATCTCCGTCCACCTCTCGCCAAGCCACGGGTACGGGCAGGTGCGCCTCGAGCCCCGCTTATATTCTATCCCTCTCGTTTATCCCCAAACTCCCTCGTCGCCGGCGTGAGCTCGCCTTCCTCTGATCTCGCTCTCTCTCTCTCTCTCTCTCTCTCTCTCTCTCTCTCTCTCTCTCTCTCTCTCTCTCTCTCCTGACGCGCGGGACCCACCTGTCGGTCTCACCACTCGCGCCTGAAGCAATACGTGTGGAGGCGTATTTCTATTATACGCCTTCGACGTCATCCCCCAGGAATTTTTGTTTAATTCAAATTTATTCAGAAATTTGACCAAACTTTGACTAGCCACCATTTCTAAACCACAAGTCCAAATAATTGGATTCTTTTTGCATTGTCTTGGTGATAACCCACAGGTATAGGGGATCAATTGTAGCCTCTTTCGATAATTAAGAGTGTCGAACCCAACGAGGAGCTACAGGTATAACAAATATTCCCTCAAGTTCTATCGACCACCGATACAACTCTACGCACGCTTAACGTTCGCTTTACCTAAAACAAGTATGAAACTAGAAGTACTCTGCAGGTGTTGTTGGATAGGTTTGCAAGATAATAAAGAGCACGTAAATAAAAAGTAGGGGCGGTTTAGATGAAGACACAACTAAGTTAGTTTTAGTAGAGAGCTTTTTGTCACGAGAAAGTTATTTGTCCCTAGGCAATCGATAACTAGACCGATAACCACTATTGCAATTTTATTTGAGGGAGAGGCATAAGCTAACATACTTTCTCTTCTTGGATCATATGCACTTATGATTGGAACTCTAGCAAGCATCCGCAACTACTAAATATCATTAAGGTAAAACCCAACCATAGCATTAAAGCATCAAGTCCCCTTTATCCCATATGCCACAACCCCCTTACTCGGGTTTATGCTTCTGTCACTCAAGCAACCCACTATAAGTGAATCATGAACATATTGCAACACCCTACAGCGGGAATCCCTCACGCTTGCGTGACACGGAGGGCACAATAGGACAGCACCAATAATAAAACATGCAACTCAAACCAATCACGATCATCAATTAACCCATAGGACAAAACGGATCTACTCAAACATCATAAGATAGCCATACATCATTGGAAATAATATATAGCGTTGACCACCATGTTTAAGTAGAGATTACAGCGGGTAAAAGAGAGGTTACACCGCTGCATAGAGGGGGGGAAGAGTTGGTGATGAAGGCGGTGAAGTTTAGATCGCGGTGATGATGATGGCCCCCTGAGGCATTCCGGCGCCACCGGAAGCAAGGGGGAGAGAGCCCCCCTTCTTCTTCTTCTTCTTCCTTGACCTTCTCCCTAGATGGGAGAAGGGTTTTCCCTCTGGTCCTTGGCTCCCATGGCGTGGGAGGGGCGAGAGCCCCTCCGAGATTGGATCTGTCTCTTTGTCTCTCTCTGTTTCTCTGTTCCCAGATTCTGCCCTTTCACCTTTCTTTTATATCCGGAGATCTGTAACTCCGATTGGGTTGAAAGTTTCGCCCAGATTTTCCTCTGAAAATTAGCTTTCTTGCGGCAAAAGAAGAGTGTCAACCGCCTTATGGGGTGCCAACGAGGGTCAGGGGCACGCCTGCCCCCCTGGGGCGCGCCCCTTGCCTCGTGGCCCCCTCGGGCACCGTCTCGTGTTGCTTTTTCTTCCCAAAAATCATAAATATTCCAAAAATGATCTCCGTATGTTTTATCCCGTTTGATATTGGGTTTCTGCGAAACATAAAACATGCAACAAACAGGAACTGGCACTGAGTACTGGATCAATATGTTAGTCCCAAAAATAGTATAAAAAGTGGCCAAAATTATATGAAAGTTGAAGAATATTGGCATGGAACAAACAAAAATTATAGATACGATGGAGACGTATCACTCTGTTACAAAAAGCTCTAGCAGCACACGAGAAGGTGGATTTTTCCTTGCTGTCTAGAATTTCTGGTGATTTTCATAATGTGTTCTGATAATTCTTTTTGTGGTTTAAATTATTTTTCAGAAGGAGAAGCTTGTCTTGAAGCAAACCAAGAGGGGTGTGATCCACCTCTACACTAAGGCAAGCCACACAAGCATTTGGATGGTGTTATTTCAATATCTATGATTTTCTACTTGAACATGAGTTATTATTTGCATTTAAAATTTGATAAATAACTTTGGTTAATTTCTAGTTACTTTACCATGCTTGTTACGCTTGTTTTAGCTTCTGGTTGAATGCATGAACTTGTTTGGCTAAGTAGAGTAATATTTTGCACTATGAAAATTGCTATGGAAATTAATGATAGTTATTTTGCTAGTGATGGTTTTATTTAAATGATGAACTAATAAAAATATTGCTAGTTTATAAAAATGAGTTATAACCAAAGAAGTTTTGATTCTTAGTATTGCAAGATGCATATGTTGTTAAGTTTGCTCCATGAATATGAGTTGTTTGTTTTGCATGACGAGTAGTTGCATGATTATTTTCTTTATATCATGTTGATGATAAAGAGTTTTTATCAAAGCTAAACTTGATTAAGTTCAACGTGAATATGATGTTGATCACATCATGGTGCCACTGAATCGGGTTTTTAATTCAATGTGACCACATTTACCTTATGGGAAGGTCTTGATTCAGTCCTTTGTTGTGTCTCTCACCGGTGCCTCCCGCGAGGGAAGGTTATGGGCGTGCATATCCTGGCCCGGTAGGCAGACATAATCTTGTGTGCACGTTTTGTTTTTATGGTACCTTGTCCCCGTTCGGGACCGTTTTGCCACGACGGTGGCCGTTGGTGCCTTTAGTAGACACGGGGCCACCCAAGACCTATGCCTGAGGGGGAGTTGGTAAGAGTGGCCAGGGAGAGTGCATGACAAAGGGAGGGTTTTGTCGGAATGCTTTGGTCCACCCGAATGGAAATGCGGGGCTAGGTATTCCGTAGTGTGGGTAAAGTGTGCTACCTCTGCAGAGTGTAAATTAATCTATCGATGGCCGCGTCCTCGGTTATGGGCAAAACTCGGAAGTAAGTCACACCATGGATCAACTTTTCTAACAATCTTGCAAACTAAGTGAGTGTTGTGATGCATTGGTTCTCGTGACGAAAGCATGAACACTTGAGGTGTTCATGAGTGATTGGTTTCCGTAGTGACCCAGGTATGGTCACCGTTTGGTTACGCAGTAACTGTCTGGTAAGCGAGTCTGTGGGACTCATTGCATGAAATGTTTGTTTTGTTAGTAGTAGCTTTGCATTGAATTAACCTGATTAAATATCATGATATTGTTTGTCATCATGCTTATGTTTGTTGTGAGCTTGCAAGTACATTCAATGTACTGACCTGGCGTGTTATGCCAGCTTTCAGGCAAGTCAGTTCGCATCGGAGCGCATCTCGTGTCTAGGCCATGTTCACGTCGGTTTCCCTGTGCTATGGAGTTCCTCTACGTCGTTCTTCCGCTGCCGTGTAGCTCGTGCGACCGAGGCCCCGTCATGTTCATTAAATAATGTACATACTATCCAGCAGCACCGTGTGTGCTGCTTGGCCTCGAATCTTGATGTAATATCAGACCTATGTAATCCGCTAGCATCAACAAACGGTTGTTTCTATACCATGTTTTTGTGTATTGTCAGAAGACTTGATCTCTGGGCTGGCAATGCAAGGTAACCCGGTTGCTCTGAGCCGGGGCACCACAACACTTGGTATCAGAGCCGCACTGATTGTAGGACACGCTAGACCGTTAGTGCGCTAGTGAAACGGTAGATAGCTTCGTTTGAGTGCCGATTATTGCATTGCATGCATGTTTATTTGTTATTACTAACCGAATGATTTGTGAGTGTGGATGGCACCTGTACCGATCTCATACCATCCTGAGCCAACTCTGTACACATCGCCGCATCTGCTTCAGAATGTGTGGCGACGACTCTACCCAGAGGGTGCTGATCTAGAGTATCGGGTGTAACACGAGCATCTGGTCGGTGCATTATATGAGTATTATGTTGAGGTCACTCTACACCATAGTGTTGGGGAACGTAGTAATTTCAAAAAAATTCCTACGCACACGCAAGATCATGGTGATGTATAGCAACGAGAGGGGAGAGTGTGTCCACGTACCCTCGTAGACCGAAAGAGGAAGCGTTAGCACAACGCGGTTGATGTAGTTGTACGTCTTCACGATCCGACCGATCAAGTACCGAACGTACGGCACCTCCGAGTTCAGCACACGTTCAGCTCGATGACGTCCCTCGAACTCCGATCCAGCCGAGCTTTGAGGGAGATTTCCGTCAGAACGACGGCGTGGTGACGATGATGATGTTCTACCGACACAGGGCTTCGCCTAAGCACCGCTATGATATTATCGAGGTGGATTATGGTGGAGGGGGGCACCGCACACGGCTAAGAGATCCATGGGATCAATTGTTGTGTCTCCAAGGGGTGCCTCCCTCCCCGTATATAAAGGAGTGGAGGAGGGGGAGGGGGCCGGCCACCCTAGGCGCGTCCCATGAGGAGTCCTACTCCCACCAGGAGTAGGACTCCCCCCTTCCAAGTGGGAGTAGGAGAGGAGAGGGAATGGGAGAGAGGGGGAAAGGAAAGCGGGGCGCCCCCCTCCTTGTCCAATTCAGACTGGGGGGGAAGGGGGCGCGCGGCTGCCCTAGGCCGCCCCTCCTCTTCTCCACTAGGGCCCAATAGGCCCATTAGTCTCCCCGGGGGGTTCCGGTAACCCTCCGGTACTCCGGTATATGCCCGATACTCCCCGAAACCATTCCGGTGTCCGAACATAGTCTTCCAATATATCGATCTTTACGTCTCGACCATTTTGAGACTCCTCGTCATGTCCGTGATCACATCTGGGACTCCGAACTACCTTCGGTAAATTAAAGCACATAAACTCATAATATAACCGTCATCGAACTTTAAGCGTGCGGACCCTACGGGTTCGAGAACTATGTACACATGACCGAGATACGTCTCTGGTCAATAACCAATAGCGGAACCTGGATGCTCATATTTGCTCCCACATATCCTACGAAGATCTTTATTGGTCAAAACGCATAACAACATACGTTGTTCCCTTTGTCATCGGTATGTTACTTGCCCGAGATTCGATCGTCGGTATCTCAATACCTAGTTCAATCTCGTTACCTGCAAGTCTCTTTACTCGTTATGTAACACATCATCCCGTAACTAACTCATTAGTGATGTGCATTACAGAGAGGGCCCAGAGATACCTCTCCGACAATCGGAGTGACAAATCCTAATCTCGAAATACGTCAACTCAACAAGTACCTTCGGAGACACCTGTAGAGCACCTTTATAATCACCCAGTTACGTTGTGATGTTTGGTAGCACACAAAGTGTTCCCCTGTTAAGCGGGAGTTACATAATCTCATAGTCATAGGAACATGTATAAGTCATGAAGAAAGCAATAGCAACATACTAAACGATCAAGTGCTAAGCTAACGAAATGGGTCAAGTCAATCACATCATTCTTCTAATGACGTGATCCCACTTACCAAATGATAACTCATATCCATGGTTAGGAAACTCAACCATCATTGATCAATGAGCTAGTCAAGTAGAGGCATACTAGTGACATTATGTTTGTCTATGTATTCACACATGTATTATGTTTCCGGTTAATACAATTCTAGCATGAATAATAAACATTTATCATGATATGAGGAAATAAATAATAACTTTATTACTGCCTCTAGGGCATATTTCCTTCAGTCTCCCACTTGCACTAGAGTCAATAATCTAGATTACACAGTAATGATAATAACACCCATGGAGCCTTGGTGCTGATCATGTTTTGCTCGTGGAAGAGGCTTAGTCAACGGGTCTGCAACATTCATATCCGTATGTATCTTGCAAATCTCTACGTCTCCCACCTGGACTTGGTCTCGGATGGAATTGAAGCGTCTCTTGATGTGCTTGGTTCTCTTGTGAAATCTGGATTCCTTTGCCAAGGCAATTGCACCAGTATTGTCACAAAAGATTTTCATTGGACCCGATGCACTACGTATGACACCCAGATCGGATATGAACTCCTTCATCCAGACTCCTTCATTTGCTGCTTCCGAAGCAGCTATGTACTCCGCTTCACATGTAGATCCCGGCACGACGCTTCGTTTAGAACTGCACCAACTGATAGCTCCATCGTTAAATATAAACACGTATCGGCAACTGAAGTGAGTGTTACTGTCTTGTGCATATTTGGTTTCCCTTATTACTCGAGGTTATAATAATGTAATTGATGAGTTATGCATGCATGCGCAGATTCCACTATATTCTCATAGAGATTAAGCTTGAGCAGGGACTAGTAACCGTCTTAGACTCAAGACGAAAAGATCCCCAGGAGTATGCGGACATGACTGAAATGCTCGATAAGTAAGTTAAATCGATCATTATCGCACCATATCGGCAAGGTTGTTCATTTCCTAATATCAAATAATTGTTTTCTTTGTCTTGCAGGGTTTGAAAAAAATTCACCGCACAAGCTCCGGGACTGCCGGGGAAGCTACGATTTACACACCCAAAAGTAAGTACTACTAGCTAGTTCCGCGCATCTCCTAGTGATTCAAGCGCTAGTTTCATCAATAACATTTAGCATGCTTGCTTATCAGTTTCATTAACCTCTATTTCTTGTAAAGTGGTTGTGGCAGGAACTCGGGAATAATTAATATGGATACTACGTTTGCGAGTCCATCCGCCACATGACCTATGAGCGGGGCTACTCTAAAAAACAATATGAAGTGCATAAGCAATAATTTTCACAATTTTTTATTACCATCATTTGTGTTGAGTTTCATTCATTCGTATATCTATATTGACCCCCTTCTTCAAATTAGATGTTTCAGATGCGGGATGAACTCCTAGCACAAGATCGCATGCGAGCAATTCAAGAGGAATTGGCGGGATTATTTCTTGACCACGTGATCAATAAAGACGGAGAATACCATGTGGAACATGAGTTCATATATAATTAGGGGATTATATTGTAAGAGATCTTATATTGTATATATATGTAGCCAGTAGCGTCGGATAGATATACGAAAACTTGTTGTTCGACCAATCTCTCGGAGAAGGAGAGGTCGATATCACTTCTCTCCGTATGCATATGTTCATCACGGTCTTCTGTACTTAATGGTTTCCTTCATTTGCATACTAGCTAGCGTGTCGAGTCCTCTCTATACGTATAGTACGTAGCGTCGACCAAGCACGGAGATAAGAGAGGACACTTCTCTCTATTAATTAGCTAGGTAACACAATATATGAAACACCTAAATTAACCCTACAAAACACCCCAAAACCCCAAACACCCCCCCGCCCCCCCCCCCCCCCGCCCCCCCCCCCCCCCGCCCCCCCCCCCCCCCGCCCCCCCCCCCCCCCGCCCCCCCCCCCCCCCGCCCCCCCCCCCCCCCACACAAAAAAAAAAAAAACACCACCCCACCCCCACTCCTAGTCCCTTACTTTTGCCCTCTTGTTTCTTCCGGCACCGGCCACGAGCCCCCCGCCCCCCCCCCCCCCCACACAAAAAAAAAAAAAACACCACCCCACCCCCACTCCTAGTCCCTTACTTTTGCCCTCTTGTTTCTTCCGGCACCGGCCACGAGCCCCCCGCCCCCCCCCCCCCCCACACAAAAAAAAAAAAAACACCACCCCACCCCCACTCCTAGTCCCTTACTTTTGCCCTCTTGTTTCTTCCGGCACCGGCCACGAGCCCCCCGCCCCCCCCCCCCCCCACACAAAAAAAAAAAAAACACCACCCCACCCCCACTCCTAGTCCCTTACTTTTGCCCTCTTGTTTCTTCCGGCACCGGCCACGAGCCCCCCGCCCCCCCCCCCCCCCACACAAAAAAAAAAAAAACACCACCCCACCCCCACTCCTAGTCCCTTACTTTTGCCCTCTTGTTTCTTCCGGCACCGGCCACGAGCCCCCCGCCCCCCCCCCCCCCCACACAAAAAAAAAAAAAACACCACCCCACCCCCACTCCTAGTCCCTTACTTTTGCCCTCTTGTTTCTTCCGGCACCGGCCACGAGCCCCCCGCCCCCCCCCCCCCCCGCTCCCTTCAGTAAAAAAATAAAAACCCTAGCCCCTGAACTGCTGATGCATGGTAGCTTATTGGTCCCGGTTGGTGCTACCGACCGGGACAAATGACCCCCCTGCCACGGCAAGCCACAGCGGCCACGTGGAGCCCCATCTGTCTCGGTTGATATAAGAACCGGGACTAAAGGTACAGGGCTTTAGTACCGACCCTTTAGTCCCGGTTCCCGAACAGGAACAAATGGGCCTTATGAACCGGGACAAATGGCACTTTTTCTACTAGTGTTCTTGGACACTCCAGAACTCTCAAGGATGCCCACGAACTCAGCTTTGCGGTTGGATAGCTCACTCCCACTGTTCGGGGGCGTCGGCACTTCGAACATGGCATGTTCGACTCCGGCTTACCGCACTACAGCACGCTCCTCGCGCTCCTCTCTATGGACACGCTTCTAGCGTCCCCATATGGTCTCGACGCCGCTAGCGTCAAAGCTCGGATGTTGTCCTCCATGACGCGGCTTTGCTGGACCCTCCACCGGACCACGCTCAGGTAGCCCACTAGTCTCTGATAGCTTCTTGCCTCCCACCTACATCTCTCCAGGCAACATTTGCTGGGCGCTAGGAACAACCACGGGAGGCTGCACCATGCCCTGCTCATGTGGCCGCCCCCTGGAAGCACCAAATGTGTTGACGAGGTGCTCCCTAGGGCGCTTTTAACAGCAGCCCCAAACTGGTCTGACACCACTCCCAGGTTGGTGTCGAGGGGAGCGGCAGGGCCTTGCTGACCCACCAAGTCCGACAGCACAACATCACTCGGGACACCCTTGAGGGTGACGATGGTGCCCCCAGCAGCCTGCCCAGACGACTCCAGGTCTAGAGGAGCAAGGTCCTTCATTTTCGCCGCAGCCTCTCCGTGCAGCATCAAGGGCTGGAGCACCGAACCTGCCACCACGAATAGGTTCTGGACCACCATAGCGACCACCGAAATCAGCTTATCCGGCAGCTTGGTGTTCTTCATGTGATCATCATCCTCACTGGCTCCCAACATGCTCCAAAAATCAAGGTTCCTTCGAATCGACCCACCCCATGTTGGCGCCGTGAGCTCGACAAAGGAGTTGGGTGTGCGCTGCTCAGAGGGGATGTTGCAGTACTTGGCCGTCATGTGTCTCACAACACCACAACATAAGCAAAAGTTATGCAATTTCTTATATTTGACCTTGAAACTGATTTCATCAGTGGTACCGAAAGGGGTGATGTTGACGGTCTTCCTAAGTGGCTCATCCACCTTGTGAATGACTCGGACACAGAGATGCTCGTCGACGATCTGCTTGTTTTGATGCGACACTGTGACCACCTCCCCCAGCTAGACACCAAAGATCCTTCCTGTGGCCTCGGTCTTGATCGCCACCGGAAGGCCGTGGACTTGCACCGAGACCATGAACGAGTCTAGGCGAACATCAGCAGCGTTGTTCATTCCGTCGAACTCAGCGATCGACACGGCTTTGTTCCTGAAGTGCCACGGTCCAGTCCGAAGCACATGCTTCAAGTCTCCCTCCTCCGAGAAGGTGATGACGAAGCGATGATCGTTGCTCGTGACCCGCTGGGCCACCGCATTGCCCCGCAGCCGCCATGGGCCACATAGCTCGAGGACACGGGCCATCGCCAGTTTCCCCGCCACCGCAAGCATAGTGGCCTCCATATCGATGTCGGCCGGCTCGTGGACCGCCCTTCGTCCCGCCAGCGCCTTGCTTTTGCTAGCTCTCCGAAGAGATGGAGGAGCCGCCGCCGCTGAAGCGAAGCCAACGGTGGCCGACGGCGTGACAGTAAGAGCCAGGCCAGAAGGCCCTCCCACCGTAGCTTTCTCCTGAGGTAGAGAAGGAGCAGCAGGAGACGACGTCTGAACTACCAGCGCTTCCCCTGCCCCCAGGACAACAGGCGTAGACGGAGAAGTGATCAATTCTGAAGAAGCAGACACTCCAGGGTCGACCTCCATGCTCGCGACACCGCTCCCTCCAACCAAGCCACGCGCATCCGGCCCAGCACTGCCGGCCGCAGCAGGGAGCCCAGCAGTTGGGGCCGGCGCCGCCAGATCAGACCCTTGCCTAGTTCCGATGGCAGACAGCTCCATCACAGGGACATCAGCGTTGTGATCCCCCATCGTACCCTGAAGCACACAGACAAAGACAGAGGCAGCAGCGAGAGAGACTGTGGTAGGATGAGCAGGCTTGAAAATAAACCCACTGATCTCTCTCTTGAAATACTCTTTATTCTCCACAAATTCCGCCCAAGAATCCTCGAAGTTAATCTCCAAATTAATCAGCTCCTGCTATCCGTTTCCAACCTGCTTCAAAACTGAACTAATTCCAATGGAAACTGACGAAAATACCTGACATTTACTTCCCCGATCT
>LR880971.1:14121110-14147505 GCA_904067115.1 Aegilops sharonensis | reverse complement strand
GAGAGAGAGAGAGAGAGAGAGAGAGAGAGAGAGAGAGAGAGAGATGATGAAGATGGTCACCGGTGACCGGCAGGGTGCCGGAAAGGGTCTAGATTGTGCTGGCCACCGGGATGATGAAGATGGTCACCGGTGATGATCCCCCCCCCTCCGGCAGGGTGCCGGAAAGGGTCTAGATTGGTTTCTCGTGGCTACAGAGCCTTGAGGCGGCGGAACTTCTGATCTAGGTTAAACGCGAGGGTTTTTGGAATATTTGGAAATTTAAAGGGCGAAGAGGCGGTACTGGAGGCCACCGAGGTGGGCACAACCCACCTGGGCGCGCCCCTGGTGAGTTTTGCCTCCCTCGGGGCACCCCCAGGTGCTTCTCTGGCCCACTGGTTGTCTTCTGGCCCACAAAAAGTTTTGCGGTGTTTGGACTCCGTTTGATATTGATTTCTTGCGATGTAAGAAACATGCAAAAATAGCAACTCACACTTGGCACTATGTCAATAGGTTAGTACCAAAAAATTACATAAAATGACTATAAAACGATTATAAAACATCGAAGAATGATAACATAACAGGATGGAACAATCAAAAATTATAGATACATTGGAGACGTATCAGCATCCCCAAGCTTACTTCCTGCTCGTCCTCCAGTAGGTAAATAATAAAAACAGAATTTTTGATGTGGAATGCTGCCTAACATGTCATCTCATATTATTTTCTTTGTAGCATGGATATTTAGACTTTTATATGGTTCAAAGCAATAGTCTAATTTTGACATGAGACTTAAATACTCTAGCATATCAACAGGAAACCATGTCTTTCAAAATATCAACGCTAAAATAAGTTATCCCTAGCCCTTCATGCTAAATCATTGATCCATTCATGAAACACACTTGCATATTAGCTACACACAATGCTCAAGTACGATCATAGTGCATCCTAGTTGGTGCTTTATAAGAGAAGATGGAGGCTTAAATTAGAAAAAATTGCATAAAGTAAAAGAAAGGCCCTTCACACAGGGAAGTAGGAATTTGCAAAGGTGCCAGAGCTCTAAGCAAAAATTGAGAGGTAGAGAGGCATACTTTTCCCACCAACTAAAATGACTTAGAGCTCCCAACACTTTTCATGCTAGATATAGGCGGTTCCCAAACAGAAAATAAAGTTTATTCCATTCTCCACCATACTTTCACTTTCCATGGCTAACCGTATCCACGGGTCCCTCCATACCAACACTTTCCAAGTAATTTATTATTTGACAACATAAAGTAAATTCATTTTTCATTTCGGGACTGGGCATCCCTAATACCTTTGCCTTACTCTCGTGCAATGACAAGTGAATAAACACTCATCATGAGAATAACAACTAGCAAGGAAAATGTTGGCCACCTCACCGCCTCGCGAGCGGTACGAGCACACAAAAGAGAAATTTATTTTGAAATTAGAGATGGCACATAAAAATTTGCTTAGAACGCAAGCTCAAGAGGTAGCAATGATCATGTAGTTGACATCGTATTTGTGGCAATGCTACGATTCATATTTTTTATACATGTGACTCTTGAGTCATTGCACATCCCGGTACACCGCCGGAGGCATTCATATAGAGTCATATATTTGTTCTAGTATCGAGTTGTAATTCTAGAGTTGTAAAGTAAATAAAAGTGTGATGATCATCTTTATTAGAGCATTGTCACATGTGAGGAAAGGATGATGGAGACTATGATTCACGCACAAGTCGGGATGAGACTTCATACAAAAAAAGGGAAAAAAGGAAAGGAAAAAATGAGCCCAAAGAGCCCAAGATAAAAAAATGAGAGAAAAGAGAGAAGGGGAACTGCAACTATCCTTTTTCCACACTTGTGCTTCAAAGTAGCACCATGATCTTCATGATAGAGAGTCTCCTATGTTGTCACTTTCATATACTAGTGGAAAATTTTCATTATTGAACTTGGCCTGTATATTACAGTGATGGGCTTCCTAAATTTTCCCTAGGTCTTCGTGAGCAAGCGAGTTGGATGCACACCCACTTAGTTTTTTTTAGCTTTCATGCACTTATAGCTTTAGTATATCCGTTGCATGGCAATCCCTACTCACTCACATTGATATCTATTGATGGGCATCTCCATAGCCCATTGATACACCTAGTTGATGTGGGACTATCTCCTTCTTTTTGTCTTCTCCACAACCACCATATTCTATTCCGCCTATTGTGCTATATCCATGGCTCACGCTCATCTATTATGTGAAAGCTGAAAATGTTTGAGAACATCAAAAGTATGAAACAATTGCTTGGCTTGTCATCTGGGTTGTGCATAATTTAATAATTTGTGTGATGAAGGTGGAGCATAGCCAAACTATATGATTTTGTAGGGATAACTTTCTTTGGCCATGTTATTTTGAGAAGACATGATTGCTTTATTAGTATGCTTGCAGTATTATTGTTTTTATGTCAATACTAAACTTTTGTTTTGAATCATATGGATCTGAATATTCATGCCACAATAAAGAAAATTAGATGGATAAATATGTTAGGTACCATTCCACATCAAAAATTCTATTTTTATCACTTACCGGCCTACTCGAGGACGAGCAGGAATTAAGCTTGGTGATGCTTGATACGTCTCCAACGTATCTATAATTTTTGATTGTTCCAATGCAATTATATTATATGTTTTGGATGTTTTATATGCTATTTTATATTATTTTTGGGACTAACTTATTAACCCAAAGCCAGTGCCAGTTTCTGTTTTTCCTTGTTTTTGTGTTCCGCAGAAAAGGAATATCAAACGGAGTCCAAATGGAATAAAACTTTCTCGATGATTTTATTTCCAGAAGACACCTACGAGACATGGAGATGAAGTCAGAAGACCCACGAGACGACGACAAGCCATAGGGGCATGCCCTAGGGGGCGCCCCTGGGTTTGTGGCCCCCTCGGAGGTCTCCTAACCCTATTCTTCAGCCTATAAATTCCCAAATATTCCCAAACCCTCAAAAGCATCCACGAAAATACTTTTCCGCCGCTGCAACCTTATGTTCCCGTGAGTTCCCATCTTAGGGCCTTTTCCGGCGATCTGCCGGAGGGGGATTCGATCACGGAGGGCATCTACATCAACCCTATTTGCCTTTCCGATGAAGCTGGGTAGTTTACCTTTTGCGGTGTGTTTGTCGAGATCCGATGAATTGTGGATTTATGATCAGATTATCTATGAATACTATTTGAACCTTCTATGAATTCTTATATGCATGATTTGATATCTTTGTATTTCTCTTTGAATTATCAGTTTGGTTTGGCCAATTGGATTGGTATTTCTTGCAATGGGAGAGGTGCATAGTTTCGGGTTCAATCTTACGGTGTCCTCACCTAGTGATATAGTAGGGGTCACGAGGCACGTATTGTATTGTTGCCATCAAGGATAAAAGGATGGCTTTTCATCTTATTGCTTGAGTTTATCCCTCTACATCATGTCATCTTACTTAAGGTGTTACTCCGTTCTTTATGAACTAAATACTCTAGATGCATGCTGGATAGCGATCGATCTGTGGAGTAATAGTAGTAGATGCAGAATTGTTTCGGTCTACTTGTCACGGACGTGATGCCTATATGCATAATCATTGCCTTGGATATCCTCATAACTTTACGCTTTTCTATCAATTGCTCGACAATAATTTTTTCACCCACCGTATTATTTGCCTTCAAGAGAGAAGCCTCTAGTGAAACCTATGGCCCCGGGTCTATTTTTTGTCATTTATTTTTAGCTATATAAACCAAAAAACCCCAAAGTATCTTGCGGCAATTTATTTACTTTTATTTAGTTTTACGATTTAGTAATCTTTTATACCTATCTCTATCAGATCTCACCATTGTAATTTACCGTGAAGGGATTGACAACCCCTTTATCACGTTGGGTGCAAGTGTTTGATTGTTCGTGCAGGTGCATAGATTGGAGACTTGCTTGTACCTCCTACTGGATTGATACCTTGGTTCTTTAACCGAACCTAGGTAAACACCGTGTCCCCATTGTCCCTTGTCATCATTGATCCTTAGATTCACAGTTTGGGACCCCCTACCCGAGATCTGCCGGTTTTGACACCGACACTCCTGGTGATGCGTGGAGGGCTTCGGTGGGCATGGCGCATCTAGGACGGAAGCGGAATCCATCTCTGGATCTGGTGCGGGAGGTTGCAGGTGGCGTTGGGCCTGCTCGGCTTCGGCAGATCTGTCGCCGCAAAGATGGCAGGTGGCGCGGGACGGAGGGTGGTGCTCATCCAGTCCCTGCTAGTGGGCTGGCATGCGACGGTAGTGCCCTGCGTGCCCCCATGGCTTGGGCAGGAGGTAGCATAGTCGGTTGTCCATGGGGCGTCCGCTCGGCTGTTGAGGGCGTTGGATTCTAATGGTCCTTCCCGCGGGCGTGGATGCGGGACAGTGTGAGGTGGGTGGTGGAGGATCTTTGCATGGGGAGGCATTGGGGAGGCGGGTCTGGCGTTGGTGCGGCTGCTCGGCGGTCGGAGTTGTTGGCCGCCAGGAGTGATCTATTGATGGGGCTGCCCTCACCTCGCCCGGTTTCGTGTGTCGGCAGCGGGCCGGTGACATGGACTGACCTGGGTAAACTCCTTGTGTGTTCTTCTCCTATTGCCCACCGATCTGAGATCCACAGCTTGGGACGCTCTACCCCGAGAACTGAGGGTTTTGGCATCGATATTGGTGCTTTCATTGAGAGTTCGTTGTTGGATCGAAAGGATTGATGGCTCGTCAGCAGATAGACATCAGTTTTTCTGGACAGCGGATTCATGTTCGTCGTCCTCGTCTTGTCAAGCGTCGCCTTGATTATTGCTTCGGTGAAATTGTGCGGAATTGATTCTACAACAACCCTATAAAATTTTATCATATTCCGATGAAGGAATCTCCGGCAATCTTCGATATACTGGAGCCCAGAAGAATCTGGACAGAAATCGGAACGAGTCTAGGGCGAGGGGTCCAGCAGTCAGCTCGGATGTCATACCAAAGATCCAACTGTTCATCGGCTGCGGAATTCCCATATCGGAAACCGCTAAAAATTTCAACTTGATTCGACCGTTCGAACTCTAGGAAGCATCTGACGAATGCATCAATTTTTGAATCTGTTTCTGCGTGATAGCGAATGCCACCAGAGTTCATCTTTCTTCGTGAATGGGATATTGGACATCCTTTTAGGAGGAATTTTTTCTAAGGTATTCTGTGTTGTTCTCAAACACGTGTCTATAAATTTTAAACTCTTTTTCGAGGTAATCTTCACAATCCCATTGGTGCCATACTAGCCCGACAATGTTGCTGCATGGTTACCGACCTGCGCTAGACAGATCCTCGCTTCATCGAGCCGAGGTTAACCTCATCGGATCATCCCCTCGGCGAGCCGACCAGGAGTTCGGCATCGCAAAGGCTAATTCATCACCAACATCTTCGCCCCACGAATGCGGGTACACTGTAATCGCCGTGCAATTACTTCATCAAGTTGGCATCGACCGCGTCACAAATTTTGACCTGCGTCGGCATCGCCGCGCCACCTCTTCTTCAAGTCAACATCCAACAGACCGGTCTGCTCCGTTGGTTGACAGAGAGGCTTCAATACCTCAACTGAACCGGGTGCTTCACCACCTCTTGATCAACCTATTCCAGGGACTTTGACGTCACCAGCCGAGCAGCTTCGTCACGTCGACTGCACCAGGTGCTTCACCTCGCCACATCGACCGTGCTGCGTTGCCACTTCATCAAGCCAAGCTCTTCGCTCAGGCTCCTCGGGACTGGCTTGGGGGCTGGAACCTCGACCCGTGATGTCTACTATGCAACTTTATTCTTGTAGACACGTGTTGGGCCTCCAAGCACAGAGTTTTGTAGGACAGTAGCAATTTTCCCTCAAGTGGATAATTTAAGGTTTATCAATCCGTGGGTGGCGTAGGATGAAGATAATCTCTCTCAAACAACCCTGCAACCAAATACAAGAAATCCCTTGTGTTCCCAACACATCCAATACAATGGAAAATTATATAGGTGCACTAGTTCGGCAAAGAGATGGTGATAAAAGTGTAATATGGATGGTAGAAATATATTTTTATAATCTGAATAAATAAAACCAGCAAGGTAGCAAATAGTAAGCGGGCACAAAGACGGTATTGCAATGCTTGAAAATGAGGCCTAGGGTCCGTACTTTCGCTAGTGCAATCTCTCAATAGTGCTAATATAATTGGATCATATAACCACCCCTCAAAGTGCGATGGAGAATCACTACAAAGTTCCTATCTACCGGAGAAACAAAGACAAGAACGTGCATCAACCCCTATGCATAGATTACCCCAATGTCACCTTGGGAATCCGCGAGTTGAGTTCCAAAACATATATCAAGTTATCAATACGATACCCCATTATAACCACGAGTATTCAATTGCAAGACATATATCAAGAGTTCTCAAATCCATAAAAGTATTCAATCTGATAACAACGAATTCTCAAAGGGAAAACTCAATTCATCACAACAAGATAGAGAGGGTAAAACACCATATGATCCGACTATATTAACAAAGCCCACGATACATCAAGATCATGATATCTCAAGAACACGAGAGATAGAGAGAGAGAGAGAGAGAGAGAGAGAGAGAGAGAGAGAGAGAGAGAGAGAGAGAGAGAGAGAGAGAGAGAGAGAGAGATTAAACACATATGTACTGGTACAAACCCTCAGCCCCGAGGGTGGACTACTCCCTCCTCATTGTGGTGGCCATCGGGATGATGAAGATGGTCACAGGTGATGATCCCCCCCCTCCGGCAGGGTGCCGGAAAGGGTCTAGATTGGTTTCTCGTGGCTACAAAGCCTTGAGGCGGCGGAACTTCTGATCTAGGTTAACCGCGAGGGTTTTTGGAATATTTGGAAATTTAAAGGGCGAAGAGGCGGTGCGGGAGGCCAACGAGGTGGGCACAACCCACCTGGGCGCGCCCCTGGTGAGTTGTGCCTCTCTCGGGGCACCCCCAGGTGCTTCTATGGCCCACTGGTTGTCTTCTGGTCCACAAAAAGTTTCGCGGTGTTTGGACTCCGTTTGATATTGATTTCTTGCGATGTAAAAAACATGCAAAAATAGCAACTGACACTTGGCACTATGTCAATAGGTTAGTACCAACAATGACATAAAATTACTATAAAATGATTATAAAACATCATAGAATGATAACATAATAGGATGGAACAATCAAAAATTATAGATACATTGGAGACGTATCAGCATCCCCAAGCTTAATTCCTGCTCGTCCTCCAGTAGGTAAATGATAAAAACAGAATTTTTGATGTGGAATGCTGCCTAACATGTCATCTCATATTCTTTTCTTTGTAGCATGGACATTTGGACTTTTATATGGTTCAAAACAATAGTCTAATTTTGACATGAGACATAAATACTCAAGCATATCAACAGGAAACCATGTCTTTCAAAATATCAACGCTAAAATAAGTTATCCCTAGCCCATCATGCTCAATCATTGATCCATTCATTAAACACACTCGCATATTGGCTACACCCAATGCTCAAGTACGATCATAGTGCATCCTAGTTGGTGCTTTATAAGAGGAGATGGAGGCTCAAATTAAAAAAATGCATAAAGTAAAAGAAAGGCCCTTCTCAGAGGGAAGTAGGGATTTGCAGAGGTGCCAAAGCTCAAAGGAAAAATTTAGAGGTAAAAATATTTTGAGAGGCATACTTTTCCCACCAACTAAAACGAATTAGAGCTCCCAACACTTTCCATGCTAGATATAGGCGGTTCCCAAACAGAAAATAAAGTTTATTCCTTTTTCCACCATACTTTCACTTTCCATGGCTAACCATATCCACGGGTCCCTCCATACCAACACTTTCCAAGGAATTTATTATTTGACAACATAAAGTAAATTCATTTTTCATTTCGGGACTGGGCATCCCTAATACCTTTGCCTTACTCTCGTGCAATGACAAGTGAATAAACACTCATCATGAGAATAACACATCTAGCATGGAAAATGTTGGCCACCTCTCACCGCCTCGCGAGCGGTACAAGCACACAAAAGAGAAATTTATTTTGAAATTAGAGATGGCACATACAAATTTTCTTAGAACGCAAGCTCAAGAGGTAGCAATGATCATGTAGTTGACATCGTATTTGTGGCAAAGCCACCATTCATATTTTTTATACATGTGACTCTTGAGTCATTGCACATCCCGGTACACCGCCAGAGGCATTCATATAGAGTCATATATTTGTTCTACTATCGAGGAGTAATTCTAGAGTTGTAAAGTAAATAAAAGTGTGATGATCATCATTATTAGAGCATTGTCACATGTGAGGAAAGGATGATGGAGACTACGATTCACCCACAAGTCGGGATGAGACTTTGGACGAAAAAAAGAGAAAAAAGGAAAGAAAAAAAGATCCCAAAGAGCCCAAGATAAAAAAATGAGAGAAAAGAGAGAAGGGGAACTGCAACTATCCTTTTTCCACACTTGTGCTTCAAAGTAGCACCATGATCTTCATGATAGAGAGTCTCCTATGTTGTCACTTTCATATACTAGTGGGAATTTTCATTATTGAACTTGGCTTGTATATTACAATGATGGGCTTCCTCAATTTGCCTTAGGTCTTCGTGAGCAAGCGAGTTGGATGCAAACCCACTTAGTTTTTTTTTTGAGCTTTCATACACTTATAGCTCTAGTATATCCGTTGCATGGCAATCCCTACTCACTCACATTGATATCTATTGATGGGCATCTCCATAGCACGTTGATACGCCTAGTTGATGTGGGACTATCTCCTTCTTTTTGTCTTCTCCACAACCACCATATTCTATTCCTCCTATTGTGCTATATCCATGGCTCACACTCATCTATTGTGTGAAAGTTGAAAATGTTTGAGAACATCAAAAGTATGAAACAATTGCTTGGCTTGTCATCAGGGTTGTGCATAATTTAATACTTTGTGTGATGAAGATGGAGCATAGCCAAACTATATGATTTTGTAGGGATAACTTTCTTTGGCCATGTTATTTTGAGAAGACATGATTGCTTTATTAGTATGCTTGAAGTATTATTGTTTTTATGTCAATATTAAACTTTAGTTTTGAATCTTATGGATCTGAATATTCATGCCATAATAAAGAAAATTACATGGATAAATATGTTAGGTACCATTCCACATCAAAAATTCTATTTTTATCATTTACCTAGTTGAGGAAGAGCAGGAATTAAGCTTGGTGATGCTTGATACGTCTCCAACGTATCTATAATTTTTTATTGTTCCATGCTATTATGTTATATGTTTTGGATGTTTTATATGCTATTTTATATTATTTTTGGGACTAACTTATTAACCTAGAGCCCAGTGCCAGTTTATGTTTTTCCTTGTTTTTTTTGTTTCGCAGAAAAGGAATATCAAACGGAGTCCAAATGGAATAAAACTTTCTCGATGATTTTCTTGGACCAGAAGACACCTATGAGACTTGAAGATGAAGTCAGAAGACCCACGAGGCGACGACAAGCCATAGGGGCGTGCCCTAGGGGGGCGCCCCCGTGTTTGTGGCCCCCTCGGAGGTCTCCTAACCCTATTCTTCAGCCTATAAATTCCCAAATATTCCCAAACCCTCAGAAGCATCCACGAAAATACTTTTCCGCCGCTACAACCTTATGTTCCAGTGATATCCCATCTTAGGGCCTTTTTTGGCGATCTGCCGGCGGGGGATTCGATCACGGAGGGCATCTACATCAACCCTATTGCCCTTCCGATGAAGCGTGAGTAGTTTACCTTTTGCGGTGTGTTTGTCGAGATCCGATGAATTGTGGATTTATGATATGATTATCTATGAATACTATTTGAATCTTCTATGAATTCTTATATGCATGATTTGATATCTTTGTATTTCTCTTTGAATTATCAGTTTGGTTTGGCCAACTGGATTGGTATTTCTTGCAATGGGAGAGGTGCATAGTTTTGGGTTCAATTTTACAGTGTCCTCACCCAGTGACATAGTAGGGGTCGCGAGGCACGTATTGTATTGTTGCCATCAAGGATAAAAATATGGGTTTTTCATCATATTGCTTGAGTTTATCCCTCTAAATCATGGCATCTTACTTAAGGTGTTACTCCGTTCTTTATGAACTTAATACTCTAGATGCATGCTGGATAGCGATCGATGTTTGGAGTAACAGTAGTAGATGCAGAATTGTTTCGGTCTACTTGTCACGGACGTGATGCCTATATGCATAATCATTGCCTTGGATATAGTCCTAACTTTACGCTTTTCTATCAATTGCTCGAAAATAATTTTTTTCACCCACTGTATTATTTGCCTTCAAGAGAGAAGCCTCTAGTGAAACCTATGGCCCCCGGGTCTATTTTCTGTCATTTATTTTTAGCTCTATAAACCAAAAAACCCAAAAATACCTTGCGGCAATTTATTTAATTTTATTTAGTTTTACGTTTTAGTAATCTTTTATACGTATCTCTATCAGATCTGACCATTTCAAATTGACCGTGAAGGGATTGACAACCCCTTTATCACGTTGGGTGCAAGTGTTTGATTGTTTGTGCAGGTGCATAGATTGGAGACTTGCTTGTACCTCCTACTGGATTGATACCTTGGTTCTCTAACTGAGGGATATACTTATCGCTACTTTTCTGCATCACCCTTTCCTCTTCAAGGAAAAAACCAACGCAAGCTCAAGGATTAGCACCCCTCCAATAGTTATTTGCTCTAGTATTTTTCATATATTCCAAAACAATTCTCCGTAAATTTTCAGCTCATTTGGAGATGTGCAGAATAGGTAACTCTGATATGGCTTTTTCAGGTCCAGAATTCCAGCTGCTAGTATTCTCCCTCTTTGTGTAAACCTTGATATTATAAATTATAAATTACAGTATGATAACATGATGCAAAATGGACGTATCATTAAACTCCCTCAAAAGACTGTGGTAATCCACAACACCTCGGATGTCGACCAGTGCTGGAGCTCGGCTGCAAAAAGACACCTCAGATGCAAGAGGATACCGCCACACGGGAAACACTTCAAACTTGAGGTGTGGCGTAAAAATAACAAGGCATTAATAAAGGTCGAGAACTTAAACGGGCTCCTTGGATGCCCGACGTGTAAACTCTTCGGATACTCCTCGGCGATCCTCCAGAACGAAGATGGAAAGATTTGTTGAACCAGCTTTCAAGACTGACAACCAATGTGGAAGAACAGTTCGGAGAAACTAAGGAGCGTCCCCAACTTGAAGACCGATTTAGGGGGCTATTGACGGTGTCCTGGACTAAGGGGTACTCACCACATCGTCTCCCGACCAGGTGGATCGGTCCGAGGACTGATGACCCACAAGTATAGGGGATCAATCGTAGTCCTTTCGATAAGAGTGTCGAACCCAAACAAGGAGCAGAAGGAAATGACAAGCGGTTTTTAGAGACACTGACATTATCGATAACAAATAGTTTGGTAGCAAGGTAATTCGTAACGGGCAACAAGTGAAAAGTGTAACAAAGGTTCAGCAAGGTGGCCCAACCCTTTTTATAGAAAAGGACAAGTCTGAACGAACTCTTATATAAAGCAAAGCGCTCCCGAGGACACATGGGAATTATCATCAAGTTAGTTTTCATCATGCTCATATGATTCACGTTTGCTACTTTGATATTTGATATGTGGGTGGAGCGGTGCTTGGGTGTTGTCCTTACTAGGACAAGCCTCCCACTTATGATTAACCCCTCTCTCAAGCATCAGCAACTACAAAAGAAGAATTAAGATAAATCTAACCATATCATTAAGCATGTGGANGTACTCACCACATCGTCTCCCGACCAGGTGGATCGGTCCGAGGACTGATGACCCACAAGTATAGGGGATCAATCGTAGTCCTTTCGATAAGAGTGTCGAACCCAAACAAGGAGCAGAAGGAAATGACAAGCGGTTTTTAGAGACACTGACATTATCGATAACAAATAGTTTGGTAGCAAGGTAATTCGTAACGGGCAACAAGTGAAAAGTGTAACAAAGGTTCAGCAAGGTGGCCCAACCCTTTTTATAGAAAAGGACAAGTCTGAACGAACTCTTATATAAAGCAAAGCGCTCCCGAGGACACATGGGAATTATCATCAAGTTAGTTTTCATCATGCTCATATGATTCACGTTTGCTACTTTGATATTTGATATGTGGGTGGAGCGGTGCTTGGGTGTTGTCCTTACTAGGACAAGCCTCCCACTTATGATTAACCCCTCTCTCAAGCATCAGCAACTACAAAAGAAGAATTAAGATAAATCTAACCATATCATTAAGCATGTGGATCCAAATGAGCCCCTTACGATGCAACGCATAAACTAGGGTTTAAGATTCTTTCACTCTAGCAACCCATCATCTACTTGCTAATTCCCAATGACCGTCCCTAGGCCCAAATCATGCTGAAGTGTCATGTAGTCAACACTCACATAACACCACTAGAGGAAAGACAACATACATGTCATCAAAATGTCGAATGAATACCAAATTCACATGATTACTTATAACAAAACTTCTCCCATGTCCTCAGGAACAAAAGTAAGTACGCACAAAGCATGTTCATGTTCATGATTAGAGGGGTATTAAATATCATTAAGGATCTGAACATATAATATTCCACCAAATAAACCAACCAGCATCAACTATGAGGAGTATCAACACTACTAGCAACCCACAGGTACCAATCTGAGGATTTGAGACAAACATTGAATACAAGAGATGAACTAGGGTTTGAGATGAGATGGTGCTAGTGAAGATGTTGATGAAGATTGGTCCTCCCATGATGAGAAGATCATTGGTGATTACAATGGCTTCAATTTTCCCCTCCTTGAGGGAATTTTTTCCGACGGAATCGCTCCACTAGAGCCCTAGACTGCCTCTCCCCAGGTTCCGCCTCGAGATGGCGGCGCTTCATCCCGAAATCCTTCTTTTTATTTTTTTTAGGTCAAAACACTTCATATTGCAGAAGATGGGCACCGGAGGCTGGCCAGTAATAAGTGTCCCCAACGTATCTATAATATTTTTATTGTTCCATGCTGCTATATTATCATTTTGGATGTTCTGCAATCATTTTATAGCAACTTTATATCATTTGTTGGGACTAAACTATTGATATAGTGCCCAGTGCCAGTTGCAGTTTTTTGCTTGTTTTTTACTTCGCAGAATATCAGTACCAAACGGAGTCCAAACACAGCGACACTTTTTGAAGATTTTTTTTACCAGAAGACAACATGGGAGCCAAGGAAGTGGACGAGGGAAGGCCCGTGGGGCCCACAACCCACCAGGGTGTGCCAGGAGGCCCAGGCACGCCCTGATGGGTGGTGTAGCCCACAGGCAGCCGGTTTCAGAGTCTGATCCTAATCGATGCCTCCACACAACACTTACTCGGGATCTTTAAGCCTCTGTTCACTTAGCCCATGTCGGGCTAGCGTAGCGTGAGTTGGGCCTGCTCTCTCTCTTGGGCCGAGTGGGCTCAGCTTGGTTCCTCTGCTTCACGATCTTCTCCCAGTCTTATGACATTTCCCCGCCGTTTATGCTTGACTTGACCCCAAGCCAAGGCCCGAGGGAAACGCGTGCGAAGTGGAACCAGATCTTCCCAGGTGGCCAGGGATGCCGGGAACCCCGACCAATGGACCTTGCCTTGCTCCACTTGGCGATGTCCCTTCCTGATCTGCCTCATCTCCAAGATGGTCAGCGGAACATGGAAGGGCAACAAGTCTTCATCAAGCACCGGTAGCTCCGGCATGACTTGAGTCGAAGGAGGTAGCCCCGCGCGAAGTTGCGAGATGTGGATCACCGGATGTATCTTGGCGTAGTCTGGCAAGTCCAATTTGTTGGCAACCTCTCCCACCCGCTGCAGTACCTGGAAGGGACCAAAGAAATGAAACACAAGCTTAAGATTAGCTATGGCCGCCACCGACGATTGCACATAGGGTTGGAGCTTCAAGTACACCCATACGCCTTCAGTAAATACACGGTCCAGACGCTTCTTGTCGGCTTGCTCTTTCATGTACTAGCGAGCTCTGTTGAGGTGTTGACGAAGCAAGGAGACCATATTTGCATGATCCCTTGTCCAGGTAGCCAAATCAGTCACCGCCTCATCCTCCACATTGTGAATACCGAAGAACTGATGCTTATGTCCATAGAGCACCTCAAATGGACTAGTTTTGAGTGTTGAGTGGTAAGAGGTCTTGTACCAAAATTCTGCCACCGAAAGCCACTCTTTCCAACGCTTGGGACAATTGTGCACAAAGCACCTGAGGTAAATTTCCATACATTGATTTACCCTCTCTGACGTTCCATCCATCTGCGGATGCCTGGCCGAGGAGATGTTGATAGTCGTATGAGTCAAACGACACAGCTCTTTCGAGACTTTGCTTGTGAATGTCCGGTCACGATCAGACACCATGGCATCCTGGGGCCCATGAAGTTTAAAGACATAATCCATGTATGCTTGAGCCACGTGCAGAGCTGTGAAAGGATGCTTGAGGGGTATCAAATGGGCATACCTCTTCATCTTATCAACCACCACTAGAATAACATCACAACCATGTGATTTGGGTAGCCCTTCAACAAAGTCCAGAGTTACCATCTACCAAGCTTGCTCAAGGACAGGTAGGGCCTGAAGGAGCCCAGGGTAGGGAACATGTTCAGGTTTTGCTTGCCTGCACACTGCATATCGAGATACAAACTGCTCGACAGTTTGTTTGAGTCTTGGCCATGCAAAAACCTTCATGAGCCGGCTGTATGTAGCATGCACTCCGGAATGCCCACCCAGGGCGCTAGCTTGAAATTCCTGTAGCAGCATTTGTTAGACAACAGTATTATCCTCAATCCATACGCGCCCTTTGTAACGTATCAAACCGTCCCTGCCAGAAAATGGCTGGTCGAGAGGGGCCTGCACAGTTGATGCAGCCAACATGCGGGTGCATTGTGGATCAATGTTGTAACCTTCTTTTACTGCCTGAAGCCAAGTAGGCACGCACACACTTACTGCCAAAGCATGCTCAGTATGACCTCCGCGACGCAACAGGGCATCGGCAGCGTGATTGGTGGCTCCTTTCCTATACTCAATGGTATATTAGAGGCCTAGGAGTTTTTCAAAGCCTTATGTTGCCATGGAGTGGTTAGACGCTACTCATCCAGACACGACAAGCTTCTGTGGTCGGCACGGATGGTGAATGCCGACAGCAAGAGGTAGGGGCGCTTGCGATCCACAGCCATTAGAATGGCCAAACATTCTTTTCTCATAGGTGGATAGCATTTGCAACTTGGGTCCCAATGACTTGCTAAGAAAGGCGATAGGGTGGTGCCCTTGCATAAGAACAGCTCGGATTCTAGAGTCAGATGCATCGGTCTCCAAGATGAATGGCTCCGTGAAATTTGGAAGGGCCAGGACCGGAGCCGATGCAAGAGCAGATTTGAGTGCAACAAAGGCCTCCTCATGCAAAGATGTCCAAACAAACACAATATTCTTGTTCAACGGATCAGTCAACGGCCTGCTAATGATGCCATAGTTCTGGACGAACTTACATTAATATCCTGCTAATCCCAAGAACCTCCTGACATCTTTGACTGTCCCCGGCCTTGGCCAATCTCGGACCCTATCCATCGTGCTAGCGTCCGTGTGCACTCCTTCCGCGCTAACAACATGTCCAAGATACTTCAGTTGAGGTCGGCAAAAGGCACATTTGCTCAGTTTCACTTTGAAAGAGTACTGCTGTAGCAATTGCAACACCGAGCGGAGTAACAGTACATGGCCTTTCAAGGTTCGGCTATAGACGAGGATATCATCGATGAAAACCAGCACCCCTTTGCGCAGGAGAGGGCCCAATACAATGTGCAAAGCATATTGGAAAGTGGAAGGTCCTCCCTTGACACCATTAGGCATGACTTTGAAGTCGAAATGGCCATGGTGAGTTTGGAAGGCTGTCTTTGCTTCACCTCCAGGGCGCATACGGATTTTGATGCTAGCCAGAGCGCAAATCCAGACTGGTGAACCAAGCAGCACCCGCTAGTTCATCCAAACGTTCATCAATGATTGGCATCGGAAATCTGTCCTTAATTGTAATCGCGTTTAGGTGACGATAGTCCACACCACTGATTTGGTTACCGAACGAAATTTCGTGATTTCGCGCGCTTACCGCATTTACCGTTACCCCTCGAGAAACCCTCATACCGAGCAAAATATCTCGAATATTTTGAATTTTTTTAATTCAAACGCTTAGTGTCGAGTTAAATACAGAACATCTCTTCTATGAGAACTGAACTGGTTGTTGCCTAGTGGCAAAGGTGCTCTATCTTCAGCAGCGAGTAGCGCGTTCCAATCTGGCTCTCGCATTTTTCCTTCTTTTTTAGGATGCAAAAGTTCAAAAATACTGCGTCAACCAGGAGTCGAACTCGCGGCGTATGAGCAAGCGGAAGCTGCGCTCTGTCCGACTACTGGTTCATCGTGGGGTTCATCGAAGACTGAGTCAAACTGCAGCAATAGCTCTGCAGACAACTGAATAACATGAACCACTTCATCTCGCGCTTGCAACAGTTGCAGCTCCACCATGGACAGCACCTAACGGTTCTCGGTCACCGGTGGAATCCCAGACAACTGAACCTGCTACCCACTGTGCTGGAATGACATGCATTTTGCTCCCCAATCAGCCGTCATCAACCCGCGGGATTCCAACCAGTCCATGCCAAGTATAATGTCATACGATCCTAAGGCTATGTTTGGTTATCCCCACCCCCGCCAGGATCGGAGACAAAACCCGTCGATCCCCGTGGGTTTCGCCGCGGCCGGGGTCAGATCCCGGTCTGGCCTATAGCAGCCTTCGGTTAGACCCGGCCTGGATTAAGTCCCTCCCAAATCCCTTCCAAACCCCATGGAAACAGCCGGGAAATGGCCCACGCGTCTCACCCCGTGGAACCAAACCCCGTCTCTCTCGCGAGCAAAACGGTACGCTCTCTCTCGCCCAGACCCCTCGCTCCCTTTCTCGAATCTCAATTTCGCGGGGAGACGGCGATGGCGACGACGCCATCGAAGGAGGGAGAAGGAGGGTCAGCAACAGCGCTACTGGAGGAGACCGCGGAGGCGCGCCTCCCTTTCCCCCTTCCACTCCCTTGTCCAAGCCGCGCCACCGCATCTAGTCGCAGCGGCATGAGCTCGGTGGCGACCCGGAGCAGCCGCGGCGCGAGCTATGGAGACCGGAGAAACCCATTGCCAGCGTCACCTTATCCCGACGGTGGACCAGTAATCCCTCCCTCCTATTCTTGATGCCCCTTGATTTTTGACTCCCTCTGATGATGCAAAAGCAGCTGTGCTTTTGAGTTTGTTGCTGTGGTACCTGTGATGCTACCTTTGACGTCCTTGGCATGTCTAATTGAATGAGCTGACTGCTAAATTTGTGCCAAAGGAGGGAGGTAGTGACCGAACAGAATTTAAGACAAAGGGATCTGTGGTGAGGGTGTTGGCGGCGGGGTGGGTGACATGAGGGGATTCACCCAATCCCTGCAGGGGTTGGTTCCCCGTGTGGATGGAAACCCCATCAACCGAAAGAAGCCTAAGGCCTCGTTTGGCGCAGGGGTTTGGAAGGGGTTTCGAGAGGATTAACCTCGCGGGGGCCGCAAACCCCACGAAGCCCCGACGGCCCGTTTGATACGCGAGGTTTGTATGGGCCGATCCCCTCCAATCCCTTTCGATCCTCTCGTACCCACGCGACTCAGAACCCTCGTCGCCTGGCTCAGGGAAGCACGCCTCGAGCCTCCTCTCCCGTCCCCCCCCCCCCCCCCCCCCCCCCCCCCCCCCCGGCCCCGGGAGGGCCCCCCCCGGCCCCCCCCCCCCCCCCCCCCCCCCCCCCCCCCCGGCCCCGGGAGGGCCCCCCCCGGCCCCCCCCCCCCCCCCCCCCCCCCCCCCCCCCCGGCCCCGGGAGGGCCCCCCCCGGCCCCCCCCCCCCCCCCCCCCCCCCCCCCCCCCCGGCCCCGGGAGGGCCCCCCCCGGCCCCCCCCCCCCCCCCCCCCCCCCCCCCCCCCCGGCCCCGGGAGGGCCCCCCCCGGCCCCCCCCCCCCCCCCCCCCCCCCCCCCCCCCCGGCCCCGGGAGGGCCCCCCCCGGCCCCCCCCCCCCCCCCCCCCCCCCCCCCCCCCCGGCCCCGGGAGGGCCCCCCCCGGCCCCCCCCCCCCCCCCCCCCCCCCCCCCCCCCCGGCCCCGGGAGGGCCCCCCCCGGCCCCCCCCCCCCCCCCCCCCCCCCCCCCCCCCCGGCCCCGGGAGGGCCCCCCCCGGCCCCCCCCCCCCCCCCCCCCCCCCCCCCCCCCCGGCCCCGGGAGGGCCCCCCCCGGCCCCCCCCCCCCCCCCCCCCCCCCCCCCCCCCCGCCCCCCCCCCCCCGCCCCCCCCCCCCCCCCCCCGCTCGTCGTCCCCACGTACCGCCGCCGCGCACGAGCCGCAGTGCCGCACACCCTCCTCCGCAGTACGACGGGCCTCCGCATGGCTGCCTCTTTGGAGTCGCCGGTGCCGCCCAGGATGGGTGCTGAGGCTGGTGGTGGTCGGGGCCGGGGTACACCGGCATCTGCAGCGGCTCGCACGGCCTCCGCTGTTGTGGCTGAATAAATCATGGCACGACCTCTGCTCGCACGTATTCATTCCAGCTAGCTGTGTGTCTCCAGCCGGCCTGGCCTGGCTGTACCAATTCCGAGGCGAGGTGATGGCCGGCCTTGAGTGCAGGTTGCAGCAACTAATAGACGTTGTCTGTCTCTGTTTAAGAAAATCACCTCTTGAAAGACAGACAAAGGAGAGAGATGATTCCATCCTGGCTAGCTGTTTTTGTTTGATTTGGTTGTTCCATCGATGAATCAGATGCACGTTCGTCCTATTCACCCAACCGCCCCGTATACTCTACATCCAATATTCTTCTTCTAATTATTATTACATCTGAAACAAAAACATACTCCTAGACATAAATGTATTATGTCGCTATGAGATATTAATATTATTGGTTCCAAGTCATGCTTATATGAGAGATTATATTGCTGTGATGTGATTGATATTGCTGTGATGAGATATGGATTCCAATGCAAGCAAAGTTATGTTGTTGATGTGAAGAATTGCTGTCACATTTTTATTAGCCATGATGCTATTTAACCTGTCAAGATTGGATTTTTAACTGTTTTGCATCATTTCAACTCAATGGCAATTCCTCCCTACCAAACAGTGTTTTATATGAAGAGGATTCTGCCTGGAGGGGGATTTGAGGTTTCAAGGGGATCTGAGGGGATTGGGTGGAAGAGGGGGATTCACCAAATCCCCTGAAATCCCCTCCTCTCCAAACCTCCTAAATCCACTTCTACCAAACAAAGCCTAAAGGAAACAACTTCAACGGAGAGGAAAAATCCCGCCCCTGAATTACATAGTCACACAAGGGAATTTGCTGAGTGCACGGCAATATCGTTCCATCCGCCACTTTCCCCTTCAGCAGCTGTTCCACAGCACAAATGGAAGGCCAATCACGGGCAAGCTCCGGGTTGACGAAGCTGTGGGAGCTACCTGAGTCCACCAGCATGAGTAGTGAGCGCCCTTGCATCTGACCCCAACAATCTGAATGCTCTTGGAGCTTCCGTGCCGGTTGCTGCTGCTGTGGATAATGTTAGATAATCTTTTCTAGGTTTGCATTGTAGCAGTACATGTCGGTGTATTGCTAGGATGTGGTATTTAGCTGTCTACGTGATGTTAGTATGAGTCAAATTAGGTTAGTCCGAGTAGTACTAGTTAATCAAGTCCGGCTGTGAGTCTGGCCGTGTACTTGTTTAGGCCAGGTTGAGTCCTAGTAGTAATCATCTTAGGAGTCAAGAGTTGGATGTGATGTGATCTATGGGTCACCGGCTGCTCCTGTATATATATGCATATACAGGGCTGCAATATTGTAAGTAACACCGTCAGTTGAGAAAAGGAGAAAAAAAAGAGGAAATTTTAGGGTACGAGACGTATCCTTGGCTAAAAGTGTTTATCGCGTGTGTTCGTGATATTTGATGTGATCGATCCTGTGGGCGAAGTTCCAACAGATAAAAGGCATGTTTCCTCATCAACCTGCTCAGACGAGGGTGGTGGGGATTCCGGAGATGAGGGTGCTATAAGCATATTCACTAGCTCCTCCACGTGCAATTGGACTGTTGAACTGCAGACATGGTCATGGCCCCATTTCTCGCCACAAGTGAAACATAGGCCACGGGACCGACAGTAGGCGTGCAAGGCCTTGAGCTTGTCGTCGGTGGAGGATGACAATATTCCCCCTTTCCGGGAATCAGGGCTGCGACGCCCATCTCCTGCCGTAGGACTTGGCAGAGACGAGCCTCCAGTCTTGCTAGGCCTCGAGGATACAACATTGGGCAAGGACAGCGGCGCCCTGGGAGGAAAAGGCTGCCCTCTGCTCGGCGTGCCCATCGACTTCAGCATGGCCATTTCAGCTTGCTCATGTCGGAACGTATCCACCGCTTCTTCCTGCAATTCAACAAGAGCAACAGCAGTTTCGAGATCTTGTGGATGGTGTAACATAACAACAGCTTTAATGTCAAATTGCAAACCATCTTGGAACTGAGTAGTGAAAAACAGGGGGTCCCAAGAGCTATGATGAGCTAACAAACTATGCATGATCAAATTGAATTGCTCCGCATACTCTAACACACTCTCTGTCTGCTTTAAACGAGAAAATTTCCTAAGCATTTGCTGGAATTCATACTTGCCAAATTTCTCAAAGACAACAGCAACAAAATACTCCCATTGCCGAAACCGGATGCGAGTCTTAGACCACTCGAGCCACAAAGCGGCGGCACCGGTAAAATGAACTACCCCAGCTAGTATTGACCCATGCCACTTGCTCAATTGAACACACACGAAAATAAGCCTCACATTTGATGCGCCAACGAGTGGGATTATCACCGTCGAACTCGGGACAGTCTAAACGAGAAGAAGCTGCTCGATTAAGAACACTAGAGCCTCCACTATCACTGGGACCGAGCAAAGTCACAGTAGGGAACGGGGTTCGAAACGCTCCGTTGGCCGGGATCGGCGTCGGGGGCACTAGGCCCCCCAAAATCGAACCCCGTGTCGTCGCTGAAACGCCGTGGCCAGTGGGCCCGTGGCCGTCGCCACCCAGAGCTGAAGAGAGCGGTGGCGCCTCCACCATGAGAGGTTGCTTGCCCCCAGCGGGGTTGCTGAGGAAGGGGCTGGCCGCGATCTTCGCGACCTCTACACGGATCTCGCCCAGATCCGTCTAAAGCTTGCCCACCGCTTGGTCGACGCCAGGTCGCGAAGCTGCCAGGTCATTGACGGTGGGCTCGAGGGACGCGAACACCGGCTCCATACGCGTCACCGTCGGCTCCATCTTGTCCAGGGATTTCTGGATCGCTTGCAGCGCCGCGGCGATGCCGCTACGCTACACGGCCGCCTCCGCCATCTGCTTCTGCAGATCGAGATCCGCCATGACTGCCTTGAGACTTTTTGTGCCCACAGGGCCAGGATGTGGGAAGCGAGGACCGCGTTCATTTGTTGTCGCGATTACCAGCCCGCACCGTCGCCATCGCTCGTCGTGTCCTAGCTAGCTGTTGGCAGCGGCGTGTTTCCATGCCTTTCGTGTTACCCTCGAATCCACATAATTTAGAGCGGGTCACCCGATGAAGATGTCGAAGGCGAGTGCGTCACCCCGGCCGCATGCCCTCTTCCTGGCCTTGCCAGTCGTCGTCGGCGGATAGATTACCCGGTTTTTGGTGTTCCCCTCGAGCCCCCGGGATCTGGAACTGGTCGCTGACATAGAGACGACAGCCGTCGAAGTATTACTATTCTAAACTGGGATCGAACAAAACGGCGCATGTCGAACTGAAGACCGAAATTAGGACGGGAACCAAAAAAGAAGAAGCCGACCCCAACAAATTCTGAAGACTCGGCAGTGGCTGTTGGACAGCCCTGCCCGGCCCAATGATTTGCTTAAGCTGGAACTGCCGGGGGCTTGGGAACCACGAGGCAGTTCGTGAGCTTCGCAATGTGGTGAAGCAAGAAGGTCCCGCCCTTGTCTTTGTAATGGAAACGAAGATTAGGGTTGTCAGGGTAGAGAACCTGAAGTTTTCTTTGGGATTCTCTGGTTGTTTTGCAGTGGACAGTGTAGGGCTGAGTGGAGGCCTTGGATTATTTTGGACTAAGGACGTGTCCGTTGAGCTTAAGAATTACAGTGCCGGCCACATAGATTGTGTGGTGCGGAGAGTTGATACTCCATCTGAAATATGGCGCTTCACAGGTTTCTATGGCGCGCCAAGAGTGGAGGATCATCACCATAGTTGGCGTTTTCTTCGAACGCTATACTCACTTGCACACGATGCATGGATTTGTATGGGTGACTTCAACGAGACGTTGTACGCAGATGAACACTTCAGTCGTTCGGCTCGCCCTGAATGGCAGATGAGAGCGTTTCGAGAAGTAACAGACGAGTGTGCCCTTCAAGACCTGGGCTGGATGGGTGTGCCATTGACATGGGACAATCGGCAGCAGGGAGGGGCAAATGTTAAGGCCCGGATTGATCGTGCTTTCGCGAACGAGCAGTTCAGGCAGATGTTTGGCTTTACAGGTGTTCGCCATATCAGCTCGGCTGAATCCGATCATTGTTTTGTCAGGCTAGAGTTCCAGAAACAGATGTGTGATACAACTGGCCGGTCCAAACCATTTAGGTATGAGAACGTATGGCAGACACATGTGGATTATGAACGAATAGTAAATGAGTGTTGGCGCAACCAGCAACACTCACCTGGTCTACAAGGAGTCATGGAGTCGTTAGGCGCTTTGCAACAGCGGCTCGATCCTTGGGGGAAGAAAGAGTTTGGCTGTTTAAGAAGAACTGTCCGAAAATTGCAACAAAGGTTGGACAAGCTACGGCGCCAGTCTGTAGGGCGCGGTCCAAACGAGGAGGAAAAGAGTACGGTCATCAAGTTAAGAGAAGCTCTCCGGCAGGAGGAGATTTGGGTTCGACAACGATCTCGAGTCCTTTGGCTTCGGGATGGTGATAGAAATACAGAATATTTCCAGGCACAGGCTAAGCAACGACAACACATCAATAAAATTGTCGGGCTACGCCGGATGGATGTGTCGGTTTGTGCTGATGGAAACAAAGACAAAGTGGAGATACAGAATTTCTATCAGCAATTATACACCTCGCGAGGGTCGATGGACGCGACTGAGGTGTTATCGCATGTGCCTGTACAGATCACTCCGGAGATGAATGCGGTTCTGGATGGACTTTTTACTCCGGAAGATGTGCACAAGGCTCTTTTTCAGATGGCGCCATCAAAGGCACCGGGTGTCGATGGCTTCACAACGGGTTTTTTCCAGAAGCACTGGGAGTTGCTACGGTATGATATAACTAGTGCGGTTCTTGGATTCCTTAATGGAGGTGATCTACCTTTGGGTTTGAACGATACGTCTATAACACTTATACCAAAGGTACGAAACCCCCCAAATATTACTCAATTCCGTCTGATTTCTCTATGCCCGGTCTTGTATAAGATTGCGGCCAAAGCTATCACAAACAAACTGAGAGATTTTATGCATGAGATTATTAGCCAGGAACAAAGTTCTTTCATTCCAGGTCGCCTCATCACTGATAACATATTGGTTGCATTTGAATGTGTGCATTCCATGAAACGGAGGAAGAAGGGGAAGAACTTTGCATGTGTGGTTAAATTGGACATGATGAAAGCTTATGATAGGGTGGAATGGAGCTACCTCGAAGCAATCCTCCTTAAATTTGGCTTTGGCATCAACTTTGTGAGATTGATCATGAAGTGTGTCACTTCGGTTCGGTTCTCGGTACGGGTAAATGGTGAACAACTACCCTACTTCACGCCCACGTGTGGACTACGGCAAGGTGATCCCATGTCACCCTACCTGTTTTTGCTATGTGCAGAAGGTTTTTCTTCACTGTTGAAATATTATGGGCAGATTGATAGAGGCATTCGAGTCAGTTTAGAGCTCCATGGGTGAATCATCTGCTGTTCGCGGATGATAGCCTTATTTTCATGACAGCTGATAGTCAATGTGCAGGAAGAAGAGCTGCAATTATATGGAGCTGTGTCGGGCCAGTGTGTTAACCGGGAGAAGAGCGCAATTTATTTCAGTCCCAATACGCCGGTTGCTACTAGGCAGACTATCAAGACTACGCTCGATGTGCACGTCGAGGTGTTTAGTGAACGTTACGTTGGCCTACCCACAGCTGTGGGGAAGATTACCAGTGGCACTTTCGATCACATAGGTGAACGTTCACGAAGCAAGATGCAAGGGTGGTCGGAGAGATTGTTTGCTTGTGCAGGGCGAGAAACTTTGATAAAATCAATTGCCCAGGCAATTCCCACTTTCAGCATGAGTTGTTTTCTTCTGACCAAGAAGGTATGCAAGAGATTGACATCCAATATGGCAAGATACTGGTGGAGTAGTTCAATCGATAAGCGTTCTCTGCACTGGATGTCGTGGAAGAAACTTGCAACGCCTAAGTGTAGTGGAGGTATGGGCTTTCGAGACCTACATCTTTTCAACTTGGCCCTTCTCGGTAAGCAGGGATGGCGGCTATTGACAAGCCCGGATTCGCTGTGTGCTCGAGTTTTAAAGGGCATGTATTTCCCGGACTCGGATTTCATGCAGGCCTCAGCTCCTAAACGTTCTTCTGCAACTTGGAGGGCCATTATATCTGGCCGGGAGGCTTTACTCACCGGATTAATCAAGAGGGTGGGCGACGGATCATCCATTGCGGTCTGGGATGACCGATCGATTCCATTTACAACAACAATGGCGCCTTTGTTTAGGCCTCCATATGTTCTTGGGTAAGCGATCTCATTGATACCGAAAACTGGACATGGCGGCGGCAGTTGGTTCGTGACACATTCATCTCACCAGACGCGGAGGCCATCCTCAATATCCCACTCCGGTCTGGTGGGGGTGATGATTTCCTTGCATGGACACATGAAACTTCAGGTAACTACACCGTCAAATCGGCGTACCGTGCTCTTATGATTCGCAACGAGCGTCAAGCTCTAGAAGAAGGGACGGATACCGGATCCTCGATTGATAATCAGAGGCTGTGGAATGGTTTGTGGAAGCTAAATGTGATGCCAAAAGTGGGGGTGTTCTACTGGCGGGTGCTAAGGGGAATTCTGCCTGATGAGTGTACCCTTAAGCATCGGCATTTGAGACAGATAGGACTTTGCAAAATCTACATGGCGATGGATGAGGACATGGAGCATGCTCTGTTGATATGCTCACATGCACGCCAATTCTGGGATGAAGCGCAACAGCTTTTTGACTTCCATATGCCGCGACTACACCCAGATACGTGGGCGAGAGACGTAATCTGTGATGACAGATTCACGAGTAGAGACCGAGCCATCATCGTTTCAGTTATGTGGTCGGTTTGGCACTCTAGAAATAAACTGACGCATGGGGAAGACAAGCTAGATCCTGCTTCTTCAGTTCGCAGAACCAGGGAAACACTCTCACTTCTGGAGATCCCTCGGCGTCATGCAATCTTGTTGCCTGGACATGGATGGCGCCCCCCGGACATGGAATTTGTAAAAATCAACACCGATGATGCGATCTGTAGGGAGGACAGCAAGGGTGGCCGGGGCGGAGTTGCTCGATCAGCAAGTTCCTTTCAAGATGCTTGGAGCAAACCATACCCAGGTGTGATCGACCCCCTCATCGCGGAGACGATGGCAGTTCATGACGGTGTTATCTTCGCCAAGCTACGGGGTTTTTCAAAAGTCGTGCTCGAGACAGATTGCTTGGAGGTAGTCAACCTTTGGACCGCTGAAACCACGTTCAAACAACCGAAAGGGACGGAGGCTCCCCCGACCTAGGATTCCTCCCTCCCTCCCCCCGCCGCCGCCGGCCGTCCTAGCCCCCGCCCCCGCCGCCTATCGCCGGCCGCCCCACCCCCTTCCCCTCTCTCCTCCCTCCTTCCCCTGGATCCGCTCCGCGCCGCCTCCCCGGGAGGTGGCCGGGGCGGCGCGAGCCCTCCTTCCCCTTCGGCCGCCCTCGTCACGCCTTCCCTCCCTGCCGCCGCCGACGGGCGCCCCCGGCGCGGGCCGGGTGGTGTTGGCGGCGGCGGGGCCTGCCTGTCCCCGCGCGTGCGGCTCCCTGCCCGGGGCATGGAGGCGGCGGCGGTGCCACTCGGCCTGATGACGGCCCGGCCTCCCGGCGCGGTTGCCGGCGGCTCGCTCGGTGGTGGCGCGGCCCCTTGGTGGCGAGACGGCGTGGTGGCGCTGGTTGGCCGGTGGCGTGCCCTCGGCCCAGATCGGGGCCCGCGGGCCCCATCTGGGTCCTAGTGGGCCGGCCCCCGGCGTGGCTTCATCGTCGTCTGTGTGGTGAGGAGG
>LR880971.1:14072208-14102221 GCA_904067115.1 Aegilops sharonensis | reverse complement strand
AGATTCGATCGTCGGTATCCAATACCTAGTTCAATCTCGTTACCGGTAAGTCTCTTTACTCGTTCCGTAATACATCATCTCACAACTAACTCATTAGTTGCAATGCTTGCAAGGCTTATGTGATGTGTATTACCGAGAAGGCCCAGAGATACCTCTCCGACAATCGGAGTGACAAAACCTAATCTCGAAATACGCCAACCCAACAAGTACCTTTGGAGACACCTGTAGTACTCCTTTATAATCACCCAGTTACGTTGTGACGTTTGGTAGTACCCAAAGTGTTCCTCCGGTAAACGGGAGTTGCATAATCTCATAGTTACAGGAACATATATAGGTCATGAAGAAAGCAATAGCAATATACTAAACGATCAAGTGCTAAGCTAACGGAATGGGTCATGTCAATCACATCATTCTCCTAATGAGGTGATCCCATTAATCAAATGACAACACATGTCTATGGTAAACATAACCATCTTTGATTAATGAGCTAGTCTAGTAGAGGCATACTAGTGACTATCTGTTTGTCTATGTATTCACACATGTATTATGTTTCCGGTTAATACAATTCTAGCATGAATAATAAACATTTATCATGATATAAGGAAATAAATAATAACTTTATTATTGCCTCTAGGGCACATTTCCTTCAGAAGGTGGACATACTGACCAAGTCACTTGGTCGTGTCCGGTTCCAGGAGCTGCGTGACAAGGTCGGAATCATCGACACCAAGCTCCTGCGACATGTTTGAGGGGGAGAATGTTGAGTCAAACTTGTCTTCCGGTTCACACAAGGGCAGCAGCAGCATTTACACAGATGCATGCATGGTTGCATATGGGCTGCATGTCGGCAACAGCAGCAGCAGCAAATTACTTACCTGCGAAGTAAATGGGCAGGTTGGCAGCAGCAGTAGTTGCGTGCCTTGCTAGCTAAGATGTCAGGGTAATAGGATGCACTTAATGCATGGCAGTGCGGCTAGGATTTTTCTTCCTTCGTTCACACTAGTAGTACTAGTCTAGATGCATTATATCTATCAATGCCGGTTGTGGCATAGTCGGTTTGGCTGCCTATAAAAGGAGCTGTGTACCCCGGTTGTAAGTATTCCATTCCGATCAATACAAGGCAATCAGCCTCAAGTAGTACTCCAGTATCTTGTGTGTGTGTGTCTTGAGCTGCATTAGTGAGTGCGTGTGTTACTAGTGAGCCGAGTGCAAGTACTACCATTAAATAGCCACGACTCTCTGGTCGCTGTAGTTCTAGGCTGACAGCTAGCACTTTTACCTCTTTTGTAATTCAGCATGTATCTAGGTCAGCTAACGGTCCAGCTCATATCTGTGCTAAGCATGCTTGCACGATTGATGGAACCGAGAGTTGGCTTGACAACACTCCTAGCTTCCTGATCAGCAGCCTTCTGGCTGACTGCTCAGCGAACGCCTTCGTTTAATAAAGCTCTCAAATTTTCCCCTGCAAAAAAAAGACCAAAATTAGTACTGCAGCTCAGGAACCAGTTAGTGGGGCCGCCAACTCAGCCCAGAGTTGTGGCGTGTTTGCGAGCGTGGACACGAGAAGCTGAGCCGGTGATCTGTAGACGCCGAGCAGCGATGGATACGGACCGGCCGCCGGCGGCGGGACCCTTTCAATCGAGCATCTCTTACCTGGCCGTGCAGAAGTGCCTCGCCTTATGGCAATATGCAACACAACATGAGTCAAGGGTGTGCTGTGCGGCGGCGCTTGTCACATCCGGCGGCAAAGATGGGTGGGTCGCGAGGGTGCTCTTCTGGGCAAGATGCGTCGTGAGCTGCTAGCATTAGTACTGAAATACTCCCTTTTGACACTAGTATTAATTCGGATTATAATAACACAAGGACATAAATTATCATTAAAAAAATTACCAAACTGTCCTCGAGACAAACTTTGGTCTCAACCATATTAACTGTTGGATTAGTTTAATACTGCCCCGTTAATCCAGTATTGTAATGTACCCTAAAAAACTTAGGCTTCGTTTGGATGTCCATATTCAAGAGCTCCGTATTGAATTGGACTGAAATTCCAATTCAGTGAGGAAACTGAAATGGCATGAATACGAATTCAGATGTTTGGTTGCTCACTGAATTAGCCCTTGAAATGTCTCTGAGGTTTCAATACCAAATTATGTTTGGACGACAAACTTTGGAATTGCATGGCTACATTACCATGAAGATTATACCTTGTTCTACATGACAAAAAACTTAAATCTTCTCACATGTAACACCCTGAGAGCTCGTCGCCGGCGTGTGGCGGGGACATATAGATAAGCAATCCCTGGTCGATTAAAAAAACTCTGCTGGCCTGAGCCGGCCGCTGCCGACCAAGTCGTCACACCCTGTTGTGCTATACCTCTTTGTTGGACTCTCCGCCTTGTCCCCCGGACCTGCATTGCAAACAAGTGAGTGATATGCATGGAGCGGAAGAACATCTCAGCTCCGGTAAGCAAAGCTAGCCTGTCAACCGCAGGCTGTGAGAAAATCACGAGGCGCATACTAGGGAGGAAGGAATTAACAGGTAACCCCTGCTTGAGCTTGACTAATGACATATTCAGTTTCATGGGATTATCATGTGCTGTATCTTTGTTTTCCGTAGCTGTTTTTCACCATGGTTCTGCACAAAGTATTTTGGGGATACTTAGAATGAATCTTGCCTTGTAGACTATAGTAGGATAATAAGTATGTTTCGAGGGGTATGGCTTCCGGAATCGGGAACATTTATGTGTTCTTGCGTCGAGCTTAGCAGTCATACTGGGTGCTACTTGTTAGGATATGCAGGTTTCATTGGTATCAATATTTTTTGTATGGACTATATCCAGAGTATATTTTGAACTCTCTTTTTGTAAAATGAACCTTTTTTCTGAAAAGAGGATTACCCAGGCCTCTGCATCTGAGCGATGCATGCAGTCATTTTATTAATTATTCACAAAGGTCTTACAAAGTAGTACATCAGTTTGTCCGAAGCCACCATCTTAGCAACAACTGTTGCTATTCCTAACCACCTGATGAAGGGGTGCCGATAGTCCGAGCCTAATACCAAACAGACAACGCACCAAAGCCTAACATCTAAAGCCGGAGGCCCCAACCGAGCCACATACTTGGTTTGGGGTATAAATCGGTCTGACGCACTCTCATGTGTCGTCGCTCCCATCTTCCACCAGTCCATTTTTAGAGCAGAAACTAACACACAAACCTTGTTAGGCCTCTCTGTCATCGATGTCACCATCACGCCAGACAACGTCCTCCTCATGCGCGAGTCCATCTCCGCGCATCGGACACCGAGTCTGCACTGCGCCACGCCGCCGAGATCCGCTGCCATCAATGAGTAAGATGAAGCACTGCTCCACCAAAGAAGCCGTCCACTGATCCCTCGAGCCCGTGTACACCTCCAAGAATGACGTCCTCTAGGGTAAACGACACCAGAGAGCCGCCGTCATCCGATCTGCTGATTTAGGGTTTCCCCCGAAGGTAGCGGATAGAGATATGGAGCTTCTCCACGGCAATGCCTTCATGAAGGCACAAAAAAGTGCCGCCATCACCGGTCTTGGCAACAAGCCGAGAACGAGGTTTTCACCCGGATCCACTCGACGAACCTCCGTCTCGCATCGTGCGCACGGACCACCACCGATCTCCGCAGCTGCGGAGCGAGCAAGCCACTCTAGACAGTTCAAATCTGACTGAAGGGCCAACGACACCCGCGGCAGATCAGCCCACCAATGCCCTCCATGCCGCCGCCAATCCGAGGTGCTGCAGCACCATGGCCAGATGTAGCAGCTCCACCACTAGTCATCTGCCGCCGCTCGCCGCCGGGAGCGAGCCACCGCTGCGGACACTCGGATATGGGGGCGCACTTCCGCTTGCCCCGGTGCCCCGCACCGGCGGCACCCTCGTGCGCGACAAGGAGAGGCTCCTTTGCCATCGCCGTCAGCCGCCCGGGCTTAGCCCGACGGCTTCCTCCAGCGGCGACGGAGGGGAGGGATGGGATGGGGATAGCCCCCTGGCTAAGGGTGGGGCCCCTCGGCCGCCCGTGCGGGAGGGGGGGTGCGGCGGCAGAGGGGAGGGATGAGATCTGGAGATGGGAGGCAGAGGTAGCAAATGAACCTACTTCCAGTCAATCAAAGTTAAGCCAGTCTTCGGCTGATGTCTTTAGTTGGAGAGGTCAAAATTCCCCCTGTTTAAACAAAGTAAGAATTAGTTTGAAGGAAGCACACCGATATTTTTTGACATTCTGATGTACGGAGGGAAGCCACACCTCTCCTCGTTTTACAACTTTTGATCTTAATTTGCAGTTTGCAAATGGATTACAAGGGAGCAATGTTACGGATTTCCTTCATGCTAATGGACATGTGATGCTTGAAAGAGTGGATAACAACTGTAATCTAAGATCTTTCACTCGAAAAGAGATAGACGATATCATCAGTGGGTATAGCACCGTGCTGGGAGAAGGGGGATTTGGTAAGGTTTACAAAGGAAGATTAGATGGTCTTCGTCCAGTTGCAGTAAAGATATACAAGAATGGAACCGAGAAAAAAGAGTTTGCCAAAGAGGTGATAGTGCATTCCCAGATAAATCACAAGAATATTGTCAGACTGTTTGGTTGCTGCATAGAGGAAAATGCTCTCGCAATTGTTATGGAGTTTGTACACAATGGCAACCTCTACAACATCCTTCACTGCAGCAATGCTAAATGTTCTGTCCCCTTTCCTTTGGACAAACGTTTGAATATCGCCATTGAGTCAGCTGAAGTATTATCTTGCATGCATTCAATTTATAGGCATGTTATTCATGGTGACATCAAACCCGCTAACATATTGCTAGATGTAAATCTTCGGCCAAAGATATCTGATTTTGGGATAGCAAGATTGCTTGCTGCTGATGCGACTCATCATACCAGATATGTCGTTGGTTGCATAGGTTACATGGACCCTTTGTTCTGTCGGAGTGGGATTCTAACTCCGAAGAGTGATGTATACAGTTTTGGAGTCGTTTTGCTGGAAATCATCACCAGAAAGAAAGCCGTGGATGGGGACATCATCCTTGCTCAAAGTTTTGACGAAGCCCTTAGAAATGAGAAACATGTGAGGCGAATGTTTGACCAGGAAATTGCGAATGATAAAAAGAACGTGAAATTTCTTGAAGATGTCACAAAACTAGCAGCTGAATGCTTGAAAATGGAGGACAAAATGCGTCCAGAAATGGCTGAAGTAGCGAACAAACTTAGGACAACTAAAGAAGCTTACCACCAGTCCAAGGTCGGAAATTCTACAGGTAATAAGGAATTTCTATAATCCTTTCTAATTGGCATGTCAATCTTAGTAGTTCCTCTCTCCCTCAATTAAATAAACTTAGGATTTCATCCCCACTACCACACCCTACCTCTCGCCACCACTGGCGCGGACCGCTTGGCTCGGTGCAAAGCCACAGCTTTTACCAAGAGATTGTGAGCGCTGTTGTGAGGTCTTTGGCGGCGCTACACCCTGCTCTTGTTTGGTTTCTCCTTCGCGTCATTCTCCCGTGACTTCTCGCAACTACTCTGTATCAGTGGGTTCATCACCAGGAGGCAGCGGCGATGGGACGTGGGCGTGCAGCACATTAAACCAGCAGCACACCAGCATGGCCTAGTTAGATCGGTGAGGTGTCCTCTCCTGTTTACGGCCTTCTTGATTTGGGATTGGTCATCAGCACAGACGAAGTTCCCTCCTTTTCTAAAAAAAACAGACGAAGTTCCCTGCTGTGGGATTTGCTTCCCTCCAACTCCGGCCATGTGTTTGTGTTGATGCCCTAGATGATATGTCATCCGTATTTACTGCCTTCCACGCCCCCATTCTATTCGTTTTGAGAAATGGTGTATGCTCTCTGTTTAGACTCTGCAAGCTAGGTACTTGATCAAATGCTTAGCAAAATTGAGTAGACTAGCATTCATTTATTGATTTACTGTATTTAACCAGCACAACTCGCTATCTTCTATAGATTGGCAAAAATATTATGGTAGAACACTGAAATATCTCTAGTTGAGTGGCATTTGTGCCGCATAATTATTTCTGTTAATTTCTTTGTCAATTGGTTGATAGGACCTAGTTTTATTGAAGCTGCTAGGCGATGGCTTGCTCGAGGGACTACAGTCTTAGTGGAAGGTGGCTGTGAAAAAGTATTTAAACAGACTTTCAAGATTCTTCCAGATGAGCAGCTGAAAATATCTCATGTGTGCTGTCTATCAACATCTGCTGGTCCTCTGATGGGAGTTATGTACATTTCTACAGCTAATATGGCATTCTGCAGTGACAATCCTCTTTCTTACAAAGTTGAAAATGACACTAAATGGAGTTACTACACGGTAAATCTTATTCACTTCCTTGTAGCATTTATCTGTAGGTTATGACATAAGGTGTGCTCGTTGGCGCTTCACTTAATCAACTTATACCTTGTCTGTTATTAGAAGTAACTGAGAACTGTTTTATTTTTGTATTTCATGAAATGTATGAAATGGCAAAATTGTTTGGTTCAGAGGTAATAGTGCTTAGGAGATGATGCTTGTTTGTTTCAACAATGCTAGCTCCAACCAGTTTATATATTAATTGCTGTGCTAATACATCTTTAACGTATAAGTTTTTTGTTACAAAAAAAAACAGGTGACCATTCCTCTTCGTCGGCTAAGAACAGCTAAGTCTTCAGTGAGCACATTAATTTCTTCTGAAAAGTATATTCAGATTGTGTCGGTTGAAGGGCATGAGCTCTGGTTTATGGGTTTTCTGGAGTACGACAAAGCCATATTCAGCCTGCAAGAAGCCCTTGTCAGTTCTCGTTGCAACCATAGATATTAAATGGAAGTTTCAGTTACTCTCGAAGCCTGTTTATGTTAGTTTCTACAAGCGGAAGAAATTTCTATTACTTCTATGGAAAATGTACATGATTGGTGTATGTGCCCCATATTTGTTTGTGCTAATGCATGCAATAGCTTTGCTAGCACAGTTGAAAGATGGTGAGTGAAACTTCTATATTGTTTTCCAACATTTATGCTCATTTCTTGAATTTATGATGGAATATAGAATGCACAATCATGAAAGCAGAAGAAGAACAATCATTCCACGTGCTGGTGATGATGTGATTTTTCCTTGTTGATTCACATGTGTTTTTTGCCAGCCAGCTGATTGTGTTATTGCCGATAAGGTTGAGTGCTATGGCAGTAGTTTGTGCAGATATCAAATTGCTAATAGTTTCTCCTGTCGCTTCTACGTTAGCCATTCTTTTAGTTGAATTGGGATATCATTTTTTTACCTTTCTTCTTATTTTGGCATCTTTGTTGGTAGATCTTTGTAAAAATATTAGTCATTATGTTGTCTTAATGATTTTTTTCTCAATGAAAATGACATTCTTCTAGGCATGTTTGAGAAAAGAACTGTTTTATTCAAGTTCCTGGCTTACTTAACTGATGGGTTGTCAGACCAAAGTGCTTAATTTCTCCGGGAGTATTGCTGGACCTTGTCCAAGTATGCAGACAATGAATAAATCCTGTACCCTACCCAACTCTCCTCAGTTTCATTATGTAAAACTTATATGCTACTTTATACCCAGTTATATTTATTTTTCCTTTCTTCTTTTCCTACTAGGGTTCCTACTGGGGTTCCTTCTTGCTACTCCGCCACCCGCGGCCACCGCACCGCCCTGACGGTACAGTACATATAGATATTAATTGATACGAACCAGACCAAATCTGGTAGGCGAATGTAGTTGACGGAGATATTCATGGCAATAGCTGATCTGGTTGTTTTCTTTCTTTACCTACAGCTGTATGATACATTGATACCATGCATGCTGCTGTCTCCTATGGACGGGTCATGGTTTGGTGGCCCATCTCCATCTGATGGTTTGATCGGTCAGTGGTGGTCGTTTTGGTTGCACAAAAATCGTGCCCTACGGTTTTAGGCCTCGGCACTCTTGTGTCTTGCTCAAACGATGTTCGCTGATGTTTATGTGTGTGTATGTGTAAACCAAGAAAAAAAAAGTGCTATTCAAAATAGCGTTGTCCCTGAAAATATTCTATTAGCATGCTATTAGCGAGACATTTTACACCGACCAATTTAGCGAGACAATTCTCTACACGCTATAGCATGCTATTTTTTTCAGTGGTCTAAACCCTACCCCCAACATTGACGGTGAAACCAATCATCTTGACCGCTCATTTTTTATCTGGTGATAAATAACTTCATAGGTGTGAGGAGAGGACTAACGTGAAGCTTAAAACCGTCCAACTAATTTTCTTTTTTACATTCATGCGCTAACTAACTTGATGGCAGGTGGGTAATTTTCAAAACTATAATATCAGTGATATAATTGTTTAATCTGAGAATTACATGGGTTAATCGATACCGTTATAATTTGGGCACAACAAAAAAACCATTTTTTAAAAAAAATCAGTTATTTTAAACGATTTCTTTTTCACACCTGGGAACATCTGGACCTGCGTGCAGAATCATCGCGTCACATTACTTACATTGATACAACTAAAAATTACTCCCTCGCCGAGCTCAGCAAGCTTCCTCCCATCCCAGTAAATAATGAAGAGTGAGCACCACCACAGACAGAGCAACGGGCCTATAAATAAATAAAACTAGCTTGAGCGTAAACCAGTCCATTTGCAGTAATTATCTTCGTTGCAGTAAATAAAATTGTACATTGGACGAGCAACTACTCTACTCTGCAGCTGATACCAGAAGGATTGAATTTAATTGGATAAGCCTATCATAAGTTGCTTAAGATTATTTCTCGGGGTACAAACACCTGAGAGGTTACACCTGAGGGTTAAAACTTAGAATACAACATGTTGTTGAATTTGGCATACAACAAACGCTTGAACTCGCTGAGAATTGCAGCCTCTATAGACATGATGATGCGCACACTGCCATCACCCTGTGCGCTGTCAATCAGGTGAACAAACCCTCCGCGGTTTGGTTCAGCACGGAACATAGCCAATGGCCTTCCCCAGCTGAAATCCGCATCGTACGACGGCATGCCAAGCCAGCTGACAACTCGAATGTCAGCCACCGGCAAATTTCCTGTAGCCGGGCGCTCGTCGTCCCTCTTTGCTAGCTCGAGGTAGTCGATTGCCGAATGCACTAGCTCGTCGTTCACCCGTCTGTGGGTGTCTCTAATTCGCCGCGTAATGTAGCTCAGCTCGCGCGAGGCGATTGCATGCGCTTTGTCGACGACACTTAGGTTTATTATCGCGTTGCCGAAGTAGCCGTCTGGGAGAGGTGGCCTCATGATGCGGCGGACGTTGGCCGAGAACATAAGCTGTGTCGTAGCATCCGGGGGTAGCTTCCGGGCTAAACACATGCATTGCCACAGGTGGGCGCTCAGGGCGCTGAAGGTGCTCACTCCGTCGCCGCCAGATATGTGCTTGAGAGTGGAAAGTTGGTCCTTGGCAAGGGTGAAGTCTACAACCTCGTTGACAACTGGCCCTGGCTGCGGGGGTAGGTTTATCTTGGGGCTAAATATGGAAAGTGTGTCGGGATGAACAACAGGTGGATCACGCGCACACAAGCGCGAGCGGTCATGGCAGGGAAGGTTCACCATAGCCCGGTCGCCGTCTCTGGAGAAAGCTGACCATGTCCTGAAGAAGTGGAATACAACAGATCCGTCCATAGCAGCATGATGGATTGCCGACCCTAAGACCACCCCACCACACTTTAAGAATGTCACCTACATACATATATGGATTAATTTGTTGTACATATTACTAATTGCTTCTGCATAGTACTACATGTTAGTTCTGTTAATTGTAGGTGTAGTTAGTAATTGATTTGGATAGAAAGGACTAGATATGAATCAAACGGACCTGGGTTGCCCATAAGAGGCCATCTGAGTCGCTGACGTGAGGAACAAATAGCCTCCTCTGCTTTGATGATGGCTTGAAGTCGCTGAAGTCATCCATGGTGAGACGAGACTGAGCCACAAGGAAGAGCATGCCCTTGCCGTTGCAGTCAATCTTCAACCTCCCGTCGCCGCCCGCCCTCAAGCGGCCGGCCAGGGGGTAGAAGGGCACAAGCGCCTTGCCCAACGCCGTCTTCAACCTTGTCACGTCGAAGAAGTCGACGCCGGCGGTTTCTGGTGGGCGGTAGAAGTGGACGAGTGGGGTGTAGCCTCTGCTGGCAAGCATGAGGTCGAATGGAGAGAGCCGGAGCGCCCTGCTCGGCGTGTCCGACGCGGGCGTCACGAAGCAGGACTCCACCACCTGCACCTCCTCCTCGCCGGCCATTCCTAAGAGTAGCTGTGTTGTTGTTTGTCCTTGTTGCTCTAGCTACTACCGGATGTTGTCTTGCTTTTCTTCTTGCGCTACTGCTACTTCTAGCTACCGAGTTGGAAATGGGCAGTGAGGATCGCATATCTTTTGGCATGTGATCGCATATCTTCTAGACATGATAATGGTAAAGAAAAGCGATCTGGCTGATGGGGACATACATGGCGCGCGATATATCAAATCTCGTTGTTTTGTTTCCCTACAGCTGTATGATAGTGAGTAGAGCTTAGCATTTTTGTAGTACCATCACCATGCTGCTGTGTCACCCATTGAAGGAAACTAAACACATTGTTTGGAGGCAGGCGCACGTCCCGCCATTGATTCTCTGCCGGGCCCTGTTAGAGGCAGAGCAGGGAGAGAGAGACGCCGGAAGAAGAGGAGAGAAGACAGACGGATGGAGCGGTCAGTGGGAAAACAGCGAGACGTGATCTCTCCATCAATAATTGCTTGTGAATATGCCGTCTCTCTCTCTCTCTCTCTTTTTAAGAGGAAGACGATCTCTTCTTCCATATTCTTGTGAGGGCTCGGCCTGTCCGCGGCGGCTGGATCCCGGGGCAGCGGCCCTGAAAGGTGGCGGCGGGTGAAGTTCGGGCTTCTCGCGACGGTATGGCGTGGTGTTGTCCCCAATCTCTGACCCACTCCACCAAAATTAATAACATGATAAAAGGATTTAACTCAATAAACCCTGTTGTTTTCTAGGGTCCAAACAGGGATATCAGAGGAAGTAGACAAGGAGAACTGCTTAATATGCCCAATTAAACTACACCTTTTTACCAAAACCAGCTTTATCCACACACCTTCTGAAGGTTAGCTTCAGATTTAAACCATCCCACACCTGAGAAACCACACAGTCAGTTTGGTTGCAAATCTCAAATAATTTCCAGTATTGCACTTTGAGGGAACAATCCCCAGCCCAAATATCATTTATTTCCATCTCCAATCTTCCAAGTATAGAAAGTTTTGGAGGCATTTGTTAGAATAAATCCGAGGCACTCCATTGATCATCTGAGGACCAAGCAACCACACGAACACGACACCGAGATTTGTTAACGAGGTTCACCGATATGGCTACATCCCCGGGGCTTGACTATGGGCGCTCCTTCCCATGACACTGCTACAATACCGCACCCGATCGCCCTGGACACCGGCACATGCCGCCGGCTTCCCCTGCGTTACGGTGCTATTATGTTGGCATAGGTTACATCATGTGTCTACCCCCTGTATATAAGAAGCATAGGATACAAGTGTCCTACTTGGACACGACTCCATATCCTATCTAAACACAATACAACTACAAGTTCAACTGTAACCTACCTTGTACACAATATTCGACACAACTCCAACAAACTTCACCTTGGCGAATATTCTCCACCACCTTGAATTCGTCCGTGCGTCGAACCTCCATGTACATTGGAATTGAGATACGCCATGAGCACCGCTGCTACTCCCAGACTCCATATGACTCCACCTGCAACTGCAGTCCCTTCTCGCCTTCTTCACAGTCAACACTCGAGCAAAAATCTCATTACTCTACTTTGTGCTCCCAACTTCTGGAGTTTCCGTTCAACGCCATCACACACCGATATTTTATCTGCGTGAAAATGAACAACTCACATATTGGATGTCACATACAAGAGTTACCTGAACCCAACATCACCGCTCTTTCTTAACCGTCTGTCTAAAACTTGAAAGAATTTCACCGTTGGTTGTAGTCCTCCCGAGTCAAATTCGCAGTTGTCTTACCACATGTATGACCACCAGAGCCCTGGCCGGTCTCCATGTCCCATGCGTACCGCATGCCTCGCCGCTATTACGCGTCGAGCCTCCGCTGTCCCGGTCGAGTCTCAAGGGTTGCGAACCCACACCACTCAACCCCCACTGCAGAGTACCACCGATTATCACCGACCGATGACGAGTTTCACGCTTCCATCAGACCACTGGGCTCCAGTCCGAACTACGTGTCACTCGCTTTTTTCCCGCTGAATAGGCTTTGATCCCCTGGATCCTTACACCGTAGCCCCTCAATCCAGCTCCACCTTCGACATGACTTCATGGTAGATAATCAGTCCACCCTCGCGCGCCGTCAACTTCAAGCTCCGTTTGTACAACACCTTGAATCAACACCGCGCCATAGTCTTATCGAAGCCGCACAAGCCCCCGGGCATGTGCCACGTGTTTCCACGCCCAGAAGTCGGTCACCATCAGCATCACGCTCCTATGTCGCCGTCGCCGATCCCGTCACCATCTTCTGTACTAACCGACTTGCGTCGATCCGTCAGACTATCTAGTCCGACCAGCCGAACTTGTCCGGCTACATGACACGCTCGAGGCTCCCAAATCGTCTTCCAAGAATTCTCATCCATCACATGATAATTCCATCTTAGCTGAATTGACTTCCCGCAACGCCTTCAAGCATCTCTGTTGTGCCAACAAATCTTTCAACCGTGTCTGTCATTACCCAAGGTTTTCAGTTCCGTAAACTTCTCCACCTCAAACCTGGTACCCGTTGACGCCATGGTTCTTCGTATGACTGACTTGTGTGAAAAAATACCCGAGCTATCCCCGCGACGCCAAGTACACGACCAAAACCCAGCGTGGTCTCGCCTCCATGCACTAGTAGCAATCCACCAATTTTTTTGCCTTCAGGTGATCTGCTCCCTTGGCTCAACTCCCGATGCTAGTGCAACTTGCTTTGCCAAAACCTGATGCTAATTCCAATGGATGCACAATATGTATAGAAAGTTTTGGAGGCATTGATAGCCCGGACTACACTTCATCAACTTCCAGCCATCGCCAAAGAAAAGGAGGCTGTTTGTTCCCCGCATCGACGGCTCAGCCGGCCTCCTGTGCGCCACTCAGGTATATATGTCTGATTCTTTCTTAAGAGATTTTTCATTCAATCTAACACAATCAATTGTAGTTATAAAAACATATACTCCATATAAAACTTGTGCCGCAAATGCATATATGTAGGTGACATTTTTGAAGTGTGGCAGCGTGGTCTTAGGGACGGCAACGCACTATAGCGCCATGGACGGCACTGCCGTGTTCCATTTCCTCCAGACATGGACCGCTTTCTGCAGGGACGACTGGGCTTTGGAGAATCTCCCCTGCCATGACCGCTCCCGCTTGTATGGTCGTGATCCATCTGTTCATCTGTTGTTCATCCCGATGCCCTCCCTGTCTTTTTCCCCAAAGATGATCCTATCCCAAACGCCTGTTGTCAACAAGCTTGAGGTTTTCACCCTCCGTAAGGACCATATTTCTACTCTCAAGCACATGTGCGGCCGGCGGCGGTGGCCTGAGCAGTGAGCACTTTCAGTGCCCTGAGCGCCCATGCGTGGCCATGCATGTGTCTAGCTAGGAGGCTACCGGCGGACTCCACAACTCGCCTCGCGTTCATGGCCAACGTTCAAAGCAGAATGATGCCGCCACTCCCACACGGCTACTTCGGCAATAAATATAAGGTTTCTTATCGCATCCTAATTAGCTGCCAAAAGTATTCCGTGTCAAGCAGGTGAGATTAGACGGCGGACGAGTGGCTCACGTGAAGCAGGTGGGAGTCGTCGCTTCGTCGCCGGAGGAGGAGGAGAGAGAGCGTCCCCGCTTCGCCGCCGCTCGGGTCTTCATTGCGTGACCGCTAGAGGTTTCTGTGGATTTCACGGAGTCAAATAGGTTTAGTTTTTAATTTTTTGGAGAACCTTCGAGGGATACCTTCTAACATGTGTAGCAGAGAGATGTGGGGTTTTCTACACGCGGCCCATTAAGGTCACTTATTTTATTTAGGCATAGCTTGGTTGGCAGCCAAAAGTGCCAATATTTGGCAAGTCCAAACAATTTCCAAGATTGGCAAATTTTGTGACGTTTGTACAAACTTGGGAATCAACCGATTTGTTGACAATATTTTGGGATCCCATCAGAGTAGGAAAAATTCGCAAGTTATCCTCGGCCTATTTACATATAGCATCTGATTGTACGAAACACAGCCGATCATCGTGTACACTGTTAGAATGTCCATGCGTTACCATGGCACTTCAAGAAAAAAAAGATCCTTGTCTCGTTTGTAAGCATAATGAATGTTAAAATTCACATGTATAAAAAAATAACCACACAGTATTTCAAAAGTAATAAAATCTCACTTAATCTAAAATATACGCCAACCTCGTATTAATTTATAGAGAGCAATGATCTAGCCAAATTTTCCTATTAACTTATCTATTTTGACATGCTTAAGATATTATACAATGTCAGGCTTTCACCTTCATTCGCATGGTACTTGAGCAAGTGCACGGAATAAAAATCCTTAGGTCGTAACCATGCAAAGAAAAATCCTTAGATCGTAAATACCCTACACCAGCAATATATGTCATTAGCACAACGATTTCACATGAAAGATGTAAGAGTGTGCAACATAGAGTACTCACCTGCAAAAAAAAACATAGAGTACTCACCATGGTTACCATCCTATGACAGCATAAAATTAAAAACAAGATAACCAAACAAGTCTCTGTAGATGAATACATTATCACTGATCAGTATCTTTGATGTTAATGTACGTGATGGCCCCCCCGCAAAAAAAAAGGTACGTGATGGTGGCAGAGACCAAGAGGAGCTTGATGCGAGCGTCTCACGCCTATGAACTCTACTTGTATCTCTTGCATGCAAAAGGAAAAAAAAATGCTTGTATTTGTTTTGTGACACAAAGAAAATTGATTGGTAGTAAAAATTCTCACTTGTAAATGAGTCCACGGTTTTAAAAACCATTATCGGCAATGTTTCTGTGGTGAAAGCGTGACAATATCGTTGCTCCAGTCCAATTGCAACATCGTTATCAAAGTCTTTAGAGTATTTCCATTAGTAGAGATTGATATCGTGAAGAAGATGTTCCCAAGAGATTTCATTGTAATTCTTAGTCATGAGAGTTACTGTGTATTTTCTTGATTTTAGGTCCAAATCAGTGTAAATGTGATTGTTCTCAGTATCAACAGGTATTTCTCAAAAGTTAAAATAAGAGTTAGCAAGGAGAAGGTGGGTGGCTCTAACGTGAAACTGAAACGTTGTTTGTCCAGCCTACCAGATACGAGAGAGTTCCACGGCAGTGCGGTTTGGTTTTCGGTTAACCGTGGTAGAAACCGAATCTACTGAAGTTAGTTCGGTTTTTGCGGTTTCTGGCTTCGGTTTGATATTTGGTGCTTCATTTTGACATTCGTATGGTTGGGCCATGTTCCTCCTCCCTGAAGGGTGGTAGTTGGGCCGTGTTCCTAAAGATAGATATCGCCGGCGGCCTCACCCGTCAGAGCTGCCGGCATGTGGTGGGGGTCTCACCTCGGCGTCTCGGCGGCGGCGACGCACTCTGCCGTCCCTCTGCGTCTCCTCCGATGGCGTTGAGCCCTGCTTCCCTACAACCAACCCTCGGGAGCGGCAGCACGCCAAAGACGGCGCCGCCGGCCGAGCGGATCCCTCCTACCCTGTGCTGCGAATCGGGGTACCTGCTTCTGCTTTCTCACTGCTGCAGCTTCTGTGTCTCCATGTGCTGTCCGTTTCAATTATCGGTCGACAGTTAGTTTCGTGGTGAGGTGATAGATACTACTGCTAGAAAACTGAAATCGATTTGCCCCCTTCCTTTGAGCTCCACCTCCTGGCAGTGAGTAAATTAGTGTTAGGGGCACATCGGTCTTGCCTTTTGTCATGCTCAGTTCTATCACTTCCAGTAGTACAAGTCATCAGATCTGAATGCACAACTTAGCAGAGGCATGCATCGTGCACATTGCTTGCTAGACCTAGCTATAGATAGAGTTTCCTTGGTGCTACAGAAACTACATGGTCAAGGAGAAGTTGGTATTTTCGTACCACCTGCCTAACCATCCATGTACGTACAACCAATGCTGCATATCAAGATTCAGTAACAGGCTCTGATTACAGGGGGTTGTGTTTTGTTGCGAGTGGTTTGCATTTTGCATAAATTTCTACCAGTCTGTGAAGCATTTTCTGATTTATATAGGAAAGCTAAGCATGTCAACCTCACGCTACATTAGAGAGAGGGAAGCCTTGTAATGACGCTCTTATAAATGCCAAAGCTTTAAACGGAGATATCGGCCACATTCCGCAACATAACTAGCAGGGCTACAATTTGCCCCCGTGAGCATCGTACCTACTGCAATGGCGATGCAAGTTGAAATCCAAATTTCGATGATCTACTTAAGAGTTTTCTTCAGTTCGAATGGCTTGAAAGACACAAAAGTTTTTCAATTAGCATGAAGACCCCACAGTGAACAGACATCATTCCAATCTTTTATCTTTATCTTTGAATCCTGCAGCTAGCCAGCTGCAAGCAAAGAACTGATTTCTATCTTTAGCTAAAGCAAAAGGTAATCCTGGCATGGATAGAGAATATGGAAAAGGAAAAGGTATGGAATACAACTGCTTGCTTCTTTGTGTGGCGATAGATTCTACTGCTGGAACCCTGACATCAATTTGCCCCCTTCCTATGAGCTCCACCTCCTGGAGTAAGTCAGTCTTAGGGGTTGTCTTTTCTTCTATCATGCTCAGATCTATCACTTACAGCAGTACAACTCATTACATTTAAACATACAACTTAACGGAGGCACAAATGGTGTCCCTTGCTTGCTAGATTTAATTGTAGGGTTTCCTTGGTGCTACAGAAATACATATGCAAAAGTAGTGGCTGCACCCACCTTTGCTGCACCTAACTTAACGGAATGCTTGCAAAGTTTGGCGGTCAAATAATATTCGAGGAGATCTCTAAAAAAAAGACAAAAATGCAAAATCTGCTCAAACAGTGTACTTACCTTTTGACTAATTTTCAGTGATTTTGTCTTTTACAGAACTCCTCGACTGTTATTTGATCATCAAACTTTGCAAGCGACCATAACATTTGTTGATGATCATTCCCACGAAGTTTTAGAATTTTTTGGAATGTTTTGCTATGTTTTCTTGCGTGGGTGCACCGTGGGTGCACCGAAGGTGGGTGCAGAAAAACCACAATAAGGTTGCTATTATTGTAGCACCTGGCTAACCCATCCATGTACGGCAAATGTCATTTGCTGTAGATTGACCATGTAGTATTAATTTCTGCCCATATCTGACAAATATGTAAATATTGAATGTCCTATCTAGCACAGTTCAGGTCGTGTCTTGAAAATTATTCGATGACCCAATGTTATGTTCAGGTACTGTTATTTGTCAAGAACATGATTTATTTGTTTTTCTTCTCTTAACCAATTCCTTTCTATAGTCCATCACATAGTAGCAGTTAGCAAAAGTGTGTTTCCTTTTTACATAACAAGAGTTGTGCTTGTTTTCTGCACCAGGCCGCTTTCTTATTTTGCCACCTCATTAGCCTCTAAGAGGGCAATTCTTCGCATCATAAGCTAGCTGTTTCTGTAGTTTTGTTGCACCTTATTGATCGAGTAATTTGTCTTTTGGTGAGGATAAGATTAGTATTTCTGTGTGTACCAGATTGCTAAAGTTGGTTGGCTTGTTTAGAACAAGGATAAATGTTGCAGATCAAGATTCAATAACAGGCTCCAGTACATGGGGTTAATTTTTTGTTGAGTAGTTTGCACAATGTTTCTGGGAGTATGTGAAGCATTTTCTGATTTATATAGGACAGCTAAGCAAGCCAACCTCGCTTTTCCTTAGAGAGCATCTTATAGGGAATCCATGTAGCGCATCTCTCCAAGCTATAAGTAGGATTAGAGGAATTAGCCACATTCCACAACATAACTAGTACTAGTAGGAAAACAATTTGCCACAATAATGTCGTACCTTACTTAAATGGCAATGCAAGTTAAAACCCAAAGTTGGATGCCGCCTACTTCAGAGTTTCTTACGTTTGTGAGTGGCCTGAAATACACACAAGCTTTTCATTTAGCAGGAAGATTCAACAGTGAACAGACAGCCTTGCAATGTTGCAAACTTTTATCTTTTATCTTTAAATCCTGCAGCTAGCTAGCCAGAAGCAAAGTATTGATTTCTGTCTTCATGAAAGCAAAAAGGCAATTCTCTCAATGAAAGAGGAAAAGGAAAGGAGAATGTAAGTGTTTTACCGCTTGCCTTTGTTCTGTGTAAGGCACTGCTTGTACACACATCAAAGCATTAAACAGCCAAATATTTCCTGGCAGCATGGTGCATTTCTGTAGATTGACAATGTAGTATTTCTGCCCATATCTAACTAACATCTAAACATTTCGTGTCGTATTTAGTACAGTCTTCAAAGTGGATATTTCTGATGGCTCAATGTTATGTGCACATACTCGTATTTGTCAAGAACACGATCTATTTGTTTTGCATCTCTTAACAAATTCTTTTCTAAATAATAAAAGTTAGCAAAAGTGTGGCTCCTTTTACATAACGAGAGTTATGCTCGTTTTCTGCAGCAGCCTATTTCTTGTTTTTCGACCCCCTGAGCCTCAAAGCAATTATTCACATCGTAAGCTAGTGGTTTAACTATATATGGTATCCTTCAAACATTTTCAGGTGAGGCTGTTTCTGTAATTTTGTTACACTTGACTGAGCATTGTAATTTATCTTTCAGTGAGGATAAACTAAGTATTTCTGTGTGTACAATATTAGAAGAAGAGGATAAGCTGAGTAATTTCTCTTTAACATTCTTGAATACAAAGGATTATAGAAATCAGCAACATTCCACAACATAACTAGTACTAACCCCCACCCCCGTTAGTGTCCTGCATGCCCTACTTCAGAGTTTTTTCAATTCCGATGGCTTGAAAGAGACAAAAGTTTTAAAATTATCAGGAAGATTGGACACTGAACAGAAAGCCTTGCAATCTTTCATCTTTTTCTCTAAATGCTGCACCTAGCTAGCCACAAGCAAAGAATTGATTTCTGTCTTTAGTGAAAGCAAAAGGTAATTATTCCTTATTTCAATAAAAGAGAAGAAAGAAAGTAAAAGTTAACGATGCCACTGATTGCTTTTATTCTTCTAAAGCAGCCGCACCCATAAGCATGAAACACCCCAAATATTTCATCTCAGCATGTAGCACGTCCCTCTTTTGCTCCAATCCGGCCATCTTGTTGTGACACCTGAATGATCGATCGGCTTCTGTCTGGCTACAGACTATCTAAATAGTACCAAGTATTCAACTTACCCAAGGTATGTAACTAGCTCGCCTCACATGTGCTCGATTTGTCTGCGTGCTTCTTGAGATTTATGTAAGCTAGTTTTATTCATTGCTCCTGTTTGTATCATTCTATAATCTATCTAGGGAGTCAGGATATTTATTGAAGAGCTGACTGGATCTTAAGCCAAAAATGGAATCAATCTAGAGGAAACAGATTGACGGATTGGACCAATTCATTATGCGCACAGAGGTATCTTTAGACTTAAAAATAACACCTTCCATTCCATTCTGCATGCTATATATATATTTTACATCCATTAGAGCCTAGTTTGCATAATACTTAACTGTGGTTGGTTTTGGGACAGTGTTTTATATATGTCAGCAGTCAACACGTTCACTCATTAATTGATCATGTATGTGTATCTTTGTACATATTGTTAGGCGTGCTCAGTTAGTAGAGTTAAAAAACAATTAGTGTTGGGAATAAGCCGTGGCGAGCCCGGGACGTGGTGTGCGCGTGCGTGCGTGCGGTGGCCACGTCGGGTTTGATCCGTGGCAGGGCTCGGGTGCGTGCGTGCGTGCCCAAGCGTAGGTGTGTGTGAGTGCGTGAGCCAGCGCGTGTGTGCGCGGGGCCACGCGGTTCTGTTAGCGAGCGACGAGGGATGGTAGACCGCGTCGGGCACGCGGGGAGGCCGTGGCGATCGCGTACGAGCGCGATGCGCGGGCACGAGCCGGAGCGCGCGGGGCGTGGGTGAGTGGGGGAGCGAGTGGGTGCGAGGCGAGGCCTGGCATGTCAGTGCTCTTAGGTATAAAACCTTGGCACCTCTCTGTAGCTGGTTGACACATCGAGTTCGAGCTCGAGTAAAAGAAAACGCCGTTCGTGCGGCGGGGGGCGTTCGTGCGCCAGCAAAACCTACTGTGTCCGTCTTCTTCTTCCTTCTTCCTTCCTCTTCTTCGTCGGTTCGGGCCAGAGAGAGAGAGAGAGATAGAGAGAGAGAGAGAGAGAGAGAGAGAGAGAGAGCTCAAGAGGGCGCAGGGAGAGCTAGGGCTAGGGCTTTGGCAACAACAATTAGGCATGCATGACAACATCAGAGAGTACTGACAATAGTCCAATGCCATCAGTTGACTTGTTGCGTGTTTTATTAATTACTACTACTCCCTCTCTAAACAAATGTAAGATATTTTAGATCACTAAAGTAGTGACCTAAAACGTCTTACATTTATTTATTTATAGATGTAGTATTAATTACCTAGTTTGAAGTTTGGACTGATTCTCTCCTCACCGCCGCACGTGCATGCAGGTCATCAAGGCGGACACCATTGATGCGGCTGTCAAAAGGATTCTCAATGAACTTGCGGCAGGCAGTAGAAGAAGCAGCAGCAGAGAGAACATCATATACTTCGATGGCTGGAACGGGCTTGGGGCATCTGCCGTCCTACAAGCCGTGGCCAAGAGCCTCACAGTATCAAATGAACCGTCGACAAGGCCTACTGGGCTGGAGTTTCAGAAAATCATTCACATCGACTGCTCAAAGTGGGAGAGTAGAAGATCATTGCAGAGGAAAATCGCGGAGCAGCTGAAGCTTCCCAATTGGGTGATAGAGATATTTGACAAACAAGATGAAGAGGATGATTTCAATGGTCTAGACCGAGGCTCACGTGGTGAGATAGAAGAGGTTGTCGGAGTAATCTACCAAACCGTACAGAATCGGAGATTCCTGATGATCCTACACAATGGAAGCAATGAGGAGATTGACATATTCAATTTTGGTCTTTCTCTAGATGGATATGCAAATAGCAAGATGCTGTGGACTTTCCAAGGGAGGTTTCGGCTTGACCCCAAGATGATAGAAAATGTGAAGAAGGGCACAACAACAGATGTTATTCTTTCAGCTTCAAGAGATGGTCGAGATCTGCAGGAGCTTTGGTCATATCTAGTGGGCCACGAGGCTGCACAAGTCTCCAGCAATAAGCATGGTCACATCATCATCGATCCGGCAATTGTTGCTCAATGTGTCTTATATATGCTGAAACAATCATGGATTGGCTCTCACATCATTGATTACAACTGGGCTATTCACTCTAGTAACTATTGGATATGTGATGGCATCATTGAACCAATAGATATTGACAAAGCATGGCAAATTGGTAATGCTCTGCAGCACGAGGTGTTGTTGTCATTGGATATGGACAACCGGCCTAACAGCAATGAATCAAGGCTAATGACTTTCAGCTCTCACCTGGCAAGTTCTGCTGAGCACATGCCATACTGGATTTCAACAACTACTTGTGGATTTGTACTGAGCCCCTCTGGTGCTATTGCTGACAGCATGTTTCAACACTCCCACAGGCTTGGCGTGCTCAAGCTCTCAAGGTGTACCTTCAGTTTCTCATCGCCTCCATTCCTCTGTTGCCACAGCCTAAGATTCCTGTGGCTTGAGCACTGTGCAGACTTCCTAACAAGAACAAACACCGTAGATCATCACCGAAGAGACACAGACAAGGATGAGGAGTTGGACAATAGCACCATGACATCATGGGAATGCTTCCAAAGCTTGTGGGTGCTTGACCTGCGCTACACAGACTGGGATCGGATATTGTCCGCAAGGGCGATGGATCATATGACCCAGGTCAGGGAGCTAAACGTGATGGGAGCCAAGCACTGGGACATGAGCCATTTACGGGGACGACTGCGTAACATTCGCAAGCTCCGTGTAACAAAGTCCACATGCTGCTTCAACAATGATGTGTTATCAGAGATGGAAAACATGGAGCTTCTAGATTTTTCAGAAAATACCATCAAACAAGGCATGACAAGCTTAACTGGGCCACCAAACAACAGTAGCCTTAAGACTATCACTATTGGCGGATGTGATGGGTTAAAAGTTGTCACTTTTAGGGGCTGCAAGGAATTGGAGAACCTATTCTTGAAAGGGACTTTGGAGAGTCTCGAGGAGCTGGACCTCTCGGGCACAAGAGTGAAAACCCTCAACCTGATAGGAGTGGAAGCCAGATCACTCCCCAAGCAGATCATCCTGCAAGGCTGTGAAAAACTCTGTGCAATATTGTGGCCGCTGAGTGTGACCGAGAAAGGGTTGCCGAAAGTGCTGCAAATTGACACCACATCTCCATCAGCAACAACATATGGAGGGGAGGCACCACTTGTGCATCCACATGCTGATATATCCCTCCACCAGCAGAAAGAAGAAATGTTTAAGGGTGGATGGCGGATTTCTCTCACCGATACAAGGCTCCTTAGGTCGCTTTCTCCTTTATTACGTTTTTTACGGGAAACAACCGTACATATTGATATCTGTCCTGCAGTTACTGATGGTGGTGCTGGTAGCAACATCCAAGGAACAAGCAGTGACACACCAGCGCAAGTCCAGCCGCATACAAGTACAGTAATGGACTCCATGTACAGAGATACCTTGAAGGATGGGCCAGTTGCAGCAGTGATGATGTGGGACTGCCCCAAAATATGTTTAGCGTGGTGGAAACAAAATAAGACATCATGTATCATAAGGGTGATCATACATGGGCTGGACAACAAACTTTTGGAGGATGCCCCAGAATCTACTACTAGCACTTTATTATTGCCTGATTTTATTTGTCTGCAGGTTACATCGCTGCACGTGTATGATAACTCGTCCATCACCAGTGTCCCTGCATCTCCCCAAGGATCAGGATGGGATAGTCTAACATGGTGTCGGGTAGAGAGGTGCCCCAAGTTGCACACAGTCTTTACTGTTCCTCAGGGCCCTTTTTGTCTGGAGACACTCTGGGTGTCCCAGCTTCTCTCCGCAGTCTACATCTGGGATAAGCCAGTTAAAAGTAAATTTCTGTACTTCAACTTCTTGCACCTGGACCACTGCCCGAAGCTGGTACATGTGCTCCCCATGTCCATATGGGAGAGAGGCACCACCTTTTCTAGACTGGATACCATTGAGATAGTGTACTGTAGTGACCTCAGGGAGATAGTGTACTGCGACGACCTCAGGGAGGTCTTTCCTTTCGGCCCCGAGCATCAACAACAGGATATAATTCTCGAATTTCAAAACCTGAGGCACATCCACCTGCACGAGCTCCCTACGTTGCAGTGCATATGTGGGCGCAGGATGTCCGCGCCTAAACTTGAGACCATCAAGATCAGGGGCTGCTGGAGCCTTAGGCGTCTGCCTGCCGTTGGATGCGACACCAAGCCACCCAAGGTGGACTGTGAGAAGGAATGGTGGGACAACCTGATGTGGGACGGCTTGGAGAAGTACCACCACCCTTCCCTCTACGAGCCGAGCCACTCGCTGTACTACAAGGCCCAACTGCCCCGAGGCACCGTACTCAGGTGAGCTTTACAACTTGCTAGTTCCATCTATACGTATGTTCCTCAGTATGTACACTGTGCGAATTAGCTTATGTTGAACCTTGTTACCACTCTTTTTTCTACATAAAAAATCAGCATAGTACACTAAGTTGTGTGTGTGGTTGGTCATTCACACCATTGTTGGTTTATATGCTGCAGGTAGTCCATCACTTCCGCGGATTTATATTGAGCTTCTCTCGACGCAATATGCATGATCCTGAGGCATGTGCAGTGCTGCTTGCCCTGCTTCCCATTTGATTGGTTTGTGGTGTTCTCTCTGCATAACATATGCTTTGCCTTGGTTCGGCAGTGTGGCTTCCAGTTTGATTTGATTGGATTGGATTTGATTTGGTTTGGTGCGATCAAACCTTTGCTCGAGCTCCTGAGCAATTGAGGAATAACACAGAGCAGGCACAGCTTCTGCAGCATGAGCCCCTGAGTGCTCATGTTGTTGCGTGCTCATTCTGTGTGTGTGGTAGTGCTTGTCACATTATGAATTGTCAGGTATGGACTTGTTGTAATTTGTAAGCGTAAACGATGATGGTGATGATTTGTGTGTGCGTGGTGTTGTTGTGATATGACTACGAATACTCAGCCATATGTTGTTTGTTCCAGTGCCAGTTTTGTATATGCTCATTGTTCCCATCGTGTACTAGCTATTGTCACTTGCTAGGCTGGCCGGCAGTATTTCCTTTGACCAGATAGAGGTATGTACACATGAGGTCCATGTCTCTAGTAAACTCATGCATCATCCTTAACAGATGGTGGTGGCTCAGGATTTGCCATTTTTAGTCACAGGGTTTCTCTGAATTTGTTCTTGTCTTGGGCATCTAGGTTACCCTTTAAGTTAGCCATCTGAAATTATAATGGAGAAGTAGTAGCAAGTGTCATTTTTGTAGTTTGGGAAACAGGGAAAGGTCTAGATACTCAAGAGGAAACAGGGTTGAATCTGCTTTTGGACGTCTGGAGTTGCCTGCTTCCGACCCAGTCTTTCTGATACCTGCAGTTCCTGAATGACCCTCCTTCAGTCCTTCTCTGCTTCTTCTTCGGTTAACCTTGGGTATGACATCGCTGCCACCCTGGGCCGCGACTCCATTTCTGCCTTCTTCAGTTAACACGCAGTCTCCATTTCACCATCGCCGGCGCAGGCAGCCTCCAGGCCCCGGTCCCAAAAGAAATCATATCGTTGATATGCTATATATTCAGTTCCAGTCGACTAGGGGAACTGAAGATTTTGAAATTTGAGAAAGACAACTTGACGTAACTCTGGTTGCCGTCGCCGCCGTTTGTCCAGCGCGCGTGGGATGGTGCAGGTGTTGTCGGCTTGCCGCCGAGTAAGTGGAGTAGGTGTATGCGCCGCCTCATAAACTGCCTGCGTAGGTGTTTGTGGAACATTGAATAGAACCGCTTGCGTGCCTCACGAAGCAGCCCGAATATCACAGCATGCAGTATGCCCTGTTTTTTGCTTCTCCAATCGACCCATCTTCTATTTGGCTTTTATATACTTGTGTATAGCCTTTTCGGTTTATCCCCATTGTATAAGGGGTCTCTTGTACTTTTCCCTACACATGTATATGTATTGGCCTTTGGCTCCTGTGAATGTAGTTGCTCATTCTCCAACATGGTATCAGATGTTAGGTTCCCCTCTCCCCCGCACGCCGCAACTCCGTGCTAGATTCTCTCCCGATTCCGGCCTTTCCCGTCACGGATCCGGCTGCCCCGGCCAGGTCCCTGCTGTCTCGCGCCCGGCCGGCCGGCCATCCCTCGTCCACGACCCAACTACCTCCTCTTCGCCCCGCTCTCCCCAGCTGCCCCGCCGGCACCCGTTGACCGGCTGCTCACCTCGAGCTCGTCCGGTGGTCGGCTGTTCCCTCGCGCCCCCACCGCCGCCCAGTCAGGCAGCTCCCCTTCCTCCCGCCGAGCCTCGCTCTAGCTGCTGCCGCCGGCCTCTAGGCTCTGCTCGCCTGGCCGCGGGAGTGCGCGTGCGTGAGGCCCGTGAGTCTTGCGAGCGGGCGCTCGTTCCAGCGCCTGAGGGGCTCGATCCCCTCGATCCATCTTGCGCCTCTTCTCGAGCGAGCACGTGAGGTGCCTGATCCCCTCGATCTCACGCGAGAGTGCTAGATCCCCTCGATCCAGTGCATGGGATTTCCTGTTCCCGTTGACTCCAAAAAAAAGAGAGACAATCAGCATGTCTTCGTCTGGCTATGTAGTTGTTCCTCGGTGCTCGGTGATCTTCGATGGCACCAATTATGCTGAGTTTGTGGGCTTCATGCGTATCCATATGCGCGGGCTCCTCATGTGGGGTGTTCTCTCTGGCGAGGTACCATGTCCGCCATGCCCTGTTGCTCCGGTGGCTCCTATTCCGCCGGTACCGTCGATACTTGCTCCTGATGCTTCTCAGGCTGATCGGGATGCCGCCAAGGTTCTTGATGATGCTGCAGTTGATGCCTATGATCAGCAGGTATCCGCATATTCTGATGCTCTTTCTGTCTACCGGGATGATATGTCTGCTTACACTCAGTGGTGCAATGATGATGCCCGAGCTGCTGTTGTCCTCACTGCGAGTGTCCTCCCTCAGTTTGCTTTGGAGTTCATGCGACTTGGCACTGTTGTAGCGATGTGGGCTTATCTCTGTCAGCGCTATCAGCCCTCTGGTGATGCTCTCTACCTATCTGTGGTGCGTCAGGAGCATGCACTCCAGCAAGGTGATTCCTCTGTTGATGAGTTCTATTCACAGTGCTCTGCCATCTGGCGTCAGCTTGACTCTCTTCGGACAGTTGTCTCTGGCACCTGTCCTTGCTGTTAGACTACTCGGTCTGATCTGGAGTTTCAGCGGGTCCATGAGTTCTTATCTCGTCTCCGCTCTGAGTTTGAGCCCAGACGTGCTCACTTGCTTGCTCGTGGTCGTGTTCCTATATCGGAGGTGCTTGCCGAGCTTCGAGCTGAGGAGACATGCCTTCGCTCTGCTGGGTTGCTTCTGGTTTCGTCAGTATTGGCTGCCCGGGCTCCTATGTCGTCTGCTCGCCTCACTGCTCCGCCACTCCTGCCTACTCCTCTAGGGGGGGGGGGGGTGAGCCGTCCTCCTTATGCTGATAAGGGCACGTCACACCGTGACACGGCCTGTGGTTACTGCTCCCGGCCATGACACCCAGAGTCTGATTGTCGCTAGAAGAAGCGAGACCAGAGGCGCGCCTCCTCCAGCGGGCCTCCTGTGGCTTCCTCGGCTCCGTCACTCACTGACCAGGACATTATTCGCCTCAAGCGTCTTCTTGCTTCCTCAGGCTCCTCATCGACTGGCTCTGCTGCTATTGTGGCTGCATCCTCCTCCTCACCATCATAGGCATCTACACAGTCAGGTACATCTTCGTGGGTTCTGGATTCTGGAGCCTCCTTTCATATGTCTTCTGATTCTTCCGCGTTGTCTTCCCTCCTACCTCTTGATTCGCCTGTTAATGTTCTTACTGCCGATGGAACATCTCTTCCTGTTGCTAGTCGTGGTATTCTTTCCACTCCATCTTTTTCTGTTCCGAGTGTTTCACATGTTCCTCGTCTTACCATGAATCTTTTTTCCGCTGCCCAACTTACTGATTCTGGTTGTGGTGTCATTCTTGATACCGACTCTTGCTCCATTCAGGATCGTCGCACCAAGGCTTTGGTTGGTGCTGGCCCCCGACGCCGTGGGTTAGAGGGCCTTTGGGAGGTTGACTGGCTTTGTGTTCCTTCCGCTGCCACCACTTCTGCCAGCTCTCATGCTCTTGCTGCCTCTTCGTCTACGTCCTCCCAGTAGTGGCATCATCGACTTGGTCATATCTGTGTCTCTCGCTTGTCTTCCTTAGTTCGTCAGGTCCTCTTAGGGTCTGTATCTGGAGATGTCTCCTTACATTGTAATGGTTGCAGACTTGGCAAACAGACTCAGTTACCTTATCGTACGAGTGAGTCTGTATCTCAGCGTCCTTTTGACTTAGTTCATTCTGATGTCTGGGGTCCTGCTCCCTTTGATTCGAAAGGTGGTCATTACTACTATGTTTCGTTTATTGATGATTTCTCTCGCTACACTTGGCTCTACTTCATGAAATCTCGTAGCGAGGTTCTCCCTATATACAAACGTGTTGCTGCCATGGTTCACACCCAATTTGCCACACCCATTCGTACTTTTCGTGCTGACTCCGCTGGCGAGTATATCTCTCAGCTGTTGCATGGTTTTCTCGCGGAACAGGGTACTCTTGCACAGTTCTCCTGTCCTGGTGCTCATGCTCAGAATGGCGTTGCCGAGCGAAAGCATCGCCATTTGCTTGAGACGGCTCGTGCGCTGATGATTGCTGCTTCCCTTCCACCCCATTTTTGGGCTGAGGCTGTTTCCACATCCACCTAACTCATCAACATTCAGCCATCGACTGCTCTGTAGGGTGGCATTCCTATGGAGTGTCTCACTGGTCGCTCCCCTGACTACTCAGCTCTTCGTATGTTTGGATGTGTCTGCTATGTTCTTCTTGCCCCCAGAGAACGTACCAAACTGACTGCTCAGTCGGTTGAGTGTGTTTTCCCTGGCTACAGTGATGAGCACAAGGGCTATCGATGTTGGGATCCAGTGGGTCGTCGCTTGCGCATCTCGCGTGATGTGACTTTTGACGAGTCTCCTTCTTACTACCCACTGTTGGGGAACGTTGCATAAAATAAAACAATTTCCTACGTTCACCAAGATCCATCTATGAGTTCATCTAGAAACGAGTGATAGGAGTGCATCTACATACTTTGTAGATCGCGAGCGGAAGCGTTCAAGTGAACGGGGTTGAGGGAGTCGTACTCGTCGTGATCCAAATCACCGATGACCAAGTGCCGAACGGACAGCACCTCCGCGTTCAACACACGTACGGAGCGGATGACGTCTCCCGTACCTTGATCCAGCAAGGAGGAGGGAGAGGTTGATGAAGATTCAGCAGCACGACGGTGTGGTGGTGGATGCAGCAGGGTTCCGGCAGAGCTTCGCCGAGTTTCTGCGAGAGGGAGAGGTGTAGCAGGGGAGAGGGAGGCGCCAAGACTTCAGGGTGCGGCTGCCCTCCCTCCCCCTCCTTTATATAGGCCCCCTGGGGGGGCGCCGGCCCTGGAGATGAGATCTCCCAAGGGGGGGCGGCGGCCAAGGGGAGAGGCTTGCCCCCAAAGGCAAGTGGGGCGCCCCCTCCCCTAGGGTTCCCAACCCTAGGCGCATGAGGGGGGCCCAGGGGGAGGCGCACCAGCCCACCAGGGGCTGGCTCCCTCCCCACTTCAGCCCACGGGGCCCTCCGGGATAGGTGGCCCCACCCGGTGGACCCCCGGGACCCTTCCGGTGGTCCCGGTACAATACCGGTGACCCCCGAAACTCTCCCGATGGCCGAAACAACACTTCCTATATATAATTCTTTACCTCCGGACCATTCCGGAACTCCTCGTGACGTCCGGGATCTCATCCGGGACTCCGAACAACTTTGGTTTTCTGCATACTCACATTCATACAACCCTAGCGGCACCGAACCTTAAGTGTGTAGACCCTACGGGTTCGGGAGACATGCAGACATGACCGAGACGGCTCTCCGGTCAATAACCAATAGCCGGATCTGGATATCCATGTTGGCTCCCACATGCTCCTCGATGATCTCATCGGATGAACCACGACGTCGAGGATTCAAGCAACCCCGTATACAATTCCCTTTGTCAATCGGTACGTTACTTGCCCGAGATTCGATCGTCGGTATCCCAATACCTCGTTCAATCTCATTACCGGCAAGTCACTTTACTCGTACCGTAATGCATGATCCCGTGACTAGACACTTGGTCACTTTGAGCTCATTATGATGATGCATTACCGAGTGGGCCCAGAGATACCTCTCCGTAATACGGAGTGAAAAATCCCAGTCTCGATCCGTGTCAACCCAACAGACACTTTCGGAGGTATCTGTAGTGCACCTTTATAGTCACCCAGTTACGTTGTGACGTTTGGTACACCCAAAGCACTCCTACAGTATCAGGGAGTTACACGATCTCATGGTCTAAGGAAAAGATACTTGACATTGGAAAAAGCTCTAGCAAACGAACTACACGATCTTGTGCTATGCTTAGGATTGGGTCTTGTCCATCACATCATTCTCCTAATGATGTGATCCCGTTATCAATGACATCCAATGTCCATAGTCAGGAAACCATGACTATCTGTTGATCAACGAGCTAGTCAACTAGAGGCTCACTAGGGACATATTG
>LR880971.1:14057242-14069932 GCA_904067115.1 Aegilops sharonensis | reverse complement strand
TGGTCGGACATTGAGCCGAGCTCAATTTCACACCTTGTAATACAGGCAAGAACTCTTTCTTGGACTGATCCATTTTGAATTTCTTCAATATTTTATCAAGGTATGTGCTTTGTGAAAGACCTATGAGGCATCTCGATCTATCCCTATAGATCTTGATGCCTAATACGTAAGCAGCTTATCCAAGGTCCTTCATTGAAAAACTCTTATTCAAGTAGGCCTTAATGCTGTCCAAAAGTTCTATATCATTTCCCATCAAAAGTATGTCATCTACATATAATATGAGAAATGCTACAGAGCTCCCACTCACTTTCTTGTAAACGCAGGCTTCTCCATAAGTCTGCATAAACCCAAACGCTTTGATCATCTCATCAAAGCGAATGTTCCAACTCCGAGATGCTTGCACCAGCCCATAAATGGATCGCTGGAGTTTGCATACCTTGTTAGCATTCTTAGGGTCGACAAAACATTCCGGCTGCATCATATACAGTTCTTCCTTAAGATAGCCGTTAAGGAATGCCGTTTTGACGTCCATTTGCCATATCTCATAATCATAGTATGCGGCAATTACTAACATGATTCGGACGGACTTCAGCTTCGGTACGGGAGAGAAAGTCTCAACGTAGTCAACCCCTTGAACTTGCCGATAACCCTTAGCGACAAGTTGAGCTTTATAGATGGTAACATTACCATCCGCGTCTGTCTTCTTCTTAAAGATCCATTTGTTTTCTATCGCTCGCTGATCATCGGGCAAGTCTGTCAAAGTCCATCCTTTTTTTTCATACATGGATCCTATCTCGGATTGCATGGCTTCAAGCCATTTGTTGGAATCTGGGTCCGCCATCGCTTCTTCATAGTTCGAAGGTTCACCGTTGTCTAACAACATGATTTCCAGGACAGGGTTGCCATACCACTCTGGTGTGGAACGTGTCCTTGTGGACCTACGAAGTTCAGTAGCAACTTGATTCGAAGTACCTTGATCATCATCATTAATTTCCTCTCCAGTCGGTGTAGGCACCACAGGAACATTTTCCTGAGCTGCACTACTTTCCGGTTCAAGAGGTAGTACTTCATCGAGTTCTACTTTCCTCCCACTTACTCCTTTCGAGAGAAACTCTTTTTCCAGAAAGGATCCGTTCTTGGCAACAAAGAGCTTGCCTTCGGATCTAAGGTAGAAGGTATACCCAATGGTTTCCTTAGGGTATCCTATGAAGACGCATTTTTCCGACTTGGGTTCGAGCTTTTCAGGTTGAAGTTTCTTGACACAAGCATCGCATCCCCAAACTTTTAGAAACAACAGCTTAGGTTTCTTCCCAAACCATAATTCATACGGTGTCGTCTCAACGGATTTAGACGGTGCCGTATTTAAAGTGAATGTAGCTGTCTCTAGAGTGTATCCCCAAAATGATAGCGGTAAATCAGTAAGAGACATCATAGATCGCACCATATCCAATAGAGTGTGATTACGACGTTCGGACACACCGTTACGCTGAGGTGTTCCAGGCGGCGTGAGTTGTGAAACGATTCCACATTTCCTTAAGTGCGTACCAAATTCATGACTTAAATATTCTCCTCCACGATCTGATCGTAAGAACTTTATTTTTCGGTCACGTTGATTCTCTACCTCATTCTGAAATTCCTTGAACTTTTCAAAGGTCTCAGACTTGTGATTCATCAAGTAGACATACCCATATCTACTTAAGTCGTCTGTGAGAGTGAGAACATAACGATATCCTCCGCGAGCCTCAACGCTCATTGGACCGCACACATCGGTATGTATGATTTCCAATAAGTTGGTTGCTCGCTCCATTGTTCCGGAGAACGGAGTCTTGGTCATTTTGCCCATGAGGCATGGTTCGCATGTGTCAAATGATTCATAATCGAGAGACTCTAAAAGTCCATCAGCATGGAGCTTCTTCATGCGCTTGACACCAATGTGACCAAGACGGCAGTGCCACAAGTATGTGGGACTATCGTTATAAACTTTACATCTTTTGGTATTCACACTATGAATATGTGTAACATCACGTTCGAGATTCATTAAGAATAAACTATTGACCATCGGAGCATGACCAAAAAACATATCTCTCATATAAATAGAACAACCATTATTCTCGGATTTAAATGAGTAGCCATCTCGTATTAAACGAGATCCTGATACAATGTTCATGCTCAAACTTGGCACTAAATAACAATTATTGAGGTTTAAAACTAATCCCGTAGGTAAATGTAGAGGTAGCGTGCCGACGGCGATCACATCGACTTTGGAACCATTCCCGACGCGCATCGTCACCTCGTCCTTCGCCAGTCTCCGCTTATTCCGCAGCTCCTGCTTTAGTGTTGCCGGCCTTCTTGTCCGCTAAGTATTTGGGGCAGTTCCGCTTCCAGTGACCCTTCCCTTTGCAATAAAAGCACTCAGTCTCAGGCTTGGGTCCATTCTTTGACTTCTTCCCGGTAACTGGCTTACCGGGCGTGACAACATCCTTGCCGTCCTTCTTGAAGTTCTTCTTACCCTTGCCCTTTTTGAACTTAGTGGTTTTATTGACCATCAACACTTGATGCTCCTTCTTGATTTCTACCTCTGCTGACTTCAGCATTGAAAATACTTCAGGAATAGTTTTCACCATCCCCTGCATATTATAGTTCATCACAAAGCTCTTGTAGCTCGATGGGAGCGATTGAAGGATTCTGTCAATGACCGCCTCGTCCGGGAGGTTGATGTCCAGCTGGGACAGGCGGTTGTGCAACCCGGACATTTTGAGTATGTGCTCACTGACAGAACTATTTTCCTCCATCTTACAACTATAGAACTTGTCGGAGACTTCATATCTCTCGACCCGGGCATGAGCTTGGAAAACCAGTTTCAGCTCCTCGAACATCTCATATGCTCCGTGTTCCTCAAAACTCTTTTGGAGCCCCGGTTCTAAGCTGTAAAGCATGCCGCACTGAACGAGGGAGTAATCATCAACACGAGACTGCCAAGCGTTCATAACGTGTTGGTTCTCTGGGATGGGTGCTTCACCTAGCGGTGCTTCTAGGACATATTGTTTCTTGGCAGCTATGAGGATGATCCTCAGGTTCAGGACCCAGTCCGAATGGTTGCTGCCATCATCTTTCAGCTTGGTTTTCTCTAGGAACGCATTGAAGTTCATGGTGACATGAGCGTTGGCCATTTGATCTACAAGACATTTTGCAAAGATTTTAGACTAAAGTTCATGATAATTAAGTTCATCTAATTAAAATATTTAATGAACTCCCACTCAGATTTGACATCCCTCTAGTCATCAAAGTGTTACATTGATCCGAGTCGACTAGGCCGTGTCCGATCATCACGTGAGACGGACTAGTCATCGTCGGTGAACATCTCCATGTTGATCGTATCTTCCATACGCCTCATGTTCGACCTTTCGGTCTCTTGTGTTCCGAGGCCATGTCTGTACATGCTAGGCTCGTCAAGTTAACCTAAGTGTTTTGCATGTGTAAAACTGTCTTACACCCGTTGTATGTGAACGTAAGAATCTATCACACCCGATCATCACATGGTACTTCGAAACGACGAACTTTAGCAATGGCGCACAGTTAGGGAGAACACTTTCTTGAAATTATTATAAGGGATCATCTTATTTACTACCGTCGTTCTATGTAAACAAGATGCATAAACATAATAAACATCACATGCAATTTTATATAGTAGTGACATGATATGGCCAATATCATATAGCTCCTTTGATCTCAATCATCGTGTCTCCATGAAGTTGCTCGCCAACTATTACTTCTACTACTATGGCTAACACGTTTAGCAATAAAGTAAAGTTATTTACATGGCGTTTCTCAATGACACGCGGGTCATACAAAAATAAAGACAACTCCTATGGCTCCTGCCGGTTGTCATACTCATCGACATGCAAGTCGTGATTCCTATTACAAGAACATGATCTCATACATCACATATATATCATTCATCATTCATCACAACTTTGGCCATATCACATCACAAAACACTTGCTGCAAAAACAAGTTAGACGTCCTCTAATTGTTGTTGCAAGTTTTACGTGGCTGCAATAGGGTTCTAGCAAGAACGTTTTCTTACCTACGTGAAAGCCACAACGTGATTTGTCAACTTCTATTTACCCTTCATAAGGACCCCTTTCGTCGAATCCGCTCCAACTAAAGTGGGAGAGACAGACACCCGCTAGCCACCTTATGCAACTAGTGCATGTCAGTCGGTGGAACCTGTCTCACGTAAGCGTACGTGTAAGGTCGGTCCGGGCCGCTTCATCCCACAATACCGCTGAAGCACAATAAGACTAGTAGTGGCAAGAAAGTTGACAACATCTATGCCCACAACAGATTTGTGTTCTACTCGTGCAATAGAGAACTACGCATAAACCTGGCTCATGATGCCACTGTCGGGGAACGTTGCATAAAATAAAAAAATTCCCTACGTTCACCAAGATCCATCTATGAGTTCATCTAGCAACGAGTGATAGGAGTGCATCTACATACTTTGTAGATCGCGAGCGGAAGCGTTCAAGTGAACGGGGTTGAGGGAGTCGTACTCGTCGTGATCCAAATCACCGATGACCAAGTGCCGAACGGACAGCACCTCCGCGTCCAACACACGTACTGAGGGGATGACGTCTCCCGCACCTTGATCCAGCAAGGAGGAGGGAGAGGTTGATGAAGATCCAGCAGCACGACGGCGTGGTGGTGGATGCAGCAGGGTTCCGGCAGAGCTTCGCCGAGCTTCTACGAGAGGGAGAGGTGTAGCAAGGGAGAGGGAGGCGCCAAGACTTCAGGGTGCGGCTGCCCTCGCTCCCCCCCTTTATATAGGCCCCCTGGGGAGGCGCCGGCCCTGGAGATGAGATCTCCCAAGGGGGGGCGGCGGCCAAGGGGGGAGGCTTGCCCCCAAAGGCAAGTGGGGCGCCCCCTCCCCTAGGGTTCCCAATCCTAGGCGCATGAGGGGGGCCCAGGGGGAGGCGCAGCAGCCCACCAGGGGCTGGTTCCCTCCCCACTTCAGCCCACGGGGCCCTCCGGGATAGGTGGCCCCACCCGGTGGACCCCCCGGACCCTTCCGGTGGTCCCGGTACAATACCGGTGACCCCCGAAACTCTGCCGATGGCCGAAACAGCACTTCCTATATATAATTCTTCACCTCCGGACCATTCTGGAACTCCTCGTGACGTCCGGGATCTCATCCGGGACTCCTAACAACTTTCGGTTTGCTGCATACTCATATTCATACAACCCTAGCGTCACCGAACCTTAAGTGTGTAGACCCTATGGGTTCGGGAGACATGCAGACATGACCGAGACGGCTCTCCGGTCAATAACCAACAGCGGGATCTGGATACCCATGTCGGCTCCCACATGCTCCTCGATGATCTCATCGGATGAACCACGATGTCGAGGATTCAAGCAACCCCGTATACAATTTCCTTTGTCAATCGGTACGTTACTTGCCCGAGAATCGATCGTCGGTATCCCAATACCTCGTTCAATCTCGTTACCGGCAAGTCACTTTACTCGTACCGTAATGCATGATCCCGTGACTAGACACTTGGTCACTTTGAGCTCATTATGATGATGCATTACCGAGTGGTCCCAGAGATACCTCTCCGTAATACGGAGTGACAAATCCCAGTCTCGATCCGTGTCAACCCAACAGACACTTTCGGAGGTACCTGTAGTGCACCTTTATAGTCACCCAGTTACGTTGTGACGTTTGGTACACCCAAAGCACTCCTACGGTATCCGGGAGTTACACGATCTCATGGTCTAAGGAAAAGATACTTGACATTGGAAAAAGCTCTAGCAAACGAACTACACGATCTTGTGCTATGCTTAGGATTTGGTCTTGTCCATCACATCATTCTCCTAATGATTTGGTCTTGAAACAAATTCCAATGATAAAAGAAACATGAAGATGATTCATAGGGGTCATTCTTCTCTTCCGCACACAAAGTAAGAGTGGAACTGATAGTTGGTATGTCAACACTTCAACAATACATCACCTGCACCCTCCAGATTTACAAAATATGAAAGGTAGAAAAAAAACTATATAAGTTTCAAAAGAAAGATGTTGAAAGCATTGAGCATGAGACGAGACTGGGTATATAGATGTAATAAAAAAATAGTAGCATCTCCCATACAGAGAACATTCAATGGAATATTACAGGTTTGAAACATTAAACATGAGACGAGGCTTTGCTATACAGCTTGGATCCCCTCACCGAAAAGCTTATTATTGCTCATAGGTATGTTTCAGTTATAGAAGCAAACAAAGCTCATATGATTTTAATCATGCCCATACGAGCTCTCTCACGCCATCCTAGCATCTAGGAGCATGGTAAACGTTTGCACGTGTGCTGAACTAGTCCACCGGAGTGGCAGTAAACGGAGCAATTAACTAAAGGATATGCCAAACAAATGTCGTAGATATTCGCGGCGCAATGTCTAATGTCTGTCTCATGAGCTAGTTTGATGGTCATTCTTTTAAGCCTTGGCGCCCATCTCAGTGTCATTATCACAAGATCTATCTCATGGTCCCCTCCCTGGATCGGAGTAAAGAGAAGGAGAGAGATTGGCTGCATATTTTATTTTCAGGAGGAAAAGGAGAGAGATTGCTAGGTGCTAGATGCATATCCTGCTGTTGCTGCTGCTGCTTTTTTTTCTTTTGTTTCCTGCTACTGATGTGGTCTCGAAGAGCAGTGGCGGAACTTGAGCCCAATTCTAGGTGGGCCAAAATGAAAGAAATAGCCTCTAAACTGGTCTTCTATGGCCCAACAGTAAAAAAATGTGTACAAATTTCCAAAATTTTGGGTGGGCCATGGTCCATCCGGCCTTGCTGTAGAATAGATCCGCCATTGCCGAAGAGGAGGGATAAGAGAAAGCAGGAGAGAGAAGCAAAGGCGAGTGTTGCATCACAGCATTGTCTGCACCGAGGAATGATGAGCGTTGGGTGGGGCCTCACGGCGGGGAGCGTGGCATGTGGAGCGGGCTGTTGACGCGATGCGTTTAATCAACCGGCTCAAAAGAATTGTTTTAATTATCCTTTCTCGTTTTTTAAACATTTATAAATATATTTTTAGAGGTTCTCATATGCGCTTTTGAATTACCACGTTCAAGGATCTATATTCTTAATCATCTCATTTTGGGCGAGCTTAAATTTTGGAGAAACAGCGAGGTTTGTTGGACCGACCTTGGACGATCCCTATTTACCGCTTTAGGCGTCGTTTTAGTTTTTTTTTAGGATAGGCACCTGTTTTAGTTGATTTTACAAACGTGCGCTCACAACCTTTACACTCTGGGCCGGCACATTTATCTTTTTCTCTGTTTAAACATTCAAAAGATGATGCATCGCTGGACTTGGAACTCGCAACCAGCAAAGGAAAATACAGTAACCACGAGGGCCATCCAGGACTAGTGCTTTCTAAACTTTTTTCTTAATTTTATTTATTTCTTCAGTCGCAGGAATCCCCTGATTTAGCTTCCCAAACCGACGTTTTGTTGATTCGCTAGTCATTTCCAGGGCGGTTTTATTGGAGTTTCTTTTTCTTTCTTTCTTTTTCCTTTGTTTTTTTAATTCATGTTTTTGTTAAAAAAATGATGAATTTTCCAAATTCGATGATTTTTTTCCAGAAATGATGAATTTTTTTCATATTTGATGTACTTTTTTTCAATTTCATGAATTTTTTTGGAATTCATTTTTTAAATCGATGAACTTTTTTCAAATTCTGTGATTTTTTGGAAAATGGCTGAACTTTTTTCAAATTGATGACCTTTTTTGAAATTCGACGGATTTTTTCAATTTTTTGAACTTTTTGGTAAATTTCATTTACATTTGTGGAATTTTTTGTGATTTATTTACCTTTTTCACTTTTTTCTAAAGTCAATGGTTGACCAGTCAACTGCAACACCAGTTAGCAGCGAAAGCAGGCAACCTTGAAGGGACGTGTTGGCTCCAGAACCCCTAGTTGGTGCCAAGGGCGCTGACTAGGAGCTCCCCTGACCTTGTGGCCTGGATTGGACTAGACCGTCAATGCATGGAGGAGAATATGGTGGGCCGGACCCTCTCTGACATGCCACCCTGAATATATGTATGTGACGTTGCATATTTTGTGAAGCTTTTGGTTGCACTCTGCACATTATGGGCAGCAAGACGTAAAGCAATTCACGAAGGGATCTTCCAGAGTCCGCAGATGATCTACACCTTTCTTAATAGATTCATCGATGAACTAGATGCTATCAAGGGGAGTCAGCAGGCGCCCCAGGTACAACCAATGATGGCAGCAACGAACGGGAGACCATAAGCTCCTCCCCAGGGATATGCAAAAACCAATGTAGATGCCGGGACCCGACGAGGCAACAGAAGTACTACAGCAGCAGTATGCAGGGACAACACGGGTGCTTTTCTAGGGAGTTTTGCTCTGGTCATCGGCGGACTAGATGACCCGGAAGCCCTAGAAGCTATAGCATGCCGTGAAGGCATGGCACTAGCAGCATACCTACACCTCCATCAGTTTGTAATTGTTTCGGATGCACAACAAGTGATTGGTGCTATCAACAAGGACGGTTTGGGCACCTATGGTGCTATTATCAATGAAATTGGACTTCAATTAGATTCATCTCGATGTAATTTTGTTTTTGAAGGTCGTGCTATCAACTCGGAAGCACATAGTCTAGCCAAGCATTCACTTTCATTAGGTTCGGGGCGCGCCACGTCTGGTTTGGCCAACCCCACGACTCGACTTGTATCCCACACCATGTGGTTTTTGATGAATAAAGCTTGGTTTACTCCTCAAAAAAATGTGGCAACTCAAACATATAGATGCATTTTCAAAGCATTTATTAATATATTAAAGGTTCTCAGATGCACTTTTTAGTTGCCCATTCAAGATCATCTCATTTTGAGGGAGCTTAATTTTTGGAGAAACAAAGGTTTTTTGGACCGACCTTGTGGCCTGGACTGGACTGGGCCGTCAACGCGTCGGAGGTGACTACCGTGGGCCGGATTTGTCCTAGGGATTCTTTCAGTGGTTTGATTGATCACAAAGCTCACACCTCCCGTAGTCAATCAGTCCTAGGGATTCTCCTTCTACATGTTTAGATTTGCAACAGATTACACTGGATTGGAAGCACCGCAGTAAATTAACCCTAGAGACAGAGTGCATCATAGCAGAGGCACATGCAGTCCCTTGCTAGAAGAACTAATTGTACGGTTCCATTTCTTTGAAGTTTTTTAATGTTGCTTTGCGCAACTCGAATCCGGATGCTCCATTCGCAAGTCTCTTCGGTTCGGGGCTAGCTCGAAAGACGCGAGCTCTGTTAAACTAGCAAGCGCGATCAGGCAGCTTTGCAATATTTTATCTCCATCTTTGATTCCTGCAGCTAGCTAGCCAGCTACAAGCAAAGGAGTGATTTCTTCTTTCGACAGTTAAACAATTGATTGAGTTCTGTCTTTAGCTAAAGCAAAAGGTAATCCTCGCAAGGGAATGGATGATTGAAAGCACAAGGTGATGAATATTGAATACAACAACTTGCTTTTGTTCTGCCTAAGGCGTTTGTGCACACACACACAAGCACGAAGCACCCCAAATGTTTTATCACAGCATGTAGCATGTCGCCTCTTTTTCGCTATCCAATCCACCCATCTTCTGGTGGTGCTTGAATGATCTAGCACTTGGCTTCTCTCTGGCTACAGACTCCCTACATTCTACCTGTTGTTCAACTTAACCAAGGTATGCAACCAGCTCGCCTCACGCCTGTGCTCAACCTGCCCGCTTCTTCAGATTTATTGTTTAAGCCAGCTTTATTTATCTCCTCTTCTTGTATTTCAACGTGTACAGGAAGTCAGGAACAGATTCGACGGTTGGTCGAGAAATTAATCTGAAGAGTGTTGAAGAGCTGACATTTGATGTAGAGCCTGAAATGGAATTAATCTAGCGGCTAGAGATAGGCGGATCTGACCAATTCATCATGCGATCTGTGGTATTTTTACAAACTTACAAATAACATTTAGTCCCCTTCTCTATGCATCAATTGCAGTAATAAAATATATGTAAGCAGTGTCATTGCTTAATTTTCATCTTGTATATGTATCTTATTACATGCTTCTATGCATGCTCAACTAGTTAAAAGTGTATTCTCAATTAGTCCAATACTATTGGACGAGTTATTGTGTGTTTTATTAATAATATGGAGTAGACAGTTTGGACTTTGAACTGATTCTCACCTCACCTCCCTATGCACATATGCAGGTTATCAGGGCGGACACGATTGATGTGGCCGTCGAAAAAATTCTCATTGAACTTGGGGCGGACACTATAAGCAGTAGAGAGAATTCCATCTATTTTGATGGCTGGGATGGTCTTGGGGCATCTGCCGTCCTGCAAGCTGTAGCCAAACACCTTGGAGTATCAAATGAGCCGTCAACGAGGCCTGCAGAGCTGCAGTTTGAGAAAATCATCCACATTGACTGCTCAAAGTGGGAGAGCAGAAGAGCAATGCAGAGGGAAATAGCAGAGCAGCTGAACCTTCCCAATTGGGTGATGGAGATGTTTGACAAGCAAGATGAGGAGGATGATTTCAATGGGTTGGACCAGGGCTCCCGAACTGAGATAGCACAAGTTGTCAGAGAGATCTATCAAACCACACAGAATCAGAGATTCTTGGTGATTCTGCAAAATGGAGGCAATGAGGAGATTGATATATTCGATTTTGGTCTTTCTCTAGATCGATATGCCAATAGCAAGATTCTGTGGACTTTCCGAGGGAGGTTTCGGCTTGACCCCAAGATGAAACACAATGTGAAGAGCACAACAACACATGTTCTTCTTTCAGCTTCAAGATATGGGCGAGATCCGCAAGAGCTTTGGTCTTATCTAGTTCACCATGAGGCTGCAGAACTTTCCTGCAAGAAGCATAGCCATATCTTCATTGATTCTGCGGTTGTTGCGGAGTGTGTCTTGTATATGTTGAAACAGTGCTGCATCGGCTCTCACATAGTTGAATATGACTGGGCTATACACACTGGTAACTATTGGGTATGCGATGGGATCATCCCATTGCCAGACATTGACAAAGCACGGGAAGTTGCTGATGATGTACATCGCGAAGTGCGGTTGTTCAACATTGACAATCGACTTAGTAGTGATGAATCAACAATAATGATATCCTCTCACCTTACAAAGTCAACCGAGCGAATGGAATACTGTATTTCAACAACAACTTGTGGATTTGTACAGAGCAGCTTTAGTGTTATACTCGAGAACATGTTTCAACACTCGCACAGGCTCCACGTGCTCAAGCTCTCATGGTGTACCTTCAGTTTCTCATCGCCTCCATTCATGTGCTGTAATAGCTTGAGGTTCCTATGGCTTGAGCACTGCCAAGACGATCTAACAAGAATTGCCACGAATCATCACCACGTAGATGGAGACAAAGAGAAGTATGAGTTGGACAACAACAACACCACTAGATCATGCCCATGCTTTCAGAACTTGTTGGTGCTTGACCTGCGGTACACAGATTGTGATCAGATCTTGTCCGCAAGGGCGATGGATCTCATGACCCAGCTCCGGGAGCTAAACGTCATGGGTGCTGAAAACTGGGACATGAGCCATTTGCGAGGACGGCTGCGTAACATTCGCAAGCTCCGGGTCACAAAGTCCACCTGCTTCTTCAACAACAACGTGTTCTCAGAGATGGAAAGAATGGAGCTTCTTGATTTTTCTGGAAATCACATCACACAAGGCATGACATGCTTATCTGGGCCAGTTCGCAACAGTAGCCTTAAGAGCGTCATCATTGATCGATGTGATGGGTTAAAAAATATCTCTTTCAAGGGCTGCAAAGAATTGGCAAGTGTGTTCTTGAAAGGACTATTTAGGGGTCTGGAGGAGCTGGAACTCTCTGGCACAAGAGTTAAAACCCTCAACCTGACAGGAGTGAAAGCCAGATCACTCCCGAAGGAGATCATCCTGCTAGGGTGCGAGAAGCTTCGTGTGATATTGTGGCCGTCGAGTGTGATAACGCAAGAGTTGCCAAATGTGCTGCACATTGACACCACATCTCCATCAGCAACAGCTTACGGAAGCGAGGAACCACTTGTGCATCCACATGCTGATCGATCCCTCCACCAGCAGAAAGAAGAAGTGTTTAAGGGTGGATGGAGGATTTGTCTCATGGATGCAAGGCTCCTTAGGTCCCTCTTGCCTGTAGAAAGTTTTTTAAAAGAATCGGATGTACATATTGACATCTGTTCTACAACTGTTGTTCGTGGTAGCAACATCCAAGGAACAAGTACTTTTTTTCGATAAAGGGAATATATTAATATCAAGCGGATATCAATTACACCCGGCCTCTGCAACAACATAATGTCAAAAGCTAGTCGAGACATCAAGGATGCACACAGCCAAAAGAAAAAAAGAAAAAAAAAACGCCGAACGGATCAGCGAAATAGGAGGAAGTACCACCACCAGAGGCCACACCCGGACTGCAAAAAAGGTTCTTCAAGAACGACGCCTCCAAGAAGGAAACCGCGCATCAACACAGTCGTCGCCTGATCACAGATCATGGGTTTTCACCCTGAAGAAAGTCCGACTGAACTCCAGGCAATGCCTTCAACAAGGAGACGAATAGAGATCCGCCATTGCCAGGTACAACCAGTGAAGGTCAGACCATGGGTTTTCA
>LR880971.1:14044212-14057128 GCA_904067115.1 Aegilops sharonensis | reverse complement strand
TTTTTTTCGATAAAGGGAATATATTAATATCAAGCGGATATCAATTACACCCGGCCTCTGCAACAACATAATGTCAAAAGCTAGTCGAGACATCAAGGATGCACACAGCCAAAAGAAAAAAAGAAAAAAAAAACGCCGAACGGATCAGCGAAATAGGAGGAAGTACCACCACCAGAGGCCACACCCGGACTGCAAAAAAGGTTCTTCAAGAACGACGCCTCCAAGAAGGAAACCGCGCATCAACACAGTCGTCGCCTGATCACAGATCATGGGTTTTCACCCTGAAGAAAGTCCGACTGAACTCCAGGCAATGCCTTCAACAAGGAGACGAATAGAGATCCGCCATTGCCAGGTACAACCAGTGAAGGTCAGACCATGGGTTTTCACCCCGGAAAGTACTAACAAACTAGTGCAAGTCCAACCGCATACAAGCATCTTAATGCACTCAAAGTACAGAGATGCCTTAAGGGATGACTCAGTTGTAGCAGTGATGATGTGGGACTGCCCCAAGTTACCGAAGTGGCGGATAACCCGATATACATGTTTCATAAAGGTGGCGATGCACCGGCAGGGCAACAAACTCTTGGAGGATGCTGCAGGTGCTAGTACTGGTGCTTTATTATTGCCTAAGTTTATATGTGAGTTTGTTACATCGCTGCACTTGTATGATAACTTGTCCATCACTAGTATCCCTGTACCTCCCCAAGGATCAGGATGGAATAGTCTAATATGGTGCCGCGTGGAGAGATGCCCCAGGTTATGCGCAGTCTTCACTGTTCCCCATGGCACTCATGTGTACGACAAATTTTTGAATCTGCGCACATTATGGGCATCCAAGCTCCTCTCTGCACTATACATTTGGGACGGGCCAGTTGAAAAAGGTAACTTCAGTTCCCTGATGTTATTGCACCTGGATCACTGCCCCAGGCTCGTACATGTGCTGCCCTGGTCCATATGGGAGATATACACCTTTTATTACCTGGAGACCCTCGAGATAGTGTACTGCGGTGACCTTAGGGAGGTATTCCCTGTGGGCCTTGAGATTCAAGAGCGTGATACAATTCTAGATTTCCCCAATCTGAAGCGCATCCACCTGCACGAGCTCCCAATGCTGCAACACATCTGTGGGCGCACGATGTCCGCGCCAAAACTCGAGACCGTCAAGCTCAGGGGCTGCTGGAGCCTCAAGCGTCTGCCGGCCGTCGGACGCAACACCAAGCCACCCAAGGTAGACTGCGAGAAGGAATGGTGGGACAACCTAGAGTGGGACGGGTTGGAAGAGTACCACCATCCTTCGCTCTACGAGCCGACCCACTCGTTGTACTACAAGAAGGCCCAGCTGCCAACAGGCACAATACTCTGGTGAGTTTTACATCTACTTCCATTTTTACGTATGTTATGTATAGTGTGCTAATAAGCTCTCTTTGTGTTGTTTCCCGCAAAAAAAAAGCTCTTTGTGCTGAACATTGTTGCTACTCTTTTTCTCTACATAAAACAAATCAGCCTAGTACTGTAAGTAGTATGTGTGGTTAATCATTGATAGTATTGTTGGTTTATATGCTGCAGGTAATATGCATGATCGTCCAACATGCAGTGCTACCTCCTACATAACAGAAGCTTTTTTGCCGTGCATGTGCTGCTTGCCCTGCTTCCCGCTTGATTGGTGTGTGGTGTTCTCTCTGCATATGCATTGCCTTGGTGTGGCAGTGTGGGGCTTCCAGTTTGATTTGATCGGATTTGGTGTGGTTTGATCAACCTTGCTCCAGCTCCTGAGCAATTGAGGAATAAAGCAGAGTGGGCGTTCAGCTTCTGCAGCATGAACCCCTGAGTGGTTGCGTGCTCATTCTGCGTGTGTGGTGGTGCTTCACGGTATGAATTGAAAAAGCTTAATTTGTGTGTGGTGTTCCCGCTTGATTGGTGTGTGGTGTTCTCTCTGCATAACATATGTGTTGCCTTGGTTCGGTGGTGTGGCTTCCAGTTTGGTTTGATTGAATTGGATTGGATTTGGTTTGGTGTGATCAACCTTTGCTCGAGCTCCCGAGCAATTGATGAATAAAGCAGAGCGGGCGCAGCTTCTGCAGCATGAGCCCCTGAGTGCTCATGTTGTTGCGTGCTCATTCTCTGTGTGTGGTGGTGCTCGTCACAGTATGAATTGTCAGGCATGGACTTGTTGTAATTTGTGAGCATAAACGATGATGGCGATGATTTGTATGTGCTGTTGTTTGTTGTGATATGATTATGAACACTCAGTCATGTGTTGTTTGTTCCAATGCCAATTTCTATATGCTCATTGTTCCATCGTGTACTTGGAGTTGATGTGATGGCTGTTGTCACTTGTTAGGGTGGCTGGCAGTATGTATACATGAGGTCCATGTCTCTAGTAAACTCATCCATCACCCTTAACAGATGGTAGTGGCTCAGGATTTGCCTTTTCTAGTTACATTACAGTGTTTCTCTGAATTTGTTGTTGTCTTTGGCATTTAGGTTTCCCTTTAAGTTAGGCAAAATAGCAAAGTCTCAAGTAAAGAGTGGCAAATAATCAAAAACCCCTTATTTATCGCCCCTTCTTGTATTTCAATGTATACAGCAAGCCAGGGAAAAAGACCCACGATTGGTCAACAATTAATCTGAAGATTTTTGAAGAACTGATGGTAGATCTTAAGCCCCAAAGGGAATTAATCTAGTGGATGGAGATTGGCGAATAGGACCAATTCATCATGGGAGCTGGGGTATATTTACTTTTACCAATAAAAAAGTAATCCCATTCTCTATGCATCAATCTAGCACTTCCATTATTAATTTGCGTCGTGTATGTGTAAGTACTACTCTGCATGCTCAACAAGTGAAGTTTAAAATCGTGCAGACAAAACTGCTCGCGGTTGTCTCTTACTCGTCATGGACATGCATGCATGGCTGGCTACAAACAAATTCCTCAATGGTAAAAGAAACATTAAGAACACATAAGGGTCATTCTTCCCTTCAGCATACAAAGTAAGACTGCAATTGATTGTTGGTATGTCAACACTTCAACGGTACTCCCTCCGGTCATTTTTAGTCTGCATATAAGTTTTGTCCGAAGTCAAAGTATGTCTACTTTGACCAAACTTATAGAAAAAAGTATCAACATTCACAATGTCAAATAAATATTGTCAGATTCATTATGAAATATAGTTTTGTAGTATATATATTTGATATTGTAGATGTTGAAATTTCTTAATATAAATCAGGTAAAACTTAATTTGTAAAGTTGGACAGAACACAAATCTAATACGCGGAGTAAAAATAACCGGAGGGAGTACATCACAACCACCCTCCAAACTTGCAAAATATGAAAGGCACAAAAAAACTATATAGGTTTCAAAAGAACGATGTTCAAAGCATTAAGCATGAGACAAGACCGAGTATAGAGGTAATAAAAAATAGTAGCTTCTCACACACAGGAAACAATCAATGGAATATTACACGTTAAAAACAAACATGAGACGAGACTTTAGTATACAGCTTAGATCCCCTCATGAAAAAGCTTATCGTTGCACATAAGTATGTTTCAGTTTTGGAAACGAAAAAAATCTCGTCTGATTCTAATCATGCCCATAACCACTCCATCATGACCTCGTTGCATCTAGGAGCACGGTAATTGTATGCACGTATGCTGAACCAGTCCACCCGAGTGGCAGTAAACCGAGCAATTAACTAAAGGATATGCCAAAAGAATGTCGTAGATATTCGCGGCGCAACATCCAATGTAGGTCTCATAAGCTAGCTTGATGGTCATTATTTTAAGCCTTGGCGCCCATCTCAGTGTAATTACCACGAGATCTATATCATGGTCCCCTCCTCTGAAGTTGTTGATTTCCACTTCTTCGAGATTAGTCAAGGAGATACTTTGGCTCCTCCAGTTGTTGGCCTCGTCACAGGGGCAGTTTTTAAGACATTTTGAAAAAGATTCTTATGCATGAATATCATATATATAAGCAGCATGTAGAATTTACCTTGTACCAGTCCCATAGGAAAACTTTAAGCTTTTGTGTAGTAGTCCGAATGTGATGCATCATGAGGAGACGCAGCACAAGTGCTCCTAAAACATGTCCCTTTACGTTGAGATATAGCTCCAACACACTAAAGTTGGTAGCTGGAAGTTTCTTCAGCTCCTGCTCAAAGTCCAGCACTGCACCCAAACGATTCTACGAAACAACATAATTATTTAGCTTGATGTGTACCACGGAGTCCTTACAACTAGTTTAGCTAGCAAATCTAATAGCTTAAAAAAGTTGGCAGAGAAAGAGACATACACAAGCATGAATGTGCAAAGAAAGGACATGGCATCGTAGGGGCCGCAAACATGCATCTTCCTCTTCCTTGCTACTCGCTATCGTCTCTAAGTTCAAGCACTGGAGCGACCAAAAACCAAACATAAGCACCAAATTTGTCTTATATCTGAACCACCACGAGACCTTCTGCACCATTGGAGTCAAGATAGACACGCTAAAGTCTGAGTTGGAAGGAACATCGAGCTTCAGTTGCCTAAGTAGTGGAGTCACGATTTGGATGCCCTGACATTTTGTGTCTCCATGGACACTAAGATCAAGCTCCTGCAGCGACTCCGAGTGGATTGTAACATCATGTGCGGATCTATCTGCCATCATCTTGAGCACGCGCAAGCACGGACAGCGGGTGATCATTGTGACAAGGTTTACGATGGTGCAGCCCGTGAGGCACAGCCTCTTCAGAGCTGAGAACTCTCTCGCTGGTAGCTGTGTAAATCGGAAGGTGTGCAATTTCATCTCGATCGACGTGGTCTCGTGGAAGTAGGGTAGGTCGACATTAATGGATTCGAAAGAGCTGTTAGTGAAGATGAGCTCCATTGGAGAGAGCCTCGCCGCGGCGGGCATAAGGGAGGCAAAGCGAACGTCGTTGCCACTGTGCCTCCTATTATTAATTTGGTCGCATTCGATGCCAAGAAGGGACACTGTGAGGCCGAGGGCCACGGCCGCGTCGAGTGTGGCGAGCGCGGCTTTTAGCGAGCCAAGCTCGACCTCACGGAAGGTGACCCTGAGCACCCGTAACCGCAGGCAGCGGTTGAGAAAGGCATTGATGTTGACGATGCTGCCAGAGATAGACAACCTATGGAGCGCGGGAAGATTGCCGCCTGCCCACGGCGGTGTTGGAGTTGTGTCGAATATTGTGTACAAGGTATATTACAGTTGGACTATGAGTTGTATTGTGTTTACATAGGATGTGGAGGCGTGTCCTAGTAGGACACTAGTATCCTAGGCCTCTCATATATAGCGGGGGTAGAACACGATGTAACCTATGCCAACATAATAGCACCGGAATGCAGGAGAAGCCGGCGGCATGTGCCGATGTCCAGGGCGATCGGGTGCGGTATTGTAGCGGTGTCACGGGAAGGAGCGTCAATAGTCAGCCTGGGGATGTAGCCATATCGGTGAACCTCGTTAACAACTCTCGGTGTCGTGCTCGTGCGATTGCTTGGTCCTCGGATGATCGGTGGTATGGTCTCGAATTTATTCTAACAAGTGGTATCATGAGCTAGGTTATTCGAAGACTGCGGATTATTGATTTAGAGGAAGGATTGAGTTTAAGATGCAGCCGGCTATCGGCGTGGTTCTCAGCAAGATTGGAAAAAGGCAAATCAGAGCACAGGCGACAAGACTTGCAGGTTGCAGGACGTGCGGCGATCGATCAGCGCGTTGGATGTGCAGGTCTGTTGTCTACATGCATGAGATTTGTTTTGAGAAAAAGAAAATAGGGACCGAGTGCCTGGCCCTGGAGGCAGTGGCCTCTCGTTGCCACGCGGGAGGAGGCAGACCGAATCGGGAGTACAAGAAGGAATTTTGGTAGGAATTTGCTGTTCTTGCACCTCCTGTACTTGAGCACGTGTTGGAAGCTCGGATATTTTTCGCAAGGTCAGCCGTACAAAAAATGATGGCATCAATGGGTACCATGTTTGAGGTTGAGAAGTTCGTTCGAACTAGAAGCTTTGGGTTATGGCAGACAAGGATGAAAAATTTGTTGGCACAACAGGGATGTTTGAAGACGTTGCGGAAAGTCATGTCAGCTAAGATGGAATTATCATGTGATGGATAGAAATTTACGGAAGACGATTTGGGAGCCTCGAGCGTGTCATACAGTCGAACGAGTTCGGGTGGGTCGGACTAGGCAGTCTGACGGATCGACGTGAGTCGGTTGGAACAGAAGACGGTGGTGGGATCAGTGACGACGACATATGAACGTGATGCTGATGGTGACCGACTTCTGGGGCATGAAAACACGTGGCACGGGCCCGAGTGCTTGTGCGGCTTCGACAAGACTATGGCGCGGGGTTGATTCAAGGTGGTGTACACATGGAGTTTGAAGTCGACGGGGCGCGAGGGTGGACTGATCATCTACTATGGAGTCATGTTGAAGGTGGAGCTGGCTTGAGGGGCTACGGTGTAAGGATCCAGAGAATCGAAGCCTATTCAGCGGGAAAAGCGAGTGACACGTAATTTGGACTGGAGCCCAGTGGTCTGATAGAAGCGTGAAACTCGTCATCGGTCGGTGATGATCGGTGGTACTCTGCAGTGGGGGTTGAGTGGGGTGGTTTTGCGACCCTTGAGACTCGATCGGGACAGCGAAGGCTCGACGCAGTAATAGCAGCGAGGCGTGCGGTATGCACAGGACATAGAGACGGGCCAGGGCTCTGGTGGTCATACATGTGGTGCGACAACTGCAAATTTGATTCGGGATGACTACAAGCAATGGTGAAATTCCTTCAGTTTCAGACAGGCGGTCAAGAAAGGAGCGGTGATATTGAGTTCAGGTAACTCTTATGTGTGACACCCAATATGTGAGTTGTTCAGTTTCACGCAGGTCAGTGATCAGTGTGTGATGACGTTGGACTGATACTCTAGAAGTTGTGAGCACAAACTAGAGTAACAAGAAACTTAATTTGCTCGAGTGTTGACTGTGATCAAGAAAAGAAGGGACTACAAGTTGCAGGTGGAGTCATATGGAGTCTTTGGAGTAGCAGCGGTACTCATGGGATAAGCTCATGTACAATGTACATGGAAGTTTGACGCATTGACGAATTCAAGGTGGTGAAGAATATTCGCCAAGGTGGAGTTTATTGGAGTTGTGTCGAATATTGTGTACAAGGTAGGTTACAGTTGGACTATGAGTTGTATTGTGTTTACATAGGATGTGGAGTCGTGTCCTAGTAGGATACTTGTATCCTAGGCCTCTCATATATAGCGGGGGTAGACACACGATGTAACCTATGCCAACATAATAGCACCGGAACGCAGGAGAAGCTAGCGGCATGTGCCGGTGTGCAGGGCGACCGGGTGCGGTATTGTAGCGGTGTCATGAGGAGGAGCGCCCTTAGTCAGGCCCCAGCCATATCGGTGAACCTCGTTAACAAATCTCGGTGTCGTGCTCGTTTGATTGCTTGGTCCTCGGATAATCGATGGTATGGCCTCGGATTTATTCTAACAGGCGATTTGACGCAGGGAGACCTGTGTCCAGCTCGATGGAGGTGGCGCGGCGGAAGCAAGGCATGAAGATGTGAACCAGAGGGCCTGACTTGAACACGGTTCCCCGCGAAAGGATGAAGATCAGCTCCTTCGATGAGAGCCGCTTGGCGGTGCGCAACAGCGACTTGGCGCCGGCGTCGTCGCGCAAACGCGACGCCTTCAACACACTCCTGGCGAGACGGATGTCGAGCCGACATCCGTCTCGCCAGGAGTGTGTTGAAGGCGTCGCGTTTGCGCGACGACACCGGCGCCAAGTCGCTGTTGCGGGCCCGCATACCCTTAATTAAATCCTGGCCATTAATTTTTGATCATCCCGTAAACCCTCCGTGAATGCCTCGTGAATCTAGCATTACTCGAGAGAGCCCTCTGCCAAGAAATCCGTAAATCATCCGTCGCGCACCAAGCCTTAGTTGGAGTGATTAACTCTGATTGATTGATCGGCATCGGTTACATGTTACTCCCTCTGTCCAAAATACTTGTCATCAAAATTGACAAAAAGGGATGTATCTAGAACTAAAATACATCTAGATACATCCCCGTTTATTCATTTTGATGACAAGTATTTCCGGACAGAGGGAGTACAAGATATACAAGGGAGAGCCCATAGGAGTCGGCACCAGTGGCGGAGCCAGGAATATTTTTTAGGTGTGGCAAAGTTTGTAAGGGGAAAAAACAATGTAGTAACATATAACTATGTGACGTTCCTGCTTGCTGCCTCTCTTGACGGTGATCACTGCCATGCCCACCATGCTGACTAAAGATCGCGTGGTTGCTCTGTAATCGCTGCCTCTGTTGCATGCCTTAGGGGTTAGCCGACTAGGGGTCGGTCGGTATTAGGGACAAATATCACAACAAGACATACATTATCATGAATTTGGAGGAGTAGCCGTTGCTCCTAGTTGTATATTGTAATACCTCAGACGATTTGAGTCCGATTAGATCTAGTTTCTTCACCGGAGAGACGGAAAGCGGTGAGGCTCTGGGTTTCGCGGAGTTGGCACTGCTCATCACACAGCTAGAGACAAGCTTGAGGGGCGGCTGCAAGGCGATTCCTGATCGACCGTGCTTGAACGAAACAGCTCGTGTATCTCCAATCAACTAGTACATTCTTTTAGCATGTCCAATCAACTTTTTTTTTGAGAGATCTTCAGGTCCAATCAACTGGAGTACATGTGAATTGATTTGCAATTGACTGCCAATGGTGTCCTCGTTTAGAACATGGGCTTGTGGGTCATGGGCTTATGTGATACAGTCACCTATTGCTTAATTCTATTCTTCAGCGGCAGTTAGGCCTCTAATGAGGCAAAAACACATAGGTAACAACACAACTACCTGGCGAAATACATTCGAGGCCATGAGTTGCCTGCCCCCTGAGAGTATTCATCCTCCAAATTGACGAAACTGACCAAAAATCCATTGACTCAGCTCAAAGCTTCATACATACAGTATATATATGCAATACTTTTGCCAAATTTTAGGTATGGCGGCTGCCAAACCTCGCCATATAGCTGGATCCGCCCCTGGTCGGCACGCAGGCCAGGGAGTGCTGTTATAGATCCTACAATCTAGGATATACACGTGTGTACGTAGCTTTTTTTTTAGCATAATCTGTATCCTTTATTAAACGTGGACAGTCATCGGAATACAGATAAAAACGGGCATAGATGTAAGCCACACATGGCGCCCAGGAGGGAGAGATGCTGCAGCCTTAGCTAGAGCATGAGCCTCTCCATTATGTTTTCTGTTCTCATGGATAAACTCTACTTCCCTAAAAACCCTTCTCTGATGCTTGATATCTTGCAGAATTGGGAAAAACTTGCATGGGTTGTCATCCTTGATTCTTGTTACCACTTCACAGCAATTTGTGGCCACACATATGGACTGGAGCTGTAAATCTGCAGCGAGTGCTAGCGCTTCGCTGCATGCTTGTGCTTCGAGGATCACCGGGTCCACAATGCCTTCGACAATGATCGCTGAAGCCCCCAGATAGATCCCGTTTTTGTCTCGACATACTGCTGCCGAAGCGCCCTTGTCGCCAATCTTGGAGAAGCCGCCATCAGCATTTATTTTGGTGTCGTGCAGTACCGGCGCTAACCATGCAGACCGCCTCGGCTGTCCTGAGCCCGCTATTACATGCGGGTCCCTGGGCATTGCATGCATGCCCCTGGATAGTGCATGCAAGTCCTTCGATTGCGCATGCAGATCCTTCGTGCGTGCCCCCCTTTCCGGGATTTGATCTAGCTCCGCCATGAACTTGTTAATGAAAACATGGGTACTTAGGGGGCTCTGGAACTGCTCATCGTGGATAGCTCGGCGTCTCGCCCACCAGATTGCCCACATCGTGACAAGTACCCGCGCCAGATTCGCCGTGGGAAGGGTATCCACTAACCAGAGCATCCATAGTTTAGCGTCATCCGTCCGGTTAGAGATGATTGTTTCCGTTATTTCCTCTTCCGCGAGAGCCCATACACATCGGGCCATATGACAGTCAAAAAGAGCGTGACGCCACGTATCCACCGCCGCGTGACAGATAGAACATTCAGCGGAGTCGTCCATACTTCTGTGATGTCGAACAGCCCCCGTGGGTATAGAGGTTTTGGCAAGTCTCCACGCAAATACACGAACTTTGGAGGGAACCGCAGCGCCCCAGAGTCTAGCCCATGAACGACCATCAGCTGTGATATTGGAATGACCATCATTATGCTCCAGCCAATCTGTCCGTTGTTGTTTTGTCGCTGCTAGCAGTTTGTACGCTGAACTCACAGTAAAGATCCCTCTCCTGTCGTAGTGCCACGACCAGAAATCAGCCTGAATCTTGCTGCTAAGGGGAATGTTGAGGATTGACTCCACATCCATTGGGTACAGATGTTCATAAAGCATTGCACGGTCCCAGGTGTGGGTGATCGGGTTTATAAGTTCAGATACCTGTTGAGGAGGGTTCTAAGATTTTGGGCTAACTGGCCGGAGTTTGAAGTCGCGGGGTATCCAGTTATCATGCCAAATGTTGGTACTTTCCCCCGGTCCGATGCGTTTCAGAAGGCCGAGTTTTAGTGCATCCCGCCCCTCAACAATCGACCTCCAAACTTGTGATGGGTTCCTCCCTACTTCTGCGTCCAAAATTGAAGAAGATGGATAATACACCGCTCGCAGAATCCGGGCACTGAGAGAGTCCGGCTGGGTCAAAAGCCGCCAGGCTTGTCTGGCAAGTAATGCCAAGTTGAAGAGCTCAATGTCTCGAAAGCCCATGCCGCCCATGTTCTTTGGTTGTGACATAACTTCCCATGAAACCCAGGCAGTCTTCCTCTCTCCTTTCTTAGATCCCCACCAAAATTTCCTCAACAAACCATTAATATGCTGACAAAGGCCCCGGGGCAGTTTGAAGCAGGCCATGGAATAAGTGGGGATCGCCTGAGCAACTGATTTGATTAAGACTTCCTTGCCACCAACAGACAAGGCCTTCTCCATCCAACCTTGCACCTGTTTCCATACAATCCTTCAGATATTTGAAGGCCCCTTCCTTTGCTCTTCCCACATCAGCTGGAAGGCCAAGGTATTTGTCTGACAATTTTTCATTCTGCACCTGTAGAGTTTGCATCACCTGTTGCTTCAAAGACTCTGCACAGCCCTTGCTAAAAAAGATTGATGACTTGTCCCTGTTGATGCGCTGGCCAGAAGCTTCACAGTAACATTGCAACAAAAATCCACCCTCATCGCCATCTCAGGTGTAGCATCAAAAAGCAAGAGGCTATCATCCGCAAATAATAAATGATTTACCTCCGGAGCGCCCTCCGCAACCTTGATTCCCCGTATGCGCTCATTCGGAGCAACCGACTTGAGCAAACATGAGAGGCCCTCGGCGGCCAGCAAAAACAGATATGGGGATATTGGGTCACCTTGCCTGAGTCCTCGTGATGGGCTGAAATCTTCTTGCTTAGCACCATTAAAAACAACAGAGAAAGAAACTGAGGTGACACATCTCATGACAATCTCTGTGAACCGTGCACTAATGCCTAGTTTTAGCATCACCTTTTCAAGATAGTTCCACTCAATTCTATCATATGCTTTCATCATATCAAGCTTCAAAGCACAAAATCTGTTACCCTTTACCTTCCGTGTTTTCATGTAGTGGAGACATTCATAAGCAGAGATGAAGTTATCCGTGATAAGCCGTCCTGGTACGAATGCTGATTGTTCCTCAGAGATGATTTCGGGGAGAATGAGCTTTAGCCGATTAGCCAGAACCTTAGATGCAATCTTGAAGATCACATTGCAGAGACTTATCGGTCTAAACTGTCCTAAGTTTTTTGGGCTTGCAATTTTGGGGNAGATATTTGAAGGCCCCTTCCTTTGCTCTTCCCACATCAGCTGGAAGGCCAAGGTATTTGTCTGACAATTTTTCATTCTGCACATGTAGAGTTTGCATCACCTGTTGCTTCAAAGGCTCTGCACAGCCCTTGCTAAAAAAGATTGATGACTTGTCCCTGTTGATGCGCTGGCCAGAAGCTTCACAGTAACGTTGCAACAAAGAATCCACCCTCATCGCCATCTCAGGTGTAGCATCAAAAAACAAGAGGCTATCATCCGCAAATAATAAATGATTTACCTCCGGAGCGCCCTCCGCAACCTTGATTCCCCGTATGCGCTCATTCGGAGCAACCGACTTGAGCAAACATGAGAGGCCCTCGGCGGCCAGCAAAAACAGATATGGGGATATTGGGTCACCTTGCCTGAGTCCTCGTGATGGGCTGAAATCTTCTTGCTTAGCACCATTAAAAACAACAGAGAAAGAAACTGAGGTGACACATCTCATGACAATCTCTGTGAACCGTGCACTAATGCCTAGTTTTAGCATCACCTTTTCAAGATAGTTCCACTCAATTCTATCATATGCTTTCATCATATCAAGCTTCAAAGCACAAAATCTGTTACCCTTTACCTTCCGTGTTTTCATGTAGTGGAGACATTCATAAGCAGAGATGAAGTTATCCGTGATAAGCCGTCCTGGTACGAATGCTGATTGTTCCTCAGAGATGATTTCGGGGAGAATGAGCTTTAGCCGATTAGCCAGAACCTTAGATGCAATCTTGAAGATCACATTGCAGAGACTTATCGGTCTAAACTGTCCTAAGTTTTTTGGGCTTGCAATTTTGGGGATTAAAACAATGAACGTTTTGTTTATCTCCTCCGGGGAATCCTCACCCTTTAGAACACGTAGCACCATATCAGTTACCTCATCACCACACAACTCCCAGTGCCTCTGAAAGAAGTGTGCCGGAAAGCCGTCAGGCCCTGGAGCCTTGGTAGGGAACATCTGGAATAAAGCCGCTTTCACTTCGGTGTTTGTATATTGAGCGTTGAGCATGTCATTCATGCCACCATCC
>LR880971.1:14017498-14031114 GCA_904067115.1 Aegilops sharonensis | reverse complement strand
CGAGAAAAATGTTCCATTCGAAATCCAAAACCTTGCTCGGAAGGCAGTTTCATTAGGTGGCGTGGCAACAGGGCCGGGCCTACAGTGGTTCAAAAGGTGCAGCCCGCACAGGGCCCAAAATTCTGGGGGCCCCAAATTTTTTACAGAAGCCTAGTCTTATGAACTACTGGGCTGGGCGCTGGAGTGGGCTCTGCTGCTTTGGGCTGGAGTTGAAGCGAAGCGACGAGCGGAGGGCATCTATCGAGGCATCGAGCGACAACGTTTTTCTCCCAAAGAAAAAAGAAAAACAAGCGACAGCGACCAGCGCTCTGCTGAAACGGGAACTTCTTCTGATCTCCTCGACTCCTCATACTCGATCAAGCCCGTAATCAATGTCTTCATCGCTACAGCCTAAAGGGATAGAGGTTTCAAGATCGTGAAAACTGAAAACTCTAATTGTGAGGTGACGGCTGTGGGCTCGTGGCTACAGGTGATTACAGATAGCTTAGCGAGTCCTTTTCGCTTAACTTTGATTCTTACTTCTAATTCCTAATTTTATAATTAAGTATTGGCAGGGATCGTTACTTTTTAGAGATTCATTCTTACTTCTTACATCCTCGGTTAAAGATCACAGGACCCAAAATTAGGTGAGTTAGACTTTATATTACATACATTACAATTTTTTTCTGCGAGATATATACTATAATTGCTCATTAGTTTATTTTTTTGTGAGATAGGGCCCCTTTTTTAGTTTTGCACATGGCCTCGGTGAAGGAAATATGCCCTAGAGGCAATAATAAAATCATTATTTATTTCCTTATTTCATGATAAATGTTTATTATTCATGCTAGAATTGTATTAACCAGAAACTTAGTACATGTGTGAATACATAGACAAACATAGTGTCACTAGTATGCCCCTACTTGACTAGCTCGTTAATGAAAGATGGTTAAGTTTCCTAACCATAGACATGCGTTGTCATTTGATTAACGGGATCACATCATTAGAGAATGATGTGATTGACTTGACCCATTTCGTTAGCTTAGCACTTGATCGTTTAGTATGTTGCTATTGCTTTCTTCATGACTTATACATGTTCCTATGACTATGAGATTATGTGTAAGTGCATCTAGTGCCCCTTAGTGATTTTGGTGTATTGAAGACTTATAGGTTAAAAGACTGATGCATTTGTGAGTGTACACAGGTCTATAAGTCTATGAGGAGTTTGAGAATTACAAAGAAAGTCGACCCCTAAAAATGAAGTTCTTCAACTGAAGACTTTGGATTGCTGAAGACTTTCTGAAGACTTTGAAAGTGAAGAAATTGATGTGACCTTGAAGACTTGGTATTCATTCGAGGAACATAAAGCGTGAAGACTTTTGTTTTCGTAGTTTCATTTTCTCTTTCTTGAGTCATAGGAAACACCGTACTGTTAAAGGGGGTCGAGGAAATACTAAGGAAAAATTTCCTTGTGATGCTCAACTCAAAATCCCACACCTACCATTCCCTTCGAGTGAAGCCATTGGAAATCTCACACAGATCAGTCATATTCTTCAGTGACAGAGACGAAGTTCTTCTGGTCTCTGAGGAATTTGTTCTGACTGAGGAGTTATGAATTCGCTAGTGTAAATTGCCTACATAGTGAGGAACATGATAGCCCTGAGGAATTTGATAGTCAAATTTCCGACCGTTGCTGTGCTATGCGCCAGCTGTTCCAAAATATCTACCCACATAACGGTCATATCAGACAAGGGCATTTATGTATTATCATGTCGGACTGCTCCCTAGCCTATAAATTGCCGCCCCCTTCAACCACTAGCTGGTTGGCTACTCCGAGAGAAACCGACACTTGTCATTTGAGAGCATCCCATCCTCCGAGGACTTTGAGCGAAAATCATCAAGTGAGGAAAACCCAAACCCAACACCTACAAAATCAAAGTGATTGAGCGTCACTGAAGAGATTGATCCTGCGTGGATCCGACACTTGTTACCTTTGAAGACTGTGCTTCTTCCAGACGGTTAGGCGTCAAGGTCTAGAGCATCCAAGAGGAATTGTGGATCGCCGAGTGACCGAGTTTGTGAAGGTTCGGAAGTCACATGAAGACTTTCCACGAGTGATTGGGCGAGGTCTGTGTGACCTTAGCTCAAGGAGAATACGGTGAGGACAGTGTGTCCGGGACTGGGTGTCATCGAGTTTAAATACTCAGCCGCTCCAACCAGATGTACAACTGAGACAGCAGTTGGAACTGGTCTACCAAATCATTGTCTTCACCGAGCTTACTGGTTCTATATCCTCAACTCTTTCATTTCCTCATGTCTGTTGTTGTGTGCCTATTCATATCTGTTTGAAGACTTTGACTGAAGACTTTCTCAATTTACTCAGTTCAATTTCTTCAGTCTGTTCGTCTTCTTTCGTGTGTTATCCTGTGTTTACACTTTCTGTACTCTGTGCTTGTCTTCATTTCATCATGATGACTATGCTTGTGTTCTGTTATGTTTACTTCTGAGTACTCATTCCGCTGCAAGTAGTTCTTCACTTAGGAATTTCCTCACCAGCAAATTCCTCAGTGAAGAATTCATAAAAATCGCCTATTCACCCCCCTCTAGTCGATATAACGCACTTTTAATTGGTATCAGAGCGAGGTACTCCCTTGTTCTGTGTGATTTTGGTTTAACCGCCTGGAGTTTTAGTTATGTCGACTGCAGGATTGAGGAACGTATCATGCCCCATCTTTGACGGTCATGAGTATCCTCGGTGGAAGGCCATGATGAAGAAGCAACTCATGGCCATGGACAACGAACTATGGACCATCACTGAGATTGGGCTTACCGATCTATGCAAGATGGCGGAGGCTGATGACATTCGTAAGTACACTCTACTCAACCTCACAGCGAAGGATGTCATCTGCTCCTGTCTGTCCCGAAATCAGTTCAGGAATGTCATGCACCTCAATCACGCGAAGCTAATTTGGGACTGGCTCTCTGAGGTCTACGAAGGTCATCGTACTCGTCATGATCCTTGGTTTGAGGATTACAAGAATTCTCTCAAGGAGATGACTTTCGCACCTAAATCGTCATCCTCTTCACTGTGCCTTATGGCAGAGGATGCCAAGGTAACTGAATGCTACCTTTCCGAGTCTAGTGATGATGAATCAGGTGATGAATTTGTCCCCAACTATGTCAAACTTGCTTCCCTTACCACTAAACAACAAAGAGCTTTGGAAAAAGTTCAATACATGCTAAATAAGAGTGATGATATGTTGGGTGAAGAAATGGATCAGTCAAAAGCATTGGCTGAGAGTCTTCAAAGACTTCAGTCCAAGTTTGACGCCCTTCAAGATCATCATAACACTCTCTTATCTGATCACGAGAAGCTTTCTTCTGAATCTCTTCAAAGAAAGCAAGATCTTGAAAAGCTAAGAGTGGATTATGAAGATCTTCACAAGGAGCGCGATTCATTACGTGCTCAACAAATCAGCGCTATTCAGGAATAATTTGTTCCTCCATGTCTGAAATGCATTGAACGTAAACTGCTAATTCTTCACCTGAATGTTCAAATGCTTCTAATGCTACAAATTCTTCATATGTCTCTGCTATCACTAATTCCTCATCTGAGGACAATGCAAGTGTCACTGATGATGCAGGGCTGAAGGAATTGTACATGACAGGCATGTACAAATGCCTCAAAGGGCATCAGACTCTTTGTGATGTGCTCAAAAAGCAGATCCTCAACACAAACCCTAGGAAAGAGGGTATTGCCTTTGAGAGGAAACTCAATGCTGATGTTACATATTGGAAGCCTGAGCAGTACCCCAAAACCTCATGGGTTGCTGCAAAGGGACCTCCAGTTGATCCATCTAACTTATCTGGCTTTACATGTGAATCTCCTCATTCTTCTGATGAGTCATTTGACTCTAACTATAAACTATTCAAAAATCAGAATGGTGAAGTATTTGCTACATATGTTGGGACTAACTGCAGGAACGGTTCCCTATGAAGAAAATCTGGGTTCCCAAAAGTTGCCTTGAAAGTCTTTAGGTGAATGTCCTCATGACACCACCTGTGAAGAATAGGAACTCCAGATCAAATTCTTCATACAAACCAAATTCTTCATATGGATCCAAGTCCTCATATGGACCAAATTCCTCACGTGGATCAAATTCCTCAAAAGGATCAAAGTCCTCATATGATCATCATCGTGCTAACCCTTCTGTTTCGCAGGGTAGAGCTAAGGGCTATGAATATGTGCATTATTCTTCAAATCACTATGTTCATAATTCCTCGAAGAATTTCTCTACTTATTCATATGCTTACCGTAACCCCTCCTATGTGAAACAAAGTGGACTGGCGTCTATGCCACCTTTCTCATATGGTGCTCGCAGAGTGATGAATTCTTTGCCACCCCTTCAGATGTGGGTGGTGAAGAAAAAGAACTAATCTCTTATGCAGGGTCAGGTCTCCAGACGTGCTCAAAATGTCTGAAGAATTTGCTGGAGACCTGAAAAGTGCCTGATAGGACGCAGGCTAATCATGATGAAATGAACTTTCATTTCACACGTCCTCATACTTTTTATCTGTTCTAATTGCTCGAAGAAATTGATCTGATGATATTGATGTCATATTCTTCACTTATGAAGTATATGAGTTCGTAATTTGTACTAATTCATCTGCAGGATGAACAACCCAAAGCCAGTGAGTGGGTCCTCGATAGTGGATGTACAAATCACATGACGGGTGACAAGAATCTATTGATGGATGCTCCTTTATCACCGTCACATCTGAAGCATATCATCTTCGCTGACAAAGGCAAAAGTCAGGTATTGGGTCTAGGTAAGGTTGCGATCTCTAAGGACATACACATGGACAAAGTCATTCTTGTCGAGTCCTTAGGATACAACCTCATGTCTGTCTCAATGCTTTGTGATCTTGATATGGTTGTTGTCTTTGGCAAGTATCGTTGTGTTGTGATCATGGAAGCTGAAAATTCCAAAGTCTTCGAAGGCTTTAGGAGAGGAGACTTGTACATTGTTGATTTCTCTACAAGACCACAACCGGCTGTATGCTTACTTGCAAAAGCTTCAGAAGGCTGGCTATGGCATCGATGACTTGGTCATGCTGGCATGAGGAATCTGCACATGCTCGCGAAGAAGAAGCATGTCATCGGCATTGAGAATGTCAAATTCCTCAAGGATCACTTATGTGGAGCCTGTGAAGCTGGAAAGATGACAAAGGCCAAGCATCCAGCGAAGACTATCATGACTACCACTCGATGATTTGAATTGCTTCACATGGATCTCTTCGGTCCTAATCATTATTCTTCTATTACAAATGATGCATCTCTATATGGCTTTGTTATTGTTGATGATTACTCTCGTTACACATGGGTACACATTGTCACTTACAAACATGAGGTGCAGGAAGTCTTCAAACGATTTTCCTCGAGGGCTTCAACCAACTTTGGTGTGAAGATCAAGCACATCAGGAGTGACAATGGAACTGAGTTCAAGAATTCCGGTCTTGATGACTATCTTGATGAACTTGGTATTACTCATGAGTTATCTGCTCCTTATACTCCTCAACAGAATGGCGTTGTGGAGCGCAAGAACAGAATTCTTGTTGAGATGGCTTGCACTATGCTTGATGAATACAAGACGCTTCGTCGTTTCTAGAGAGAGGCAATTGATACTGCGTGCCACATCATCAACAGAGTATATCTTCACAAATTCTTCAAGAAGACTGCCTATGAACTCCTCACTGACAAGAAACCCAATGTGAGTTACTTCAAAGTCTTCGGTGCTAAATGTTGGATTAGAGATCCTCATCACAATTCCAAATTTGCACCGAAAGCACATGAGGGCTTCATTGTTGGTAACCGAAAGGACTCGCACACCTACAAAGTCTTCAACAACGTTCTTCACAAGGTTGTTGAAACTGTAGATGTGCGGTTTGATGAAACTAATGGCTCGCAAAGAGAGCACCTACCTTCTGTGATAGATGAACCAGCACCTGAGGATTCTATCAAGTTCAAAGCCACTGAGGATGTCATTCCCACTGAAGAATTTGCTGAAGAATTCATTCCAGAACGTGATGAACGTCGAGCTGGCGCACCTGAAGAAAATGGTGCTGAGGAAAATGCTCCTGAAGAAAATGCAGATCTAATTCCTCGAAGAGAACCCGCTCATCCTCGTATTGCCAACGAAGTGCAAATCGAGAAGATCATCGATGACATTGAAGCGCCAAGTCCTCTCACACGCTCAAAAGGCTCACACTTGTCTAACTTTTGTGGGCACTTTGCTTTTGTCTCTATCACAGAGCCCACTAAGGTAGATGAAGCATTTCTGGAGCCTGAGTGGATTCAAGCTATGCAAGAAGAATTACATCAGTTCGAGCTCAACAACGTCTGGGAACTGGTCAAACGTCCAGATCCTTGCAAGCACAACATTATTGGCACAAAGTGGATCTACCGCAACAAGCAAGATGAAAATGGCCTTGTGGTGAGGAATAAGGCACGGCTTGTAGCTCAAGGCTACACACAGGTTGAAGGAATTGACTTCGATGAAACCTTTAATTTCCACCTGTTGCTAGACTTGAGGCTATTCGCATATTACTTGCTTATGCTAACCATCATGATATTATCTTACAACAAATGGATGTGAAGAGTGCATTCCTTAATGGTAAGCTTGAGGAAGAAGTATATGTTTCTCAACCCCCAGGTTTTGAAGATCCAAAAGAATCCTGACAAAGTTTTCAAACTCAACAAGGCCCTGTATGTCCTCAAGCAAGCCCCTCGAGCGTGGTATGATACTTTGAAGGAATTCCTCATGAAGAAAGGCTTCAAACCCGGTTCACTCGACCCAACTCTTTTCACTAAATCTTATGATGATGAATTGTTTGTGTTCCAAATATATGTTGATGATATCATTTTTGGCTGTACTGACCAACGATATAGTGATGAATTTGCCTATATGATGAGTGAAGAATATCAAATGTCTATGATGGGAGAATTGAAATTCTTTTTAGGTCTTCAAATTCGTCAACAGCGCAATGGGATATTCATATCTCAGGAGAAATACCTCAAGGACGTATTGAGGAAATTCGGCATGCAAGATTACAAAGGGGTCAAAATTCCAATGCCCACAAATGGCCATCTGTGCACTGATGAAAATGGTCAAGACTTCGATCAAAAGGTATACCGCTCCATGATTGGCTCTTTATTGTACCTATGTGCATCTAGGCCGGATATTATGCTTAGTGTTTGCATGTGTGCCCTATTTCAAGCTACACCGAAGGAATCACACCATAAGGCTGTGAAGCATATTCTTCGATACTTAGCTCACACACCAACACTTAGATTATGGTATACCAAGGGCTCCTCTTTTAATCTCATTGGATATTCAGACTCTGACTATGCTGGCGATCGCGTGGACCGCAAGTCAACATCTGGCACATGTCATTTCCTCGGACGTTCCTTGGTCTGTTGGTCATCGAAGAAACATAACTACGTATCACTCTCCATTGCAGAAGCTGAGTACATTGCTGCTGGATCGTGCTGTGCTCAACTACTATGAATGAAGCAAACACTCAAGGACTATGGCGTCAACGTGAAGAATGTGCCTCTCTACTGTGACAATGAGAGTGCTATCAAGATTGCTCATAACCCAGTTCAGCACTCGAAGACCAAGCACATTCAGATTTGTGATCATTTTCTTCGTGATCATGTGTTGAAGGGCGACATCTCCATCGACCACGTCAGCACTGAAGATCAACTGGCCGATATCTTCATTAAGCCCTTGGATGATAAGAGATTTAGCAAGTTGCGGTGTGAGCTAAATATCCTAAAATCTTCGAATGTTCTCTCAAATGGACACACATCCTAACGCTTATGTTGACTTGATGACTCAGATGCACAACACACGAAGTAACATTTTTCTTCAATCAATGAAGACTAACCCTATAAGTGTGAAGAAATTAATGAAGAAATTGATTCTCAGAGCCCTACGACAATTGTACGCGGTGTCTGAAATCAGCTTTCTTATACGATGGGTTACGCCACCAACCAAAGTTGGAAATCTTCAGTTTGAGTTTTTCTTTGTTTTTGAAATTCCCCAGTTTTTCAAATTCCTCAACTTTGCATTGTCTTCACTCTTTCCGATGTTGTTCTTCATTTGAACTTACGCCACCAACGGAATTTTTAAACTTATCTTATCTAAATTTTCGTCTTTGCCGCTCAAACCGTTCCACTTCTCATGACAATACTTATCGATTCAACCACGATCCTACACGATCGCCACCTCTCAGTACGTGGGTGACACATGTCAAGTGGATGAGAAGGTCCAGGGGCACGTTCGTCCGATTTCCTCGGGCGTACAGTTTTTCACTTCCTCTATAAATACCCCTGCCTCTTCCTCACTTCACTTTCACCTCGCTCGCTCTCACTCCCGCTTGAGCTTCCCGAAACCCTAGCGCTGCCGCTACTTCATCATCGACGGTGAGGAAGAGCTTCACTGCCTCGACCTCGGCGCCGTCGTACTCGCGCCGGTTGTGGATTTCTTCACTCCGCCGCCGCCGTAGCCGTCTTCCTCTGCCGAGTTAGGGCGTGGAAGATCTGACTTGACGAACTTCACATCTACTTTTCCCAGTTCGTCGAGTTCTTCACTTCGGGTAATTAAAAGTTACTTTTACTGCCCTCTTTGATTCTCAAGTTTTCTTGAAAATCTTCAAAAGTGTTTGTTCTTCAAATCTTCACACACATGAACACCTCACATGTCATCTGCTCTTGATTCGTTTCTCTATGCAATGATTTTCTTCAAGATTCCTCAATTGTGTGGATTTTCAAGCTATACAACTCTTGAACCTAAGACAAAGAACGCTTAGTGAAATTCCTCAAGACTCATCTGGTCAAATTCCTCAAACCTATTCATTTTTGAAAAACCTTCTGAGAACACATATGACCTCTCCAAATTCCTCGCAACTATACCCTGTTTACAGGTACAAATGTCTGCTACTGAATCACTAGGTTCTCATCAACTTAACTCATTTGCATCGTTCCTCGAAGAAAAGTTGCACACCTCTTCAAAAACTTCAGTTGTTCATATTCCTCAGCTGAAGAAAATGGTTGATAAGAAGCCACAGAAGGGAGGAAAGAGGCCTGAGGTCAATACTGCGTTTGAAATCCCTGAGGACATTTATGCTGGATACTGCACTCCTGATGAGGCCAAGTTTGGCAAGGAGGACAAGAATCAGTGCAAAGTGCGCATACAACGAATAGAGAGGAGATGGGCACGAGAATGGAGGGAGTACAGGTATGTTACTCCCAAGTATATGAAGAAATTCGTGCCCAACCCTCCATGCTCAAGACCTCCATTGGCACCAGGCCAAGAGGCAGATCCCACCAGCCTCAAGTGCGGTGAGGACTATGCTGATGAATGGGCAAAGCGCCAGGCCAAACTGGCCAAGCAAGCAAAGAAAGCAGTGAAGAAATTGAACGCAGACTCTGCTGCTGCTACTGCTGCTGCCTCTGCTGAGGCCTCTGCTAGTCAGCCAAAGAAGGCAATGCACAAGAAGCCTGCGCATAAGTCAAGCGCTTCTCCTTCAATGCCCTCACGGCCGAGCTCCTCTAGAATGCCCTCAAGGCCAGATTCTTCAAGGCCCTCACGGCAAATTCCTCAGACTGCTCCTTGAAAGTCCTCAGCTCCTCCGTCAAAGTCTTCAGCTGCTCCGACCAAATCCTCGGCACCTGTGCATCTCGCCACGTGCCAAAGGACCCAAGGCATCTCAATTGCCTCGGGAGCATCTGCAAGTTCCTCAGCTGCACCAAAATCCTCAGCTGGCCCCTCTCTGCTGAAGAAAAAGGCCACTGCTGGACGAGGCCTTCGACCAAGTCCTCACAAGAAGCAGGTCGCCTTCCAAGTGCCCTATGATGATGATGAGGCTGATGATGAAGAACTTGCCGAAATCATCAGAGACAGGCAAGCCAGGGCCGCTAGAGCCAAAGGTAGCAATGTGCCACTGATGTTGGATCCAAAGTTGATCCTCGATTACATTGACCTATGGCACAAGGACCCCAGCATGCCTTTGCCGGAGATGAACCTCACTCCTGGTCAGAGTCATGTTTTGACTGCCTTCATTGAGGAAGAAAAGTGGAAATTTGAACAAGGCAGAAGTCTGAAGAAAGCGCAATACAAGATGCAGCGCTACCTCAAAGGACAATGTCCTCACTCTCACCCCTGATCAGCTCATTGCTTTGCAAGCTGAAATCAAGCAATTGAGTGATGAATTCGATCGCTACTATGCTGATTGCAAGGGCGCCAAGGTGCGGTTCGTCAATCTGATGAAGAAATTCACTTCAAGTGCTGCTCCTCCTGTGCACATTGAAGTTACTCAGGCTGAAGCATCTGCTCAGTCTACTGAAGAACATGCCAGCACCGCTGATGACAATCAGGCTACTGAAGAAACTGAGAGTGTCAGGGCTGATGACTCCATTCCAGCCGCTGAAGATATTGCCAGGGCATCCACTAGTGGTGCGCCTGAAGAAAGTGAACAAGTCAGGGCAAATGCATCAGTTGCGCCTGAGGAAAATGAACCAAAGTCCTCTGCACCTCCTGCGCCTACACCAAGTCCGATTCTTCCATCTGCATCAGATGCGAAGAATACCAAGGCTGCAGAGCATGCAGCTGTGAAGAAAAGGAAGGCATCAACTTCATCAAATTCTTCAGCTCCGAAGAAGATGAAGCCACTGACTAGCTCAATTGACAACCCAATTGATGCCATTCCAGTCTCCTCCATGCCATCAAAGGACCTTGTTCCTTTTGGTGAAGATTATGTGATTCCCAATGAATCTGATGAACAAACTCCGTCTGCTGCTTCGACAGAGCAGTTGGACGAAGAAATTGAAGTGGATGAAATCCCTTCAACCCCAGTCATTTCCTCACCTATGCCTCAGTTCACTGCTGAAGAGGCAGGTGTTGAAGAAATAGAAGATGAGGATGTGGACATTGGATGTACCACTCCCATGCTCAATGATGAATTGTGGGACAGTCAGCACCCCAACTCTCCAATGTTCACTCCACTCCAAGCAATTCCTCAGTCCCCTGCTACCACTGAAGTGCAAATGGGATCTGAAGAACCTCATACAACCCCAAGTGTTCATGAAGAAATTCCAGCCACTAGTGCTGAAGAAAATGTCAATGAGGAAATGATGAACCAGGCTGAAGCTGCAGAAAAGCCTGAAATTCCTCAGCCTAAGGAACCTGAGATTGCGATTCCTGAGGTAGTGATGCAATTGATTGACACTCCTCAGCCCAAGCCAAAGGATTCCTTCTCCAAGAAGCAAAAATACAAGGCTGATGATTTCTTCGGCGAGCACGTGTTCTTCACTGAATTCAACCCCTATGACAATGCTCGTCTTAGAAGGAAGCGTTTCTGGACTGCCAGCCAAGCCAACTTCTATTCCTCACTGCTTTTCAACAAGGACAAAGTCTTCGATCACGAGCATATTCCTCATGTGGACATGGAATCAATGTCGTGCTTCTCTCAAGTCCTCAGCATGCTTCATGATGCAGGCTTGCTCAACTTCTGCTCTGACATAGTTGATTGGAATGAAGAGCTCATTCTTCATTTCTACGCAACTCTGCATATCATAGGTGATGCTGCTGACGTCAATTCGTGGGTGTTGGACTGGATGACTGAAAACACTCATTACAAGGCACCAGCCTCTGAATTTCTTCGTGCCTTACCAATCAGTCCTCCACCTGACAGTGCTTGTTGTCTGTATGATGAGCCTGAACTCACCGCTCACTATATGCAAGTGCTCATGAAGCCGCTGAAGCCTGGTCAAGCCCCAAGGACCAAATTCCTCGTGAAGGAATTGTTCTATGTGCCAAGAACTATCTACCGCATTCTGACGAAGACCATGAGTCCTATCAAAGGCCATGACTCATCCGATGAAGAAATTGTTGGGATGATGAAGAATATGCTTTTCAACGTAATGCATGGCATCCCCATAAACTATCATGATTTCTTCATGAGGACTCTGGCGAATGTTGCACTTTCACCATTTGAGCTGAAGCCTTACGCGCCGTGGATCATGAGATTCCTCAGAACAAGGTCTTCACTCAACTACAAGGCTGATTCTCAGAATCACCTCAGCTACTTGCCCCCTATTGAAGTCCTTAAGCGGACAATTTCCTCATCTGATGAGAAGGGCAAATCACCAGCCGTTATCGATGAAGGCATTCGTCCATTGGATGGTCAGTTCCGCAAAGCTGCATCTTACTCCACCAATGATGACTCTGCCACTCATGATTATGCTGCCAATGCTACCAAGTCAAGTCCTCAAGCTACTGCTCCTCGTGTGATGACTGACCGTGAACTGCTTATAAGTCTTCACCAGAAGGTGGATCGAAACCACAAGTGGGTTAAGCGTCGGTTTGGCTCTATTCTTCACAACATGACTTCTACACATAATGTAGTGAAGAAAAACCATTACTACCTCCATGAAGTGTTTGATCGCACCTGGGCGGCTATACTGTCACATCTATATGGTTAAGAAGATCTGAAGCAAATGGGCTTCAAGGAAGACTTCGACTGGTCTGCTCCTCCACCGAAGAAATACAAGAAGGTCAAGGTTCCTTCCTTGGTGGCTAGCTCATATTCTTCATCACGCGCCACGGACGAGTATGAAGACTTGGACGACACTGCAGCAGGCCCTACAACGACGCAAGACCCTGACAACGCTGGCGCTCCTCCATCATCATGATATTCTTCTGGGGCGTTAGTCCTTAGTTTCAACCCTTTTGGTCATTCGATGACAAAGGGGGGGGGGGATTTGAGTTAGTCTTCAAGCGGGTCTATCCTATATGGGCGTTTTTTTGCTAAGTTACAACTCTCGTTCTTATGATGACTTTGCTCGATCGAGTTGTAATCTTAAACTCTATGGTGGCCTGATACTTTTGCTGATTTCTTCTATATGCTTATTCCTCATTAATGTTAATGCACGCATGCTGAATTACATCAGTCACCATATTTCATCATGCATTTCAAATTCTTCATATTATATACCAAATGCGTGTATAAATTACAAGATATAGGGGGAGATCTCCATGATTATAATCTTCAAGTGTGCATTGCTTCAAAAGCAAATTCCTCACTGTGCACATCTTCAGGGGGAGTTCTTCTATATCTTGAAATCAAATTCCTCAATACCAGTATTTACACTTCATATGTTTATCCCCGTTGAAAACTTAACCTATATTGTCATCAATCACCAAAAAGGGGGAGATTGTAAGTGCATCTAGTGCCCCTTAGTGATTTTGGTGTATTGAAGACTTACAGGTTAAGGGACTGATGTGCTTGTGAGTGTACACAGGTCTATAAGTCTATGAGGAGTTTGAGATTTACAAAGAAAGTCGACCCCGAAAAATGAAGTTCTTCAACTGAAGACTTTGGATTGCTGAAGACTTTCTGAAGACTTTGAAAGTGAAGAAATTGGTGTGACCTTGAAGACTTGGTATTCATTCGAGGAACATGAAGCGTGAAGACTTTTGTTTTCGTAGTTTCATTTTCTCTTTCTTGAGTCATAGGAAACACCATACTGTTAAAGGGGGTCGAGGAAATACTAAGGAAAAATTTCCATGTGA
>LR880971.1:13954373-13999727 GCA_904067115.1 Aegilops sharonensis | reverse complement strand
CCCCCCAACCGATCACGTTGGCCCTTGATAGCGATTAAGTTGCAGCAGTTTTTTTTTTGTACGCAACGATTTATGGCTTGTCTCGCCCCCCCTGTCCCTCCCATAGTCAAAGCCCATGTACGCACACACGATGGCAGACAGCAGGTCAAAGGCCCAAATACCAGGAGAAGGAAACAAGAAAAACAGCCCACCGTGAATGAGAAGGACACACGCTCAAGCATGTCGCATGCACATGGCAGTTGTTCTTTCTCCTCTGGTCGCTTGGTTTCCAATCTATTAGTTCCTGCGATCGGAAACAACCTGCTCGCTGACGCCGCCCATCTAGTAGATCGTCTACTGTCGAGAAGGGAAGGAGACAGGCAAGAGCCGTCGCGCCGATCCACAGGCGCGTTTCAGCCGGCCGGCCGGCCGGCGGCACGGATGAGCGCCCCAACAAGAAAGAAAAGGTCAGTTTATTTTCAGGATTAGATTACTTTCTGCCTTATAATGTAATTGTAGACATTGCAAAGTAATTATAAAAATTCAGTTGTATAATTGTGTTTGTGTAGACATGAAGAGGAAGAGAGGGATTGGGGGAAGCACGGTCACCATGAACGACCATGGATTTAAGGATGCATGGGCATGACCGTCCTCTATGCCTTCATGGTACGCCAAATTTTTTTTTTTTGGCCTAACATGAATGATCGTTGATTGATGGACATGAAAATTGGATTGGAATCAATTATTTATACTACAGTGTACCGAATATTGCTATATAAACTAAGAAACTGAATATGTCTGGGCAAAGATTGATAATTTGGTAGTCTTCTTCTAGTACATAGATCGACGAAAACATGATTTCAGTTTAGGCCTTTTTCATGATCAAAATGTTTTATGGCTGGGTCGATCAAGTGTAGAACTCGCCCCCCCTATACCAAATTTCTGGCTCCGTCCCTGCGTATATATGATATACAAAGGTGGGCCACGGACCTCAGCTATACAAGAAACTAGGAGACGGGCCCAATACACAATATGCACATAACACATATACTCAACATATATGGTTCTCTTGTTAAGTTTACAAAGATTTGAATGTGCATCATGTTAATTTCTCTGTGTTTATTGCTTTGTTTTGCCATGTGCTTTTTTAGAGTTGAAATTTATTGCTTTGATCAATACACCATCATAATCAATTAGTTACAGAAACAATTGGCATTGGTACACTAGTTTTGTTTAGTGGTGGAATGGTGGTAGGCATATGATTGATCAACTTCTTTAAAAATACTACTCCATCCGTCCCATAATGTAAGACGTTTTTTGAAAACGTCTTACATTACGGGAAGCAGGGAGTACCTAATCAGCATTTGAGATGCTTTCTAAACCCGTAAGATTAATTTGACGTATGTGGTCATGGCTGGGTTACCATAGAGATTAAAGTTTAGTAGGTGCACGGTCAGCGAGCTGAAAATGAAGTGGTGATATTTAACGGAACCTCGAGAGGGAGAGGTTAGTAATTTGAATAACACTCCCTCCGTTCCATAATGTTGCATATAGATTTTTTAAAGTCAAACCTCACAAATATTTACCAAGTTTGTGGAGAAAAACCTCACTATTTATAAGGGAGTAGTAGTTTGTTTCCTTGCATCACTATTTCACCTATAGTCATATTACTTTGTATGAACTCTCATCACGAGTAAGCTGCCTTTGAATTATGAGCCTTGGCCTGACTTACTCTGTCTTTAGAATTGTCTAGTGTTAGTGTAGTATTACTAGCACATATGCCCGTGCGTTGCAAGGGGAGAAATATTTTTTTGAGAATCATCGAGATAGTTATGTGTTCACCAAAAACGGTATCAACGGTATCCATAATGGTGGGGCGACAGAGCGAGGAGCTGTAGCCTTTTCGCAAGTCATGTTTGTCCCATGAGATCTTGATAGTGGTGACATTAGTCGGCATGGCGACGACCAGCCAACTTGTGTTTTTTTCCTTCAGGTTCACCTCCGTGTTAGGGCAGTGGTTGTCTCCTCATTTGGTAGCTGCGCGGCGACCCTCGGGGCACGGTAGCTTCGGCCAGTCTCTCCGACGATAATGTAACCGGATGGATTACGCATAAATCCCGTTTTATTAGCATAATCCATGCATAACCAGACAATACCTTCTTTATCAGGGTTTATTCTCTTTTTCAACGCTCATGTGCCCACAGTTCTTCAAAATTAGAGCCAAACCAACATATTCTCTTTCATTGACACGTACACACAATATATTTCAATTATAGCAAACAAATATATTCTCTTTTATAGTCAAATAGTGTGTGGGACGCCCAACAGTTCACATCTGAGCCGGCCCATTAACAGGCACCAAAATGACCTATGTTTGTAAGGCATAATATAAATTAAAAAAATGACATGTTGAAGGATCGAACTCGCGACCTCAAAAAATCATCCACGGGCTGCTAACCCACCAACTAATACTCCCTTCATAAACTAATATAAGAGCATTTAGAACACTAAAGTAGTGATCTAAACGCTCTTATATTAGTTTACAGAGGGAGTATTTAACAATATGTTGCAGCGTCAGATTCGAAAAAATTATGTATTTTTCTGTTTTTTCCCGAAAATAAATTAATATTTATGAATGCCAAATATTTTTGAAAACATGAACAATTTTTGTAACCCCCCAAAATTAAAAAATGCGAACCATGTTTAAAAATGTCGTTCATTTTTGGAAAAATATGAACATCATTTGGAACAGGTAGATTTTTCTTTAAAATTCTTAAACACTTTTTGACAACGTGAACCTTTTAAACAACACAAACATTTGTTGAATGTGTGAACGTGTTTTGAACATTTAGAACAAGTTCAAAAAATGTTTTTTTAACCACGAACATTATTTTGAATTTGTAAATATTTCATGAAAACAATTTTTAAAATCTGTAATATTTTTAAATGCAACTAATTCTGAAAATCTTAATTTTTAATATAAAAACATTTTATCAAAAGTTGGAAACATTTTTTAAATTTTGAACACATTTTGGAACTGGATTTTTTTATAACTTTTGAACATTTTACAAGAGATGAACAAAAGAAATAATTCAGATTTTTGTTTCTTTTAAATATGAAAGAAAATCGAAACTTTGAACGATTTTATGAATATTTTAATTTACGAGAAAAGGGAATATAATCTAAAACTTGTACGAAAGAAGAATCATGAAAGAAAAAGAGAAAAGAACAGGAAAAAAAGAAAACAGAGGAAAAGAAAATGGGCCGGCCCAGTTTTGGGCGTGCTGTGTGAACTTCAACTATTTGCGCTGTATGCGGAAAATAGGCTTTCTCAAAACAAAACAAAAAGCCGTATAGAATGATAGAACTCGCGACCTCAAAAACTCGACCATCGACTGCTAGTCACTCGAACAAATGGGTCCTGCTAACTAATTAATATTTAAGAATATGTTGTAGCATCAGATTCAAGTTTTTTTTTCTGAAATTTCCCGAATTTAAAATTTTATATTTATGAATTACCGAATATTTTTGGAAACATGAATAATTTTTGAAACCCCAAACAGTTTTAAAAAATACGAAACATTTTGTAAAATTTCATTCATTTTTGGAAAAAGACGAACATCATTGAAATAGGTAGATTTTTTCAAAAAATTCTTAAACATTTTTTGACAACATGATCCTTTTGAAAAAACACGAACATTTGTTGAATATGTGAACATGTTTTGAACATTTAGAAAAAGTTCAGAACATATGTTTTTGAACCACAAACATTATTTTGAATTTGAGAATATTTCACTACTAAAACAAGAATGTTTTATAAATCTACAATATTTTTTATAATACAAGTTATTTTGACAATTTTGATTTTTTATTGTGATTCACAAACATTTTAAAAAAATGGGAACATATTTAGTTTTGAACACATTTTGGAATGGGAACAAAATTAATTAAAGTTTTGAACATTTTACAAGATAGGAACAAAAAATTTATATTCTGACTTTTTGTCTAAATATGGCAAAATTGAAATTTTGGAAGATTGTTTCAATATTTTAATTTCCACGAAAAGGGAAAATAATGTAAAATTGGTAGGAAAAACGAATCATGAAAGAAAAAGAGAAATGAAGAGGAAAAAAATAAAAATAGAACACATAGAAAAAGAAAAAGGGCCGGCCCAGTCTTCAGGCCCGGCGAAGCTCAAACTATTTGACGCTGTGTGCGGCAAATAGGCTTTCACAACTGTCTGGGCAGATAAATTTTGGGCTGGGTTCGCCGGGCCACAGCGCGTGCGGCCCATGTTCGAAAATTATTTTATCTTTCCTAGCAGACGGATACACAAAAATTTAGTACCACCTTGTTATCCTATATGAGTGGTTTTTACTTTCCATGATCAGTTTTTGTCTTACTCTTCAGGTTGTATAAGGAAAAATATGTTCCATTGGGATATAAAAACAGGTTTGCTATTTCACATCTAGATGTGAAATAGTATCTCACATCTGAATCTAGAACCCTTAGATCTTGTTTGTCTTTAAGATTCGTGCAGACTGTTCGTCTTGCTCGTGCGCTCGCTGGCATCGTGTTTGTCCCGCGTGGCAGCCTGTGTCCAGGTCCATGCGAGGCGGGCAGCTCGTCTCCAGCCCGTGTCTTGTTTCGCTTGTTTTTTTTTTTTTTTGAGCTAACGTCCTGTGTCGCTTTGTGGCCTCTTGTCGCTAAGGTTGGTTACGTTTTCCGTAAAAAAAAAGTATGTGCCCGCCTGCCCGTTGTGGGCTTTTTTGTTTTTTGTGGGTTCCCCGTTTTTGTGCTTTGTGGGCTTTCAGCTAGGAAAACGCGAATTGTTGAAGGAAAAAGTCTCTAGTCGTTGTATGTGAGTGTGTCCTTGTGAGATTTTTTGCTTTCTATCAGTTGTTTGGTTTTTTGTTTCCCCGGAGCGTATGTGTGTGAATGAGCTTGATCCATGAAGGACTCTGTCTACCGGTTTTGAGAGAAGCTTCCAATCGTTTTTTCTGTTGTTTTTTTTTTTGTTTTTTTGTTCGGTTTTTCTCTTTTTATTTTTTGTTCTATTTTTCTTTAAAAATTTCATGATTTTTGTTCGTGTTAGATGCATATCCATCATCAAACATGTAATTACAGTGTCGTCTTCATCTCGCAACTGCATACCTCCAATGCAACTGCAATTCGAGGCAAAAATGTTTGTTGGGAGGGCAGCTGAATGTATTCTACTGTACACACAGTTGCAAGTATCATCCGTAACTGCAACTAATGTCTTTAACACGACTATAACTTTGTGATACAAAATGAAAGTGTTTGTCGGATGTCCATTGCATGTCCACCAACAAACACGCAACTGCATGTGTTCACTTTTTCATTTTCATTTTCCATTTTCTTTACTTTTAATCCACACCACTTTTTGTGCATGAAAACTTTATAAAGTGTCCGAAAACTATTTAGAATTTACATTTCTTTGAATGGGTTTGCTATTTCACATCTAGATATGAAATAGCTACCTCACATCTAAGTCTAGAGTCGTTAGATCATCTGTCTTTAATATTTGTGTAAAACGTGATGGTTTGGATGGTGCGCTGGCTCGCGGCGCGTTGTCTCGTGCACTGCCTGTCAGGTCGTTGCTAGTGCGAGGTTCCGTTGTTGATTTTCACAAGCCTATGCGTTGCTAGTGCCACGTCAATTGCTTTTTTCTATTTCTTTTCACAAGTTTGTGCTACAGCGTTCTAGTTCCTCTCGCTTTTCTACACTTCCATTTGACTCCCAGTATTTGTTTTTTCCGTTTCCGTTTTGTTTTCCTTATTTTGTTTTTTCTATTTCATTATTTGTTTTAAATTATAAACTATTTCAAGTTCATGATTTTTTTTGTTTTTATTTTTTTTCTATTTTCACCTTTTTATTTATTATTTTTCTTTTTATTCTTTATTTCTTCGTTTAAAAATCATGAACTTGTTTTCACTCTGTCATATGTTCGCTTTAAATGTCGTGCAAATCTTGATTGCGGGTTATTTTGTCACACGTGCTCTGTGTCGTGTCGTGTGTTTGGTGTCTATTTGTCGACTTGTTCACGCATGTGTCTTTTGTTAGACCATTTTTGCGACGCGGTCTGAGGTATCGTTTCGGATTGGTTTGCTAATTATTATCTAAACGAGAGTTAACAATTTTTCATATAACTCATATACCGTTAGATACACGTGCTTCTGATTCATGCTCGGTGTCCTGGCGTCGTGTTTTCTGTTTGTCCTTAGCGAAGCGTGAGACCCGATATGACATTTTTTTAATGGGCCTTTATTATGTTTTGCATATTGATTTTTGTGTGGGCTTAGAGGGTGCTTGGATCCAAGGGACTATTTTTAGTCTGAATAAAAATAGTCTCTTTTAGAGGCTAAAGTTCCAAGCACCCCTGACTAAAGAGAGGCTAGGACTAGTCTTGAGGCTAAAAAATTTTAGTCATAGGAAACCTACTAAAATATGTATTAGGCCTCTCTCTTCTCATTTAATTCCTCTCCTTTAACACATGCGAATTCTGGATTGGAGGGTTTGGAAGATAATAAATGCTCAATATCTTGATTTTAGTCTTTTTAGTATTTGGATCCAAGCATGAATGAGGCTAGCAAGTTTTAGTCCCATTACTTTTAGTCATGGGACTAAAACGTATCCAAGCACCCTCTTAGCCTTTTTGTGGAGGAACACGTGTCTCTTTGTTCCCTGTTTTTCTTTTATTTTTGGTTTGACCGTGTAGCTAGGAGGGAGTGTAACTAGATGTTTTGATTTCAGATTTGCTAAATCTAATCTAGATAAGTTTTAGCTCATCTAAATCTATTATTGTTTGATTTGTTTGGTTTAATGTTCGCACAAACTTGATCATGCACGTCTGTGTCAGCTTGTTCTTTTTGTCGCCAGTCCTCTTGTTCCGTTTTGTTTTGTGTGTCATGTTCTCGCATTTATTTTCACATGAACCTATGTATGTTGGTGTTTGGGGGGCTCGACTATGAAGCTTATTCCCCATCTTCTCACTGACCGATCTTTGACCCTGGTTATTTTTCTTATGTTTTATTTTTCATCCCAGTTATAGGTCCACCATTGACATACAACCCGCATGTAGTTTGTTTCATCCTAGTTACAAGTCGACCATTGACTTGCAACCGGGCATATAGTTCGTAGTTGTCCCAGGTGCAAGTCTACCATCGACTCGCAACTTGAGCATGTGTTTTTGTTTTTCATCCCAGTTGCAGGTCTACCATTGACACGCAACTTGACATGTAGTTTGTCTCATCCTAGTTGCAAGTCGACCCTTGACTCGCAACTGGGCTCGTAATTGTCAGACTTGCAAGCCCACTCACGACCCACAATTTGAGCATGTGTTTTTGTTTTTCATCCTAGTTGCTAGTCTACCCTTGACTCTCAACTGGGCCCATAGCTAGTTTCATCGCAGTTGCAAGTCAACCCTTGGCTCGCAACTGGCTCGTAGTTTGGTAGTTGTCCCAGGTGCAAGTCCCCCTAGACTCACAACTGGATTTGTAGTTGTCCAAGTTGCAAGCCCTTCCTCTACTCACAACTAGGACATGTGTTTTGTTTTTCATCCCAGTTGCAAGTCTACCTTTTGATTGCAACTGGCTCATAGCTTGTTTCGTCCGAGTTGCCAGTCATCCCTTAACTCGCAACTAGGCTCATAGTTTCATAGTTGTCTCAGTTGCATGTCCACCCTAAACTCGTAATTAGGCTCGTAGTCGTCTAACGTGCAAGCCCACCCTCCGAGTTGCAAGCCAACCTTTTGACCCGCAACTGGGCCTGTGTTTTTGTCTTTCATCTCATTTGCAAGTGCACCATTGACTCGCAACTTGGAATGTAGTTTGTTTCGTCCTAGTTGCAAGTCGGCCCTTGACTTGCAACTGGACTTGTAGTTTTGTAGTTGTCTCAATTACAAGTCCACCTTGACTCGCAACTGGGCTCATAGTTCTCTGAATTGCAAGCTCACCCGTGATTTGCAACTAGGCACCTGTTTTGTTTTCATCCCAGTTACAAGTCCAACCTTGACTCACAACTGGGATCGTAGTTTGTTTCATTCTATTTGCAAGTTGACTCTTGACCCACAACTGGGTGATTTGTTTCATAGATGTCTTAATTGCAAGTCCATCCTAGACTCTCAACTGGGATCATAGTTTTTTGTTGTCCTAGTTGCAAGTCCACCGTCGACTCGCAACTGGTCCCGTAGTCTGTTGATGTCCCAGTTGCAAGTCTACGCTCGACTCGCAACTGGGGTGCGCTTGTTTTTCATCTCTGTTGCAAGTCCAACCTCTCAACTTGCAACTCGTATCATAGTTTTATATATTAGTCTCAGGTATAAGTGCACCCTCGACTCGTAACTAGGCCCATATTTTTTTATCCCAGTTGCAAGCCCACCCTTGACTCGCAACTGGGCCTTTGTTTTTGTCTTTCATCCTAGTTGCAAGTCCATCCTTGACTCACAAGTAAGATCGTAGTTTGTTTTATCCCAGTTGCAAGTGGACCCTTGACTCGCAACAGGTCTCATAGTTTGTAGTTGTCCTAATTGTAAGTCCATTCTCAACTCATAACTGGCATTTTTTGTCTCCAGTTCTAAGTCCACCCTGGACTTGCCACTTGCCTCGATGTTTCTTTTGAATCGTAACCGGGCCTTACTTTTTTGCATCAGTTGGAAGTTCATCCTCAAATTGCTACCGAGTCTCACTTTTTCCGTGTCAATTGTAAGTCCACCATGTCTCACAACTAATGTTTTTGGCCCGGTTGCAGGTCCACCATTGATTCGTAACTCGTCTCGTAGTTTCTTGTATTCTAGTTGCAAGTCGACCCTTGACTCGCAACTAGGCTCGTAATTTTGTAGTTGTTCCAGTTGCAAGTCCATCTCTGACTCGCAATTGGGCTCGTAGTTGTCCACCCTCGACTCGCAACTAGTTCATGTGTTTTGTTTATCATCCCATTTGCAAGTCCATCCTTGACACACAACTAGACCCATAACTTGTTTCATCCTAGTTGCAAGTCGACCATTGAGTCGCAACTCGGTTCATAGTTTCTTAGTTGTCCTAGTTAAAAGTCCACATTTTACCCGCAACTAAACTTATAGTTGTCCGAGTTGCAAGCCACCCCTCGACCCGCAACTGGAGCCTGTATTTTTGTCCCAGTTGCAAGCTCACCCTCGACTCACAACTGGGTCGATAGTATGTTTTTATCTCAGTTGCAAGTCCATATTCGACTCACAATTATGCCCATAGTTTTTATGTTGTCCCAGTTGCAAGTCCACCCTTGACTCACAACCGGGCTCGTAGTTTTGTAGTTGTCCCAGTTGCAAGTCCATCATCGACTAGCAACCGGCTCATAGTTGTCCGAGTTGCATGTCCACCCTTGACTCGCAACTAGTGCATGTGTTTTGGTTTTATCCCAGTTGCAAGTCCACCCTTGACTTGCACCTGGACCCATATAACTTGTTTCATCCCAATTGCAAGTTGGCCCTTGAGTTGCAACTAGGCTCATAGTTTCTTAGTTGTCCTAGTTACAAGTCCACACTTGACACGAAACTGAACTCATAGTTGTCTGAGTTGTAAGCCACCCCTCGACTCGCAAATGGAGCCTGTGTTTTGTCCTAGTTGCAAGCTCATCCTCGACTCACAACTGGGCCGGTAGTATGTTTTTCATCTCAGTTGCAAGTCCACACTCCACTCGGAACTGTGCCCATAGTTTTTATGTTGTCCTAGTTACAAGTCCACCCTCAACTCGCACCTCGGTTCATTGTTGTTTTTCCTTAGTTGTAAGTCCACCCTCGACTCACAACAAGGCCCATAGTTTTTTTTATGTCAGCTACAAGCCCATCATAGTCATACTACTGCCCTGTAGTTGTGTTTTTTGTCCTAGTTGCAAGTCCACACCCCATCTCCGCAACCTGCCATGTTGGTGTTGTGTCCCACTTGCAAGCCCATCACCGACCAATAACTGGCCCCATAGTTATTTTCATCCTAGTTGCAAGACTAGCCTCGACCCGCAGCTGGACCATGTACTTATTTTTGTCTTAGTTGCAAGTCCACCGTTGACTCGCAACTGGGCATGTAATTGTGTTTCATTAGTTGCAATCTCACCCTCGACTCGCAACTGGGCTCATAGTTGTTTACGTCCTAGTTGCCAGTCCACCCTCGACACGCAACTGAGCTCATAGTTGTTTCAGTTACAGTTGCACCCTCGACTCGTAACTAGGCCCATATTTTTTTTATCCTAGTTGCAAGCCCGCCCTTGACTCGCAACTGGGCCTGTGATTTTGTCTTTCATCCTAGTTGCAAGTCCATCCTTGACTCAAAATTACGATCATAGTTTGTTTTATCCCAGTTGTAAGTCGACCCTTGACTCGCAACTGGTCTCATAGTTTGTAGTTGTCCCAGTTGTAAGTCCATCGTCAACTCACAACTGGCATTTTTGTGTCTCCAGTTGTAAGTCCACCCTCGATTTGCCACTGGCCTCGATGTTTCTTTTGAATCGTAACTAGGCCTTACTTTTTTTTGCATTAGTTGCAAGTTCATCCTCAACTAGCTACCGAGTCTCACTTTTTTCGTGTCAAATGTAAGTCCACCATGTCTCACATCTAAGGGTTGAATTTTTTTGCCCCGGTTGCAGGTCCACCATTGATTCGTAACTCGTCTCGTAGTTTGTTTTATCCTCGTTGCAAGTCGACCCTTGACTATCAGCTACGCTTGTAATTTTGTAGTTGTTCCAGTTGCAAGTCCATCCTCGACGCGCAACTAGGCTTGTAGTTTTCCACCCTCGACTCGCAACTAGTTTACATGTTTTGTTTTCCATCTCAGATGCAAGTCCATCCTTGACACACAACTGGACCCATAACTTGTTTCAACCTAGTTGCAAGTCGACCATTGAGTCGCAACTGGGTTCGTAGTTTCTTAGTTGTCCTAGTTAAAAGTGCACATTTGACTCACAACTAAACTTATAGTTGTCTGAGTTGCAAGCCACCCCTCGACTCGCAACTGGAGCCTGTATTTTTGTCCCAGTTGCAAGCTCACCCATGACTCACAACTGGGTCGGTAGTATGTTTTTATCACAGTTGCAAGTCCACACTCAACTCACAATTATGCCCATAGTTTTTATGTTGTCCTAGTTGCAAGTCCGCCCTTGACTCACAACTGGGCTCGTAGTTTCATAGTTGTGCCAGTTGCAAGTCCATCATCGACTAGCGACCGGCTCGTAGTTGTCCGAGTTGCATGCCCACCCTCGACTCGCAACTAGTGCTTCTTTTTATCCCAGTTGCAAGTCCACCCTTGACTTGCAACTGGGCCCATATAATTTGTTTCTTCCCAGTTGCTAGTTGACCCTTGAGTCGCAACTAGGCTCATAGTTTCGTAGTTGTCCCAGTTGCAAGTGCACACTTGACACGAAACTGAACTCATAGTTGTCTGAGTTGCAAGCCACCCATCGACTCGCAACTGGAGCCTGTGGTTTGTCCTAGTTGCAAGCTCACCCTCGACTCACAACTGGGCCGGTAGTATGTTTTTCATCTCAGTTGCAATTCCACACTCAATTCGGAATTGCGCCCGTAGTTTTTATGTTGTCCCAGTTACAAGTCCACCCTCAACTCGCACCTAGGTTCGTTGTTGTTTTTCCCTAGTTGTAAGTCCACGCTCGACTCACAACAAGGCCCATAGTATTTTTCTTTGTTTTGTGTCAACTACAAGCCCATCATAGTCATACTACTGCCACTGTAGTTGTGTTTTTTGTCCCAGTTGCAAGTGCACACCCCAACTTTGCAACCTGCCATGTTGGTGTTGTGTCCCACTTGCAAGACCATCATCGACCAAAAACCGGCCCCATAGTTATTTTCATCCTAGTTGCAAGACTAGCCTCGACCCGCAGCCCGGCCACGTAGTTGTTTTTGTCTCAGTTGCAAGTCCACCGTTGACTCGCAAGTGGACATGTAGTTGTGTTTCATTAGTTGCAATCTCACCTTCGAGTCGCAACTGGGTTCATAGTTGTTTACGTCCCAGTTGCAAGTCCACACTCGACACGCAACTGAGCACATAGTTGTTTGCTGTATTTTCTTGTGCGAGTTGAAAGCCCATGCTAGTTTATCGCAATTGGCCTCTGTGGTTGTTTTCTTCCCCATTTCAAGCCCACCCTCAATAGATCCAAATTATCATTGACTCACAATGGGTCCCCGTAGTTGTTTTTGTCCCAGTTGCAAGCCTACCCTCGACTTGCAACTACGTCCATTTTTTGTTGTTGTTATCACAGTTGCATGCCCATCCTTGACTCGCAACTGGGGCCCATTTTTTCTTGTTGTTATCACAGTTGCATGTCCCCACTCAACTCGCAACTTCCTCTTTTTTTATTTTCCCTTTGTTTTCAACTTTTTTCAGATGCATGAACTTTTTCCAAATTTTTTTAATTCATGAACTTTTTCCAAATATCTTTAACCCTTTTCAAATTGTGAACTCTTTTTTCAAAAACAATATGAACATTTTTTACTTTCACTTTTTTCCTCAAATTACGTCATTTGCCAAGTCGAGAACTTCTTCCAAATTCGTTAATTTCTAGATTTTTTAAAAATTACGAACCTTTTCAAGTCATGAACTTTTTAGAATTCATTATATTTTTATTTTAATGAACACTTTTCAATTATTTGTTTTTTAAGTCAGCGTTTGTTGGTCAACAGCCAATGCTTTTTAAATTCACAAACTTTTCTAGATGTTCGTGAGGAAAAAAAGAGCTAGCAACTCCCGCAAAAAAAGGAGCTAGCAAGCAACCTGTAGCTACCTAGCAATGCATGTGTCACAGCCTGTAGCGACTTCCCTCCAAAAAAAACCTGTGCGACCTAGTGACCTAGCGACGTGTAGCAATCTAAAACGCGGCCTAGCAAAAGAAACTGTAGCAAAAAACCTTTAACAACCTAGCGGTCAACAAGGAGAGAAAACCAGTCAGCGGTGGTGCGAGCTGCCAATGGGCCACAGCCCGCGGGAAGGGCGTGAGCATCAAGCGAGTCTCCGGCGCTTCGTTAGGTCCTGAGTTCTATTCATAGGATGTGCTGAGCGTTGTAATTTTTTGTTGCGGTCAAGCCGGCTGTGCAGCGCAACGGTTCAGAAAAGAAACAAACAAACAATAGAACGAAGCGTAAAAAAAAACCATAGAACGATATTTCATGGACATGCCTTGATTCCTGCTGATGTCACAATTTAGATGTGAGATATTATCTCACATCTAGATGAGATATAGATAGACCCATATAAAAAAGCAGTTAATCCGTATTGCTTGATCAATTTTATTACTTCGAATCTATGGGCCAAAATATATAATAGCACTGACTGTTGTTGTGCACAACTGCTTGTGTTGTCAAAATATCTTGATCATTGATGAATGGTTATTTACAAGTCTCGTGAATTCATGACTGATCCTTGTTCTTTATTCCCCTTTCTTACTTGGAACAGAAAAGCGGTGTGAAGAACGCAGGGTGTGGTCTGATGGTATATCGAATACTCCCTCCGTCCCAAAATAAGTGTCTCAACTTTATACTAACTTTATTATAAAATTGTACTAAGGTTAAGACACTTATTTTGGAACGGAGGGAGTATGTCGGTAATGAACCGTGGCACCATCAAGGCTGAGCTGAGCGAGTGAGCAGAAATGACTGAGCTGCACTTGCTTCCAATCTTCTACTCATTGCACGTCGACCACCTGGTCTATCTTTTACCCTCACAGGCTTAAGTAAGGCAGTACACAGAGTAAGTAAATGAGGGAACTTTTTTCAGACTCAACCGCCACTGTCAACACCATGGTTCTGTGTTCATCAACACTTGAGTTTTTAATTCAGTTTCCTGCTTGCGTGCATACATAACATAGACACTGCCCTTCTGCAATTGTACGAAGCCTGTGAGAGAGACAGTTTGAACCAACCAACCGAAATTTTCAAAGACCAAAATGAAATCTCTGTAGAAATTAATTTGACTGATGTGGTACATGTACAACTCTAGATTTGCATATCATGGCTTCTTCCACTCGCTCAACTACAACTTACTGGAAGGCCTAGACAATGAATAGACATAACAAAAATGAAAAGGAAAACAGAATATAGGGGGAGGGAGGAGAAAATCAGAAAAGAATTTACACATATATATGTATATGCTATCAAAAAAATGATCTTTCCGTCTCCATTTTACATTGAGGCCATGTAGGCCTGGTTGTAGGAGGAGTCCATCTCGTGGACGACGAGGCTGGTTGCGCTGACCCGGACCCTGGTGGCGTTGTTGAAGAGGTACACCCCAGCGTTGGCATAGATGGCCTCGGTCGGGTACACCCGCGACGTCACCGTGGACCTCCCGCCCATGGCAAAGCTCTCTACGATGGAGTGGTCCACCAGAATCCTCACCGACAGGTCCTCGCCGTTGAGCACCGGCACAGTGTTGCCGACGACCCTCTTGACAATGTCATTGGCGCGAGAAGAGCGCGTCTCGTCATGGCACAAGTGTGTGCGCAGGCTGCCATCAAGGCCCCTGGCAACATAGAAATAGACGGCGGTCCGCTCCGCATCCCCACCATGGTGCCTGGCGTCGGCGAGCACCAGCAGGCCGAAGGGTCCGAGGGCGCCTCGGCCTGCCGCCCCGCCGCTGGTGCTACAGTTATAGCCGACGTCGGCCTCGTTGGCTGCGGCGACATCTAACGTGTCGATGCGGAATGAGGCCTCGATGTCAAGTTGAGTTGCGCGATGGAGGCTGAGCGGCAAGACAGAGCCGTGGTCGACGGTGATGCCCCGTAGGTTGGTGGAGTTGGTCCGGAGCGTCTCCACCTCCTCCACCGGCCACTGCAGGAGGTTGCTTCCTGTCTTGGTGTCCAGCACCACCGTGCGAGGGATCGACTGCAAGATAACAACATACAACATCAATTAACAATTGATAATTATTCAGCAAAGAATCCTAGGCAGTATCAATCATTGACAACAAAGAATTAACAATCCTAGGTATCATTCACCGTCTGAGCCGAAAGAATTGCTAACTAACCTTGAGGTAAGCAGACAAGACAACCCTTTTCCTTGTCTAATCCCAAATTGGTTGGTACTAGCAGAAATTATTTAGTAATTTAGTTTGTTGTTAGCACCAAATTGCCAACCTTTGCCTGCCACTAGACCACATGCATATGCTACCACATGATTTCCTGTTGGGTATGCAGAGTTTGTTTGTGGGACAAACCCTTTTCTTGTGTAACCCGGGTTTGGTTTCGTGCTAAAAGAAATTGTCATCAACAAACTGGCAACAGATTACCAATCTCAGTATCCCAACAGTAGCTCCAACTAGCTTGAGCTGTATGCAAGCTAGCTCAAGGAAGCTAAGAGACACTTGACAACGAGATGACAGAAACATTGCTTTAGCTGCCATATATGATGCTGTCTATCCATGATTCATCCCTAGTGGCTGCTATTATCATTTGCATGCTTTGGCCATGGTCCACCTGGCCATGCCATCGTGCCGACGTGTCTATGGAACCCAACAAAAAGTGTTTGCAACGCTCCTAACCATGCAAATTAAATTCACAAAAGCAACATTTTCTTAAGAATCAATTAATCGGAGGTTAATCAACCAATTGATTTCACTAACTTTGCGCAACAAGAAGATGTTGAAAGTGTCAAGTACCTGGAGGGACGCCCATCCCTTGGCGACGTCGGCGCGCTCAGAGTCGGTCTCGCCGACCCACCCCCATAGCACCCGCCGCTTCTTCGCCGGATCGTAGAATGTCTTGGACGCGTAGAACTTTCCCCAATCATACCTCAGCCCAACGCCAACATCAGCGTCGGTGTCAAGTGGGGTCCACATGTTCTTTGTCGCGTCGTATCGCCCCAGCGCGTAGTAGTCGTGCCTGTCATCATCCGAGCTCTCCTTCATCACATGCAAAACATCGTCGCCCCCATTCGTGGACGCGACCGCCACCGCGTCCGTCATATCGATGCCGCTTGCACCACCGACCGGGTATAAGTCGATGCACTCCCACATCCCCGTCCCCGGTACACGGTGAAGCAACCCCGGGACAAGCTCATAGTCGATGAAATCCTTGGTCTTGTAGGTCATCACCATGCCAGCATGGCGGTCATCCTTGGAGCCGATAACGAGCCGCCATGTGTCATCGGAACCGTCGAACCACGCAGTGGTCGGGTCCCGGAAGTCCTTGTCCCCGACGCCCGGCGGCGGGTACATCACCGGATTGTTCTCATACTTGGTCCAGTTGGTTAGTAAGGGATCAGAGGGGTCGGTAGGGAAGGCAAGGCATTGGACCTGGACGGAGGCGTTGGTGGAGCCAGTGTAGAGCATGACGATGCGGCCGTCGGGAAGGACGGTAGCAGAGCCCGACCAAACGCCGTTGATGTCGTACCATTGGTCGGGGGACATGGCGACCGGAAGGTGCCGCCATCGGAGCAAGTCGCGGGAGGCGGCATGACCCCATGCGATTTTGTTGCCCCAAATCGCGCCGTCCGGGTTGTACTGATAGAAGAGGTGGTACCATCCCTTATAGTACACGGGTCCTGCATTTCAATTTTGCAACCAAGAAATGAGTTTTTGATGGAAGCTCTAACAAGATTAAGAAAACTGAAAATATGCCATCAATTTTATTACTGCAACAAAAAGAGGAGATGCGTACCGTTGGGGTCGTTCATCCAGTTCTTCTCGGGCTGGAAGTGGAATCCCGTTCGCTGCCACTGGAGCATGGCATTGCTCCACGGGAACGCGTTGCCACCGGCGTCCGCCCGAAGCATGCCGCCGTGGGCGCCGGCGCCGGACGTCTTCTCCGAGACGCCTGACTCAGGGCCCCGGCTGCTGGTGCTCGTCGGCGCCGCGTCGACCTCGGTCGGGTGGCGAGACATGACGATGCCCGAGGCGGGCAGCTCGCTGGCGAGCCTGACCCCGGCGAGCGCGGCGACAGCAAGGAGCACCGCGGCCAAAGTCAGGAGCATTGCGGCGCACACCGGCCCGGTCCCGCCTGGGCGCGCGCGCCCGGCCTGGGCCTCGTCATCGTCCAGCGGCAGCTGCGCGTAGGAGCACGGCACCAGCGCCGGCATCGAGCCGCGGTCTCTGGTCTCCATTGACATTGACAGAGATGGAGGAGACGGAGGATGCCTCGATCTCCGCAGAATCCAAAGGAGGGAGAGGAATGGGTGGGAGTGATCAATCAATGATCACCTCTGCTAAACTTAACAAGAACGAGGAGAATGTGTGTGCCTGTGCGTGTTTGCCGAGGAGCTCCGCGGCCGCGGGTGCCATTTATAGTCGCCACCCCACTGCCTCAACGGCGCACCTGGCGCGGCCCCATTGGCCGGCGGCGGCCGCGGCGCGGCGCGGCGGGGCTGGATTGTCAGCGCTAATCATCATCCATCCATCCAGGCCATGTTATCCCGCTCGATTATGATTACGCCCTGTCGCACTCACTCATTGTTCTCTTCAGAAACATAATAACTATACTAAATGCTAATCGTTGGCTCAGGCTGGATACGTGTTAGTACATGTTCAGATCCTTCCATGCATATATGATTGAGTTGGGTTGGTTGTTAATTAGCGAAAGACATACTTGCTCCGTGAATATAAAACCAACCAGTTGGATTGGCCGGCCGGCCACGTCGGCTTAAATTCTTCTCTTCATGTTAAGTGGTAGGAGTAGTACTGATTTTTCCAAGTATGATTTTCCTACTAGTATGGTTAGCTAGCATTGTTAGAGCATCTCTACCCCATCTGCAAGGTTGTACCAAGAACCTATCTAGAAAAAAGTTTTTGTGGGAAAAACTTCTTGTAGACGGGAAAGTTTGCAATACAATAGACGTTGTATTGATGGGGTACTGGTGCACGTATATATAATACAAGGGAAGGCCTCTACCTCAACTATACAAGACTAGGAGGTGGGCCTCAACTCCAATACATGTGCAGTACAAAATACATACTCAACACTCTCCTGCAGTCGAAGCGTCGCCGGAGACACAGAGACTGGACTGAAACTCCTCGAACACGGGAGTAGGCAATCCCTTAGCCATCACATCAGCAAACTGTTGCGTCGTCGGCATGTGGAGAACCCGAACAAGGCCAAGGGCAACCTGCTCGCGCACGAAGTGAATATCAAGATCAATATGCTTCGTCCGTCGATGGTGCACCGGGTTGGCGGAGAGGCAGACCACGCTGATGTTATCGCAGTAGACAAGAGTGGCCTTGTGAACATCACAAAGCAACTCCTGTAGCAGCTGACGTATCCAATAGCACTCGGCCACGACATTGGCCACGACGCGATACTCTGCCTCGGCGCTGGAGCGGGAGACCATGGGCTTCCGCTTCGATGACCAAGAGATCAACGAGCGGTAGACGCAGTAGCCTGACGTAGAGCGTCGTGTGTCGGGGCAGCCAGCCCAGTCGGCATCGGAGTAGGCCACGAGGTCGGTGGAGGCGGAAGCCGTCAGGGTAAGTCCCAAGGACATGGTGCCGCGTATGTAATGGAGAATACGCTTCACCAGAGTCCAATGAGAGTCATGCGGGGCATGCATATGGAGGCACATCTACTGGACAGCGTACTGCAGGTAGGGGCGGGTCAGCGTCAGGTACTGTAAAGCACCGACAATAGAGCGATAAAGCGCTCAATCGGACCCAAGAGACCCCTCGAGAGCAGAGACCTTCGCCTTCGTGTCGACGGGGGTGGGCACCGGCTTGCAATTAAGCATACCGGCACGCTCCAGGAGCTCGTGGGCGTACTGCTGCTGATGCAGAAAGAAGCCGTCAGTCCGTCGGACAACCTCAGTGCCGAGGAAGTAGTGCAGGGGCCCCAAGTCCTTGAGGGCGAACTCATCAGGAAGACGAGCAGTCAGCCGCTGAAGAAGGTTGGGGGCGGACGCCGTGAGGATGATTTAGTCGACATAGAGCAGCAGATATGCAGTGTCAACTCCCTGATGATACACGAAGAGTGAAGCATCAGAGCGAGTGGACCGAAATCCGAGAGACTGTAGGAAGGCTACGATACGCTGGTACCAAGCCCGAGGCGCCTGCTTCAACCCGTAAAGAGAACAGGATAGCAAGCACACGAAGTCGGGGTGCTCGGCGTCGACGAAACCAGTGGGCTGCTCATAGAACACCTGCTCGGCAAGATGGTCGTGCAAGAAGGCTTTGGAGATATCCAACTGGTGCACCGGCCAGGCGCGTGAGACCGCCAGCTGAAGCACGGCGCGAATCGTGCCCGGTTTCACAACCGGGGCGAAGGTGTCGGTGAAGTCCACGCCCGCGCGCTGCCGAAAGCCACGAACCACCCACCGAGCCTTGTAGCGCTCGAGAGACCCATCCGGGCGAGTCTGGTGGTGAAACACCCACTTGCCAGAGATGATGTTGGCACGAGGGGGTCACGGAACAATCTGTCACGTGCGGTTGCGCTGTAAGGCGTCGAACTCCTCCTGCATCGCAGGTAGCCAGTGGGGATACCGAAGGGCAGCGCGAGCGGAGATGGGGACGGGTGATGGCATCGACATCGAGGCGACGCACACATACTCGTCGGTGGAGTAGCGCGTGTTGGGCCGAAGCACTCCTGCTCGGGCACGCGTAGTCTCGCCAAGTGACGGGGCAGTAGGGCCGGCAGGGGCTGCGGCGGCTGGGGCACCTGCTGCGGTGGCGGGGACACCCGGTGCGGCAGCGGGGGCCGCGTCGGCGGGGGCCGCGGCGGCAGCAGCGTCGGCTGATCCGGCGGCGGAAGAGGCAACGGGCGAGGGTGATGTCGAGCCCGTCGCAGGGGTGGCAGGCGGGTTGCCGGGCTCAACCTCGTATGAGTGAGACGGGGACCCGGGGGCCCGCTCAGACTCGACCTCGGGGAAGGGAGTCACGAAGCCAGGTGGTGGCGGCAGAAGGCGCCATGCCAGGGGGGCTGCCGCCTTGCATCACTCCACGAAGGGGGCGCTGGGGCCGGCGCCGAAGGGGCCGAAGCCGGAGGAACCTGAAAAAAGGGAACACCATCTCGACAAAGTACACATGCCTCGAGGTGTACACACGATGAGTGACAAGATCATAGCACCGGTAACCTTTGGTGTTAGGAGGGTAGCCAAGGAAGACGCATGGGACAGCTCGTGGTGCGAGCTTGTGTGGCGTGGTGGACGCGGTGCTAGGATAACAGAGAAGGTTTGTAGGGCAGTAGCAAATTTCCCTCAAGTGGATGACCTAAGGTTTATCAATCTGTGGGAGGCGTAGGATGAAGATGGTCTCTCTCAAACAACCCTGCAACCAAATAACAAAGAGTCTCTTGTGTCCCCAACACACCCAATACAATGGTAGATTGTATAGGTGCACTAGTTCGGCGAAGAGATGGTGATACAAGTGCAATATGGATGGTAGATAAAGGTATTTGTAATATGAAATTATAAAAACAGCAGGGTAACTAATGATAAAAGTGAGCGTAAACGGTATTGCAATGCTAGGAAACAAGGCCTAAGGTTCATACTTTCATTAGTGCAAGTTCTCTCATCAATAATAACATAATTAGATCATATAACTATCCCTCAACATGCAACAAAGAGTCACTCCAAAGCCACTAATAGTGGAGAACAAACGAAGAGATTATGGTAGGGTACGAAACCACCTCAACGTTATCCTTTTTGATCTAACTATTCAAGAGTCCGTAGTAAAATAAGATGAAGCTATTCTTTCCGTTCAATCTATCATAGAGTTCATACTAGAATAACACCTTAAGACACAAATCAACCAAAACCCTAATGTCACCTAGATACTCCATTGTCACCTCAAGTCTCCGTGGACATGATTATACGATATGCATCACACAATCTCAGATTCATCTATTCAACCAACACAAAGTACTTCAAAGAGTGGCCCAAAGTTTCTACCGGAGAGTCAAGACGAAAATGTGTGCCAACCCCTATGCATAGATTTCCAAGGTCACGGAACCCGCAAGTTGATCACCAAAACATACATCAAGTTGATCACGTGAATATCCCATTGTCACCACAGATAAGCACGGCAAGACATACATCAAGTGTTCTCAAATCCTTAAAGGCTCAATCCGATAAGATAACTTCAAAGGGAAAACTCAATCCATTACAAGAGAGTAGAAGGGGAGAAAGATCATAAGATCCAACTATAACAACAAACTCGCGATACATCAAGATTGTGCCAAATAAAGAACACGAGAGAGAGAGAGAGAGAGAGAGAGAGAGAGAGAGAGAGAGAGAGAGAGAGAGAGAGAGATCAAACACATAGCTACTGGTACATACCCTCAGCCCCGAGGGTGAACTACTCCCTCCTCGTCATGGAGAGCACCGGGATGATGAAGATGGCCACTGGTGAAGGATCCCCCCTCCGGCAGGGTGCCGGAACAGGGTCCCGATTGGCTTTTGGTGGCTACAGAGGCTTGCGGCGGCGAAACTCCTGATCTATCTTCTCCTTCGATGTTTTTAGGGTATATGGGAATATATAGGTGAAAGAAGTCGGTCGGGGGCTGCTCTAGGGGCCCACTAGACAGGGAGGCGCGCCCAGTAGGGGGGGGGGCACCCTCGTGGCTTCCTCGAAGCTTGTCTGACGTGAACTCCAAGTCTCCCGGATCATATTCTTTCCAAAAATCACGTTCCCGAAGGTTTCATTCCGTTTGGAGTCCGTTTGATATTCCTTTTCTTCAAAACACTGAAATAGGCAAGAAAACAACAATATGGGTTGGGCCTCCGGTTAATAGGTTAGTCCCAAAAATGATATAAAATTGTAAAGTAAAGCCCATAAAGATCCAAAAACAGGTAATATAATAGCATGGGACAATCAAAAATTATAGATACGTTGGAGACGTCTCAGGGGTAAAGCTCATCGGGACTGTCACGTCGGTGAAGGACCATCCGGGTACGGTCGTCTTTCACAGAAAAGCCAACACCATCAAATTCAACAGTAGGCGGGTTCTCACGAGTAAGACGACGAACGGAAACTAGGTTCGTGACTAAAGCAGGTGAAACAAGAACATTAGACATAGTGATGAGTGTGGAAGTGGAGGGAAAGCTAGTGCTACCGATATGAGCAATAGGTAAGGAGGAGCCGTTGCCGAAGGTGATACGAGTGGGTGTGTGAACAGGAGTGGAGGAGGTTAGGTTACCGGGATGAGCTGCCATGTGCACAGTAGCACCTGAGTCCATGTACCAGTCGCCTCCACCGACAGAGCTACTCGTCGACGGCGCGGAGTGCTGGGCGGCGAGGAGAGTGGGGTCCCAGGGCACATGTACCGGCGGCGGCAGAAGGCCCCCATAGGGCGGCGCCCGGACGGGCGGGCCATAACCACTAAGGGGCGGCGGCGCAAGGAGGGCGCCGTAGCCGGCGCCAGTCGGCTGAAAGGGCGCGCCGAGGAACGACTGGTGGCCAGCGGGGAGAGGCTCCTGATAGTGCGGCGCCCCTCGGCGTCCTGGGCCCGCTGCTGCTGGAGGTGGCGGCGACCGCCGCCACGCCGGTTGCGTCGGCCCCCTCCCCCTTCCGGGTGCTGCGGGGAAGGCGCTGGTGGCAACACCGGGTAACACCCGGCGGGTGCGGGAGGACGCGACTGGATTGGCGCGGCTACACCGCAATGTCCGTGGAAGGCGTCAGAAACGGTGGGAAGAGGAAGGGGGCGGCGGCGGCGGCACGCGGGTGCACGCGGCGGCGGCGGCAAGCGGGTGCACGCGGCGGCGGCGCATCGGGTTAGGGTTGCGGTGCGACGGGGTGGCAGTGGAGCGGCAAGGGGCGCGCGGTGGCAACAGCAAGTCAGCGCAACGGGTGGGAGCGAAAGCGGCACGGGCAGCGGCTGCGTCAGAGGAGGACGCGGCGGCGGCGGTGGGAAGGGGCGGCGGAGGCGGCGCGCGTGAGGAGGCGCTGCGCGGCGGCGGCGGTGGGGAACAGCGGCGGCGCGCGCGGGAAGGCGCTGCGCGGCGGCGGCGGTGGGGAGCGGCTGCGCGCGCGAGGAGGCACTGCGCGGCGGCGGCGGCGGCCGTGGGGAACGGCGGCGGTGGCAGCGCGCGCGAGGAGGCGCGGCGCGGCGGCGGCAGCTTGCCCTAGGTCAGGACCTTCAAGATGATACCATGTAGACGGGAAAGTTTGCAATACAATAGACGTTGCGTATATATAATACAACGGAAGGCCTTTACTTCAACTATACAAGACTAGGAGGTGGGCGACAACTTCAATACACATACAGTACAAAATACATACTCAACACTTCTCATCTAGTTAAAATCATTCATGGCAGAACACAAGAGATAATAAAAATTACAATCGGATCCGTCGACCACTTAAAGACGACTATAAGCACTAAATCGAGGTGAAGGTGTGCCGCCATCTTCGCCCCTCCTTCACCGAAATGGGCAAACCTTTAGTGGTAGATAGTCAGAAAGCCGTCCCGAAATTAACTCTTAAACCTTTCTTAATGCTAGTTTGCAAATCAATTCGTGTAACACCTTGCGTTTGTCGCGAGCCAGAGTGTCTTGTGGCCCGTGGGAGCATCAGGATTTGGACCCTGGTGGGCTGGGGATACCACTGTCCCTCTGACCATCCAACCACAGGTTGGTTCGCGTTTGAAACCTTTTTGATAACGATCAATTCTTTTGGTTTGTTTCTTAAATCTTTTGGGGAACTAAACATTTTTTTGGCGGATGGACTAGGTAAGGAGAAAAATTTCTTGACATGGAACAAGTGCAATATGGCCGAGCCAACAAGCTTCTAGTTTAGTTTCCCCACTAGCTAGCAGCCCATGTGCATGCATGTCCTAGTGGAGAAGCCATAGATTCCGTTGAGCGAGAAACAGGCCCCGCAAATAATTCAGCGAACCGAAACCGATGGGTTGCTCATGGTGATGGTTGTCCCATCCAGCCAGCTAGCTAGCTAGCTGTAATCTACTCCTTCCGTGGGTTACACACTCTTTCTCATACGAAAGCCCCCTTTTTCGCACCTCTAAACCAAAGAGAGACCGCAAACAATACAAGATGGAGAGGAGGATGGGTGTGTGGTTAAGCAACGCCAAGTGGCGGCGACCATTTTGGTCATGACAATGCCACCATTGCATTGCACACACTGGCTGCACGCCATATGCACAACAGCTAGAGGTTGTACCAGAGCTACTCAACAGCTAGCTAGTTAAGAAAGCAATAAGTACTGGTCCTGCACTCCTGGTATCAATAAGTAGCAATCAGTAGTAGTTTAGGCTCAACACATAGTAGTAATCAGTCAGAAGAAACTAGACAAGAAGGGTAATTAAATCTTTCTTTTTTGTGATCGTAATGGTAATGGATAGAGGGAGAGGGGATGTGTGGTGGTGGTCACATATGCTTGTCCTAGGAGGACGGCCATTTCCATGGAACCAATCAATTGAGAAGCTTTGGCAGATCCAGCATCTACATCCTCACCCGTACAAAAATGCCCAACACTGTATGGAGTTATATTTGAACTAGGATAGAGACCTTTGCGCGATCGACGCGGTGCATGCCAGTTAATGCATTTGTTCCAATTTTCTCCGAGTTGAATGGAACCTAGCTACTCCTGGCTGTGGATCACTCCACGTGTTAGGACTCCATCTGGCAAGTGCCACATCATGTCACTCGATCAATCGATCAACGGGCGGCAACGTGTCGACAGAGCATTGTTCATTAAAATTTGCATTGCAACGATGTTGGCTCGACGTTGAAGAATGTCCGAAATGATGCTGAAAAGGAATAACAACATGCATTGGACCGTGGATGATGCGGACGACAAGAAGCAATGGCGTGTGGCAAATGCCAGTCACCAGTAACATGCACAAAAGGTCCATTCCTTTGAAAAAAGAAAAACACAACAAAACCGTTAATCGATAGGGGATGATAGTGGATATAACGAGAGATGAAGAGAGATCCGCATCATAAAAAATGCAGGCCCATATGTGACACTATCCTAGCTAGCCATATACGATCATTAGATGTCCTTTTGCATAATGTTAACCCTACAACAGTTCTTGCGGTCTTGTGGACCCATCAACATTAACATGGCAATAACTGTCATGCGGATGGGATTTATCCACTCCATACAATTGAAGCCACCCAAAATTCCTCGAACCCAACTCCTGGCCATGGCAGGCGCCAATTGTCGCTCCGCCCTGACATGCACTATTTCTTCCTTCTTACATTTATTGGACGACACGTTGGCGAGTTGTAACCTCAAGGTCGTGAGCATGATCGTGATTGGCAAGATAGAGAGACTACTAGCAACGATTCGACAATGAAGTTGGCCACGGAAAATAATCCACCTAGTTGATCCTATTGCAAGACCACTGCCACCTAAAATCGTGACTACTCTCCCTCCTACTAGGTGATTTCCGGACCACACACTTAACCCATATTATTTTCACCATGTTGACGCTGCTGTTGAATTTATATACACAAAGCCAGTGATGAACTTGGACTTAAACCTACATGAACTAGTACTCAGCCTAGCCTAAGCAAGGTAGGACACATACACAGCTAATCTAGCATAGACACAGTCACACACTAGTGCCACAACTATTTTTACCTTGTTCCCGCGACATAATTTTAAGAATGTGCGTTTGGCAGAACTAAGCGTATGCGATCCCCGCGTCTATCCCAGACGTGAGTCGTCACCTAACCGTTAGTGATATATCAAAATTTCCAAACGATCTATCCTTGCTACTCGTGCGGCATAGCATTACCATCACACACGCTATTCTGTAGTGTAACGTTAAATGTTGCGCGCCGTATCATAAATAGTTAATGATTGTAAGTCGTATATGATAAATGATCTATCACAAACATGTAGTTCTACAACATCGTCTGTGATAGAATGTAAGAGTGCATACAGTTATCCCTACGAAACTATATGAAAAGTTTGAATCTATCCAACACGTTGCTTATGGATTCCGCTGAGAGAGATGCAGGCCCCGCAAATGGTTCAGCAAACCGAAAACATTGGGTTGTTCATGGTCATGGCGGCCCAGCCATCTAGTAGCTTACACTCCTCCAATCTACTCTTTCCGTGGTTACATCCTCTCTCACGCATACGAAAGCCTTCTTTTCTGCAGCACCGTTTTGGTCATGACTAATTATTAGAACGTCCCTGGTCTACTCCTGTCCATCGGCCAACAATTAGTGGCCTCTCCTTCTGCCACCACTGCATTGCACACACGCCACATGCAACCTTCAGTACCAGCACACTCCAATGACGATCCATGGCGTGCTGACTCACCATTGTCAGGAAGAGATTCTAGAGGCTATACTACAGCCAGTCAGCAGCTCGTTAAGCAAGCAACAAGTTCTGGAGAGACCGATTAGTACGTAGCAGCTACTCTCATACTGGTCCTCGTCCTGCTGCTGCATGATCAAACCAATAGCAATTAGTAGCAGCTTCGTCTTCTCATATATTTATCGTTGGGCTTAATCTTGGCTTTGCCAAAAGCCTTTTTGGGTTATAAGCCAAATTGCAAAAGTGAAAATTAACCCTAAGCAAACACCTCCAAAATAATTCAGGAACACAACAAGGATAATTAAGTGTGGGTGTTCCTAATGGTAATGGATGAAGAGAGAGGGGATGTGTGATGGTGCTACGTCTGCCCTATGAACCAACCAACCGAGAAGCTCCCGCGGACCTGGCATCTACATCATCACACATGCAATAATGCCCAATAATGAAGAGTTCTATTCGAAATAGGATAGAGACCTTTGCTCGATCGATGCGGTGTCAGTTAAAGCGTTGTCTTCCGATTCCCTCCGAGTTGAATGGGACCTGGCTACTCCTGGTTATGGATCACTCCACGTGTACTCCATCTGGCAGGTGCCGCATCATGTCACCCCATCAAGCGGCCAACAGGCAACAATGCTTTGACTGAGCATTATTCATTGAACTTTGCACTGCATAGACGCAAGCTCGACGCTGGAGAGCGTCTGAGATGATGCCGACAAGGCCTAACAACATGCATTGGATCGTGAATGATGCGGATGACAAGAAGCCATTGTGTGGGACGAATGACAGTTACCTGTAACATGCACACAAGATTCATTTGTTCGAAAGGAAAAAAACAAAGCAAAAACGTGAACCGGTAGGCGATAGTGGATACAAGGAGAGAGGAAGGGAGAGAAAAAAACATCGTGCATGGTGAATGGGTGTCATTGTCCTAGCTACACTGTCTTTCTCCATCCAGAGGCATGGTTTGTTGAAGATTCATCGACACGAGGCAGTACAATAATGCGGGCGATCGATGGTTGGGACCATGAATCTATCATCAGGCTCAATTTTAGCCTTTCAAATTCTCACACCTATCCATGGAATCCATACTCTTGGCTTTGGCTCACGCCATGTGTCGCTCCATATGGTCCATGCCACATCGGATGTCCTTTTTCTTTTTGAGGTGGACACTCCAAAACTTGAACGATTACTCAAACCTTCTGCGTTGCCAAGGCAGCATGACATGTGGCAACTGTTGGTACAACTAGCTATGACTTAGGAGGCACGTGACAAAGATATCGATCGGCTATAGTTATCTACGATCTCGATGAAGCCGACCACGAAAATGAACGAACATGAGCGTTGTAACCTTGAAATTTTGAACTTAACGCTTACAAGGCGGCGTCTAACACATGGCAGCATATTATTGTAGTCGGCAATGACTATAACTACTACCTCCGTCCTGGTTTGTAGGTCCCCTTTATAGTTTGTGCCCAATTTTGACTAAATATTTAACTAACAAAATGTTAATGCATGTCAAGAAAAATTATCTCATTGGATTCGTATTTGAACATAGTTGTCAAAAATATAATGTTTGGTGACATGCGTGGACATTTTGTTAGTTTAATCTATGGTCAAAATTTGGCACGAAATACAATGGGGACCAATAAACCCGGAGGGAGGTAGTACTACCATAGCGCACAACTATCGACATTCAAGCTAACCACCACTAGAATGGTTGACCTAAGTCTGGTCATAGTGGGGAGTATCATATACTAGTATCATACTACATCTATAGTGCATAGTATCATAGGTGATCTTATTTATTGCCATGCATGAAACATACTACCTCCGTCTCGGTGAATAAGTCACTCGCGTAGTTCTAGGTCGACAATTTAACTATCTAAACATGTATTATATGTGACAAAAAATATATATTTAGGAACTACATTCGTGTAGAAATCTAGTGATATATATTTAGGAACTACATTCGTGTACTAGCATCACACTTATTATGCTACGGTATCTACCTATGTTAATATAACCATCTCTCTTTTCTTTAATTCCCTGTCACATAAGCATGTTCGCGAGTCCCAAGTGCATGATACTACTTATGTTACCTCCACTATGGCCAGCCTAATCAACTCTACTGCTAGGCGGCCACCTTAGTTTTTGACGCCACCCATGCTCACTGCGTGATGTTGCCCACTTGACCTCCACATATCAACACTAATAGACGCGTGCAAAAATATATGCAAAAATGCGCAACTAGAAAAAGATAACTTGATAAAGTTTTTTTTGGCACGCACACACGGATGTGTGTGGTTGTTACCTTGTTGGCTCTTCGGTTGTGTCGATCCGTCTTTGTCAAGGACAATTTCCTCAGACCAAACTTGTAAGCAACCAATGCAAGATGCAATAATGCATCTTTCAATGTGGCAAGGATTCTATTTTGTTTGTCGACAACACGATCATGACATGAACCACACAAAACCGCCTACATGCCTTTTTTTTTCTTTCTGATTAATTGGGTTTCACAATTTACACATTTCTGATAAGTTAACATGTGCTTCCTTGTCCAGGTCTATTAAGGCCCCTCTTATTTTGCCTCAAAATTTGACCACAGAGATAACTAATAAAATGTAAACTATACGTGACCAAAAGTATACCTTAAAAAACCTCTTTTGAATACAAATTAAAATACTATAACTTTTTAGCATATATTTTATATTTAATTAGTTCTATAGATGGTCAAAGTTTAACCCGAACTAATTAGTAGACACTACTACGGTTTGCATTTGCATGCGAATAACTGTGTGTCTATCCCCGCCAAAAGACAAGAAAACAAAAACTGTCTACCAATCTAACTAATTGTTAGAGAATATTTCACAATGATTTTTCTAGAAGAATCAATTAGCATTAGGCACTGCATTAATTTAACTTTCTAGAAACGGTGAGCACACAAGAACAGAATCCAATGGTTCTCTCGACACCATTTAGGGTCTCTTTGCTTCAAAGGATTTTCATAGGATCTTTGAAGAATTAGAATCCTTAAGAATTTTTCCTACATTGATCGTTTGATTCGTAGGATTGAATCCTATAGGATTTTTTTCCTAAGGATTCATTTGTACTACATTTTACAGGAATTCTAACATCCACCCCAACCTCTTGGAAGAAATCCTTTGTTTTTTCCGTGACACAATCAAACAAACTCAAATCCTATAGGGATCCAATGGACATGCCATTCCAATCATACGTTTTCCCTATTCCTGTGTTTTTGCAATCCTATGAATCAAAGAGGCCCTAACATGCATGCATCAAGGCAAGAACCAGTATGCATAGCAGCACCCATGGCAGCAATGGCGCAGGCGACAGATCGACGCCGCTGGTGGCCAATAATCACAGCCGTCAGGTGGGTGGTGGCCTGGGACACAGCTAGGAGAGGACCGAGAATCTTATCACCGGCGCGCTTGATTGCCTCACGGTCTCACTAATTCGCAGCCCACATGGCATTACCAGCTGAAATATTCCACTCAATCTTTCTCTCTCTATCCGTCCAATATACTAATCCAGATGCAATGTTCTCCCTGGGATTGAGGCCGGCATCATTGACACTTGTCCATGATTGTAAAACAACGGCAAAACAACTATTTTTTTTTTTGAATACAACACCTACTCGCAATCTAGAATTAGTGAACATTTTCCTTCAATATAATGTCGGGAATGTAAGTACGTACACATCTATATGACTCTACATCATCGGGGTTAGTCGGGACGATCATATAACACAGAAGCGGAGCAACGAAGAAATGAGAGATCTTCCTTTGTGTAAAAACATGCGTACAATATTCTGCTACCTATCTCTTTTTTCTAAAAGAAAAACAATATATATTTTCCATTCTTTTCTTTTTACAATGAGGCCATGTAGGCTTGGTTGTAGGAAGAGTCCATCTCGTGGACGACGAGCCTGGTGGTGGTGACCCGGGCGCCGGTGGCATTGTTGAAGAGGTACACCCCGGCGTTGGCGTAGATGGCCTCCGTTGGGTACACTCGTGATGTTGCCGTCAACCTCCCACCCATCGCAAAGCTCTCAACGATGGAATGATCCACCAGCACCCTCACAGACAGCTCCTCACCATCGAGCACCGGCACGGTATGGCCTACGACCCTCTTGACAATGTCGTTGGCACGAGATGAGCGTGTCTCATCATGGCAGAAGTGTGTGTGCAAGCCGCCATCGAGGCCCCTGGCCACATAGAAGTAGACAGCAGTACGCTCTGCGTCACCTCCATGGCGCCTGGCGTCGGCAAGCACAAGGAGGCCAAAGGGGCCGAGCATGCCCCGCCCTGCGGCCCCACCGCTTGTGCTGCAATTGTAGCCCACATCAGCCTCGTTGGCGACGGCGATGTCTAGCGGGTCGAGGCGGAATGTGGCCTCGATGTCTAGCTGGGTGGCGCGATGAAGGCTGAGTGGAAAGATGGAGCCGTGGTCAATGGTGACGCCGCCAAGGTTAGTGGAGTTGGTCCGGAGCGTCTCCACCTCCTCCACCGGCCACTGAAGGAGGTTGCTTCCCGTCTTGGTGTCCAGCACCACCGTGCGAGGGGTCGACTGTAGCAATGACAAAATAAAACATTAATTAGCCATTGACTATAATTAATTATTCAGCAAAGAATCATAGGTATCAATCATTGACAGGAAAGAAATAGTGTAACTAACCGCAGGGTAAGCAGACAAGACAACCATTTTCCTTGTCCAATCCCAGTTTGGTTGGTACTAGCAAGAATTGTTTAGTTTTTGGTTTGTTGCTAGTACCAAATTAACAACTTTTGTCTGCCACTAGATCACATGCTACCACATGATTGATTCAGAGTTTGTAGGACACACCCTTCTCTTATCTAATCCCAGTTTGGTTCATGCTAACAGAAAAATGTTTATACTTATTATTATCCAGTTATGGTTAGGTACTTGCACCAGATTACCAGTCTTGGCATACCACTAGGTTGAAGGTATCTGCAACTAGTTCAAACTGTGTGCATGCAAGCTAAAGGAAGCTAAGAGACAATTGACAACGAGATGACAGCAACATTGCTGTAGCTGCTATCTATCCATGATTCATCCCATGTGGCTGCTACTATTATTTGCACTCATTGACCATGGCCCACCGGCCGTTGCCACCATCCCGAAGTGTCTGTGGAACCCAGCAAAGGAAGCATGCAAGCTCCCAGTCAAGCAAACTAAACCACTCACAAAGCAACATTTTCTTAATAATCAACTAGTGGAGGTTAATCAATCAATTGACTTTGACATCTTGTACAAGAAGAAGATGATGAAGATGTCAAGTACCTGGAGCGAGGCCCATCCCTTGGCGACGTCGGCGCGCTCGGAGTCAGTCTCGCCGACCCACCCCCACAGTACACGCCGCTTCTTTGCCGGATCGTAGAACGTCTTGGACGCGTAGAACTTCCCCCAGTCGTACCTCAGCCCGATGCCGAGATCGGCGTCGACGTCCAGCGGTGTCCATGTGTTCTTCGCCGCGTCATACCTCCCCAACGCATAGTAGTCGTGCCGGTCATCATCAGAGCTCTCCTTCATCACGTGCAACACATCGTCACCGCCATTGGTGGACGATACCGCCACCGCGTCTGTCATGTCGATGCCCCTCATGCCACCGACCGGGTATAGGTCGATGCACTCCCACATACCTGTCCCTGGAACCCGGTGAAGCAACCCGGGGACAAGCTCGTAGTCCATGAAGTCCTTGGTCTTGTAGGTCATGACCATGCCGGCATGGCGGTCATCCTTGGAGCCTATGACGAGTCGCCATGTGTCATCGGAACCATCAAACCACGCAGTGGTTGGGTCCCTAAAGTCCTTCTCCCCGACGCCCGGTGGCGGGTACATCACCGGGTTGTTCTCATACTTGGTCCACTTGATTAGCAACGGGTCAGATGGATCAGTGGGGAAGGCGAGGCATTGAACCTGGACGGAGGCGTTGGTGGAGCCGGTGTAGAGCATGACAATGCGGCCGTCGGGTAGGACGGTAGCGGAGCCTGACCAAACACCGTTGATGTCGTACCACTGGTCGGGGGACATAGCCACGGGGAGGTGGCGCCACCGGAGGAGGTCGCGGGACGCGGCGTGGCCCCATGCTATCTTGTTGCCCCAGATTGCTCCGTCGGGGTTGTACTGGTAGAAGAGGTGATACCACCCCTTGTAGTACACCGGACCTGCATTTGCATTTTGCATCAAACAAAAGAGTTTTACATCAATAATCACCCCTTGATGTAATGATGGAGGATGGAGGAAATGTTAGTTACCATTGGGGTCGTTCATCCAGTTCTTCTCGGGCTGGAAGTGGAATCCGGTGCGCTGCCACTGGAGCATGGCATTGCTCCACGGGAACGCGTTGCCGCCGGCGTCCGCCCCAAGCATGCCGCCATGCACATCGACGGTTGCGGCGCCCGACGTCTTCTCTGACACGCCGGACTCGGGACCCCTGCTGCTGGTGCTCCTAGGCGCCACGTCTACCATGCTCGGGTGGCCGGACAAGTTGACGCCGGCGGCCGGCAGCTGGCCGGCGAGCCTGACGCCGGCGAGCGCGGCCACAGCAAAGAGCACCGCGGCCAACGTCAGGAGAATCGCGGTGCGCAGTGGCCCGGTTCGGCCTGGGCGGGCGCGCCCGGCCTCGGCATCATCCGGCAACTGCGCGTAGGAGCATGGCACCGAGCCACGGTCTCCGGTGTCCATTGACATAGAAAGAGATCGGCGGAGGAGAAGGACACCAGAGAAGGGAGAGGAATTGGTGGGACTGATCAATTATCACCTCTGCTAAGCCTAATCTTAACAGCAGATGAAGCTAGGTGTGTGCATGTGCGTGTTTGCCGTGGAGCTTCTCCCTTCTGCGTCTGGTATTTATAGTCTCCATGCCACCCGTTAACGGCCTACCTGGCGCGGCCCCATTGGCCGGCGGTGGCGCCATGGGCCCGGGCTGTCAGTGCTAATCATCGTCCATCCAGGCCATGTTACCCAGCTCGATCATGATTACGCCCTGTCGCACTGATTGTTGGGAGATACAAACTAATAATACTACTAGCCGGCCCGCCGGCTCAGGCTGGATTTCATGCATCTGTACATGTTCGGGTTCTTCCATGCATGATCCAGTTGGGATAATAATTGTTATTTAGCGGGAAGACACGCTTGCTTTGTTGTATTGTAGAAAACCAGTTGGATTGCCCGGCCGCGGCAATGTCGGCTTAAATCCTTCCCTTCATGTTATCCAACATTGTTCTTCCATGTGTGAGAGTTTTGAATTTCGGCCGAGAAAATTAAGTTCTGCCGAAATTCGGCCATCTCGGCCAGGCCCGGTACAACTTCTGGAGTGTTCCCAAACATTATATTTGTACTCCTCAGGGTTATGTTGGATTTTAAACCTCTTGTTCCACTTGATTTCAAATATTTATCAAATTTTGGCATTTTTTGTTTCAAAATTAAAATTTTGGTTTTGCTATTCCGTCTGAGATTTTACCATAATTTTTGAAATAGCTGGATTTCGGCCATCTCGGTCAGAGCTGAAAGAATACACTAACCAAAAACCAAAACCTTGTGCTTGTGTCGCCAGCTGGAGAGCGTGGTAACTGGATAAGGGACATGGGGGAATGGGGAGAGGAGCCATGACCCAAGTATTGGCCTCGTCGATGCTGAAGGGCATGGCCATTGCTCCGCTCGGGAGAAGGTGGCGGCCGGTGTGTTACGGGTGCGGGATGCCACCAAGAGCCTTGGCGGGTAATGACATGAGGAGGCTCACGGAGAGGCAAGAGGCGCGGTGGAACGGTGGTTACGGGACACCAGAGATGTCATCAACAGCGAGAGATGGCGGTTCATGGGGTGGTGAAAAATTTCTTGACATGGAATGGAACTAGTGCAATTTGACCACATAAACAGGCAGCTAAATTAGTTTCTCCACTAGCTAGCCGACATATGCATGACCTAGTCGTATCACCCATTGATCCATGCCCATCGGCGTGAACCGCTCTCTGTGCATATGCGACGCTAGAATCTATGCTTGCATGACCTGGGGAAGGTGCATGATGCATGCATGTGTACATATGAGTTCATATGTGGACAGTGGGCATGCCTAAAACAACATACTCCGGTACTAGAAGCCATAGATTCCGTTGAGAGAGAAACAGGGCCCCCCAAAATAATTCGGCGAACCGAAACCGATGGGTGGCTCATGGTCATGGCGGCCCCAGCCAGCTAGTAGCTGTAATAAGATGGTGAGGGAGGATGGACGTGTGGTTAAGCAATGCCAAGTGGCAGCTTAGCTGCCGTTTTGGTCGTGACTCTGCCAGCATTGATTGCACACACACACCACATCCACGAGGTGCTGACTCACCATTGTCGGGAAGAGATTCTAGAGGATGTGCAGAGCCACTCATCAGCTAGGTAGTTAAGCAAGGATCAACTACTAGTCCTGCACTCCTGCTGCTTCTGCATGATGCTGACCACTACTCTCTCTCTAAAGAAATATTAGAGCATTTAGATCACTAATGCTCTTATAATTCTTTACAGAGGGAGTACTTTTTTTGTTAACCACTAATAAGTAATAGCAATCAGTAGTAGCTTAGGTTCCACACATACTACTAATCAGTCAAAAGAAACTAGACAATAAGGGTGATTAAATTTTTTTGGTGATCGTAATAGTAGTAATAGTAATGTATATATAGAGGGAGAGTGGATGTGGGGTGGTGGTCACATACGTGTGTCCTTTCCTAGGAGGACGGCCTTTTCCATGGAACCAATCAACCAAGAAGCTCTTGCAGATCCAGCATCCACATCATTACACCAGTACCATAATACCCAATAATGCAGACATCTATGGGAATTAGGATAGAGACCTTTGCTCCATCCATGTGGTGCCAGTTAAAGCTTTTCTTCCAATATTCACCGAGTTAAAGGAAACCTAGCTACTCCTGGTTGTGGATTACTCCACCTGGCAGGTGCCACGTATCGTCACACCATCAATCGACAACGGGCGACAACTCGTTGGCGGAGCATTGTTCATTGAACTTTGCACTGCAGAGACGCAAGCTTGACCCTGTAGAACGTCTGAAATGGTCTGACAAGGCCTAACAACATGCATTGGATCATGGAATGATCCAAGACGACAGGAAGAAATGGTGCGGGAGCAATGACAGTTACTAGTAATATGTACACAAGATTCATTGGTTCATAAAAGAGAAACACAACAAAACTGTGACCAATAGACGGTAGTGATTATAAGCAGGGATGAAGAGAGATCCGCACCACGAGAAATTCAGGCCGATGTGTGTCACTCTCCTAGCTAGCAGTCCCTCCATCTTACGCCGACAATGGTTAGTCAGTACCTCTATCCATTGATGTCCTTTTGCGTCAAATTAACACTATTACAGCTCCTGTAGTCTAGCGGACCCGGCAACATCAACATGACAATAATACGCGTCGTGGGGATGGAATGGTCCACTCCACTCGATTGAAGCCGCCTGGAATTCCCCGAAGCCAACTCCTGGCCAGTGGCGTAGCCAGCCCAATAAGCCAGGGTGGTCCATCAATAAAAATATTTACATAAGTTTGTTTATTTAAAAAAAATATCTTTTTACTACACTATATACAAGCTATGGGGAAATTCCAGGGTGGTCCGTGGACCACCCTGGCCACCCACTAGCTACGCCACTGCTCCTGGCCAAGGCAGGTGGCAATTGTCACTCCACCCGGATGTCTGCCAGTCACTTACTTCACACATCCATATGCTTTTTCCTTCTTGCACTTTAATTAGACAACACGTTGTTGAGAGTTGTAAGGGAGTGTTTTTTTCTACACGCAGCATAATACACCCTCCGCAAGAAAACATAGCAAAACATTTTAAAAAATTCTGAAACTTTGTGGGGATTATGATGAACAAATATTATAGGCGCTTGCAAAGTTTGGTGGTCAAATGACATCGGAGGAGCTCTGTACAGAAAAACAAAAAAAAAATACGATATCTTCTCAAACATGGAAATACATTTTTTGAGAAAACAAATGAGGACGTAGATTCCACGGAATGAAAAAGCAGGCCCCACAAATAATTCAGCAAACCGAAACCGATCTCGTTTTTGTGGGACTCTCTTGCACCATCAGCATGGGAACCCACCTACCTTACTCTCCTATGACCTTTCTTATCTGTAGCAGCAAACCAAACCAAACCACACAAGATGGATCAGGGATGAACAGATGTGTGGCCGGGTTAAGCTAGCTAGCAATGCCTGGTGGTGGTGGCACTGGCAGGTTCCGTTTGGGTCATACCTTGTTGGATGTGGATTTGTAACGGACATGACGTTGCATCCTCCTTGTGTACTCCTGTCCATTGGGCAACAATTCATGGCCTCTCGTACACTTTGCCATGTATGCAGTGGACGCCGCATGGAGTGTTGAGTACTCTTGTGACAATAAGTGAGGTGTTGAGTCACCATTGTCGGTGGGAGAGAGAGGGGCAGGAGCTGTACAGTGATCCATCCATCTGGACGTGCAGGTACCTACCAGAGCCAATCAGCACCAGCTAGCTAGCCAGGCCAAGCAACAATTACTTTCTGGGGTAGTGCTGGTCCTGTACTGACTATAGCTCCACATAATCACAAGAAAACAAACATGAATGGGTGGATGATCAAATGACCAAATCCGTCGTGGATAAGAGAAATGAGGAGCTAGTACTCCAGGGAGCTACCTTTGCGTGGTCACTGCTCTAGCTACGCTAATTAAGTTTGAAGGAGGGACACTGTTCTAGTAGTTGCAGATTCGACATCATTGCTAGTTCAATAATGCAGGTCCACGTGTCCAACGTAGCCGATTCTAGCTACTCCCTGCGACACTAGTGTAGTGTTAAAAATGCTACTCCGTATTATATTATGGAATAGAGGGATTAGTAAGTGTTCTCTTTGTCCTAAAAATAAGTGCTTCAACTTTAATACAACTTTATACTAAAGATAGTATAAAGTTGACACATTTATTTTCAGACGGATGGAGTAAAAATTAAGCTAATGCTAATCAAGAGATCAATCATCTATATTTCTTAGTACGATAGAATCAAACTACGCTCGTGGCTGCTAACCTCACCAAGGTTCAGCTCGATACATTAATTTTGTTGGCTGGTGGGTGCTACCACGTCAGCAATTCCTTTTTAACACTTACTAACCATGTGACGAGGCAACTACCCTTTGTAACAGGTGGCGATAATTGATGGCAGCTAGCTGGCTAGTCGTTGTAGTAACTTGCAAGCTTGCCATGCATGAAGCGCTAACAACCAACAACCAAATCAACATCACAGTCAAAAAATATTCAATAACTAGCAATACTGGATATAGGAAGAGAGACTGGGGGCCTAGACGCGCAAAGAGGAGTCTAGCGCACATGTGTGTGCGAGAGAGTGTCATTGTCCAAGCTACGATGTCGTTCACCGTCAAGTGTTATAATTTTGCGAAGATTCATCGGCATCAAGCAGGTACAATAATGCAGGCGGAGGTAGTGACCACGAATCTGTGATCAAATTCGAGTTTAGTCATGCAACTTCTCACACCCATCCATGGAATCCAAACTTCTGGACATGGCTCTCTCCACGTTTCGCTCTATATGGTCCGTGCATGCCATGTCGGATGTCCTTTCTCTTTTTGTGGTCGGCACACCAACATTGTGTGCTTGCCCATCATGACATGTGGCAATAGATAGAACATATAGCAATGATATGGAAGGCGCGTGATGAGGCTATCAACCATAGTTACTTACAACCGCAATGATGTCGGCCACAAAAAATGAACACACATGTGCATAGTAACCTTGAAGTTTCGAGCTTGACGCTGACAAGGCGACGTGTGACAAGTGGCACCATATTATTGCAGTCGGTAATAATAATCTCAAGTAACTACTATGGTACGTTCAAGACATTCAAGCTATCCATCACTAGAATAGTTGACCTGGCCAACTCTACTGCTTGGTGGCCACCTTAGCATTTGACCACACCCATGCTCACTATGTTATGTTGCCCACCTACCCTCCAACTATCATGGCTTATTCATGCTTGGATCAATATGTATGTGATGTGCGATTAGCAAGATAACTCGAGAAGGTTAAGAATAAACTATGCATACACTTGGAATGCACACATGGGTGTATGTGGTTGTTACCTTGTTGACTCTCGGGTTGTGTCTATTTTGTTAAGATTAGATTAGTTTATGGTTGTGTATTAATTATCATGTGCTAATTACAAACAGTCATTATGAATCGTCATTAGTGAAACAATGCGAGGGTTGGGTATGTGCAACCCGCACAGTTGCGTCCGACGTTTAGGAACGGACGTACCCTTCTTTCTCTCTGTCCCTTGTAACAGACGCCTTTTCATCGCGTTGCTTCCACTTGTATATATTGCTTGAATCAGTGAAATCTAAAGAGTGTTCGTTCAATCACTTTACATTCTTACACATTATCACGCACAAAGTAAAGTACCGAAAGAGCACATCACAGGATAAAACAGGCAGAAAGGTAAGAAAAATCCATGCATGCCATTGTATCTACCCTTGTTCGCTCCATTAGACGCGAGATCCGTCCATCTGCAAGACGCCGCCATGCCCGAACCCGTCACCATCGTGGTCGCCATGGTCCCCGTTCTAAAGTCATCGCAATGTATTCAAAATGGATCCTATTTGAAACCGCTCATCACGAGAGACACGAATATAGAAATATAACTTAATTTGGACTTTTCGTTTAACAGATATAGAACTTTGTCTAAATCCTCGTCCACTTCAAATCCTTCCATGCATTTATGATTGAGTTGGGTTTATTGTTAATTAGTGAAAGGCACCCTTGGTCTATGAAATAGAAACCCAGTTGGATTGGTCGGCCGCCCATGTCGGTTTAAACTCTTCTCTTCACAGTACCATTGATAGACCATTTATAATCAATCTGCAACAGTTTGTTGTTGTTGTTGCTGTTGTTGAGCGTGCCCTAGTCGTATCACCGACTGATTCATGTAGATGGGCGTGAACTGCTCTCTGTGCATACGCTAGCTAGAATCGTTGCATGACCTCCGGAAGGTGCTTGATGCATGCATGTGTACATATGAGAGCATATGTGGACAGTGAGCATGCCTAAAAGAACATACTCCGGTACTAGAAGCCATAGATTCCGTCGAGAGAGAAACAGGACCCCGCAAATAATTCGGCGAACCGAAACCGATGGGTTGCTCATGGTCATGCATAGCGGCCCCAGCCAGCTAGCTGTAATCTATTCCTCTCGTTGGTTACACTAACCAACAACAAATACTAGAAGATGGTGGGGGAGGATGGACGTGTGGTTAAGCAATGCCAAGTAGCAGCTTAGCTGCCATTTTGGTAACCACATGAAGGAGTACCAGCACACTCATATGACGATCCACGAGGTGCTGACTCACCATTGCCGGGAAGATTTTCTAGAGGCAGTACCAGAGCCGCTCAGCAGCTAGTTAAGCAAGCAACTAGTACTGGTCCTGTACTCTTGCTGCTGCTATTGCTGCATGATGCTAACTACCAATAAGTAGCAATCAGTAGTAGCTTAGGCTCCACATATACTACTACGAGCATGGTTAATAGTATAGCCAACTGTTGGCTATATGATGTTTCTATGTCATATATAGCCATCATTTATACGAAAATGCTGAATGGAGGACAAGCTCCATGGAGCTCTTTGTTTTGAAATTTTTTAAAATCGCGTTTTGAAGATTCAGAATTTTCTGAAAAAAATCACGCACATTCATATGGATGTATACTACATATGTGGGAAATTTTAGGATGGTATATATTAAGGCGAGAGCTACAAAAAACACAAAATCATGATTTTCAAAATGATGGACAGTACATGCACTGTTCACAATAAAAAATGCACGAATTTGTCTTTTTTGTGTAGCTCTGACCATATAGTTTTTCACCGTCAAACTTTATACACATATAAAACACATCAATATAAACATTTATTATTTTTTTAAAGAAAATGAAACTTCAAAAATGTGATTTTTTTAATTTTTCAAAAAAATGAGCTCCATAGAGCTCATCCACCAAAATGCCCTACTCTCACATATAGCCACTCGTACAATAAATTTATTTATAAGGTTGGCTACAAGAATACTACTTTTTCTCAACTTCTCTGTATCTCTTTCTTATTGTATCGGTCAAGGAATCCGCATATAGTTAGGCTCTTGCTCTAATCAGTCAAAAGAAACTAGATAACAAGGGTAATTTTTTTGGTGATCGTTATTAGTAATGAAAAGACACACACACACAGAGAGAGAGAGAGAGAGAGAGAGAGAGAGAGGATGTGTGGTGGTGGTCACGTACGTCTGTCCTAGGAGGACGGCCTTTTCCATGGAACCAATCAACAAAGAAGCTCTTGTAGATCCAGCATCCACATCATTGCACTAGGACCATAATACCCAATAATGGAGACATCTATCCGAATTACGATAGAGACTTTTGCTACATCGATGTGGTGGCAGTTAAAACTTTTTTTCCAGTATTCTCTGAGTTGAATGGATCCTAACTACTCCTTGTTGTGGATCACTCCACCTGGCAGGTGCTACTTATTATCACTCCAGCAGTCAACAACGGGCGACAACGTGTCGGCAGAGCATTGTTCATTGAACTTTGCACTGCATAGACGCAAGCTTGATGCTGTAGGACGTCTGAAATGATGTTGTCAAGGCCTAACAACATGCATTGGATCGTGGATGATTCAAGACGGCAAGGAGAAATGGTGTGGGATCGATGACAGTTACTAGTAACATGTACACAAGATTCATTCATTCGAAAAAAACAACAACCAATAGATGGTAGTGATTGTAAGCAGAGATGAAGAGAGATCCGCACCACCAAAAATGCAGGCTAATGTGTGTCACTCTCCTAGCTAGCTATATACAATCCATTGATGTCCTTTTGTATCAAATTAACACTATTATAGTTCTGGTAGTCTTGCGGACCCATTAACATCAACATGGCAAAAACACACGTCGTGGGGATGGGATGATCCACTCCACTCGTTTGAAGTCGCTCGCTTCATGCATCCACACGCTTTTTCCTCCGTGCGCTTTATTGGATGACATGTTGGTGAGAGTTGTAACTCAAGCTTGCGAACCCGACTAATTGCCCAAGTGATGATGGCAAGCCGGAGAGACAGATGGCGACGATCGGCATTACTAGCACTGATCCGGAGATGAAGTTTCCCATAGAAATAATCCACCTAATTTTTTAATCGAACAATCCACTTAGCTGACCATATTGCAAGATCGCCACCTATAACCGTAACTCCTTTAACTCGATGTCTGCCGCCTCCCACTTATTACCCAATACTACTACATGGTTGTTTGTGTTGAGTGTATTTTTTTGTCTGCTCTTCCTTGTTCAATTCAAACCATAGTAGCTGGGTTTGTGGTACGAGGGTGCATTCCCTGACCGGGGGTCGATCAACGCAGATCGAGGGCCTAGAACGACACAGGGTCGGCCAGGGTCGTTGGATGGACCGTGAACCCAAATCGATGGATATGATTCTATATCAGCAAAGAAGAAATTGCAAGAATACCTATGGCGTGAGTCATGGAGGTTTACCAAGCATTGTCGTCAAGATTTTGGAGTTCGCGCGTCTACCATGCGCTCGTCAATCTGCCCCTTGACGCTCTCATGCCACTGCCGATACCGGGTAAGTCGACTAGAAGGTCTCAAGACTTTAGTCAAGGAGGCAGATGAACAACGATGGAGATTAGAAGCCATTTTTTGTTGGAAAGGTTTGTGGGTGAAGAGGTTTGGGGCTAATGTTCCGTGGGGGAAAAGTAATAGGAAATGAGAAGATTTGCCGCCCTAGTGAGTCATGATAGATGCAAAATTTCTGGCGCGGTTTTTCCCTCTCCAGGTTTGTAGGGAAGAATCACGGGAAAATCCATAATATTTTGGAGAAAAACAGCAAAATATTTCCATTTATTTCATGTATCCAAAATAATCCACATCCCAAAATAACGTCTTGAAGATGCGTATACCCGGCGTCGCATCTCGTCCCGGAAAGGTGGCGCCCACGACCCGTTCCTCGTTCCATGACCCGGGCGACCCAGATCCCTGGCAACTATGGCTAAAACATGGGAATACATTTTTTGACATACACAAAATGAGAATGTAGATTCCATGGAATGAATAAGCAGGCCCCACAAATAATTCAGCAAACCGAAACCAATGGCATTTTTGTGGGACTCTCTTGCTTGCACCATCAGCATGGGCACCCACCTACCTTACTCTCCTATGACCTTTCTTATCTGTATCACCAAATCAAGATACACAAGATGGATCAGGGATGGATAGATGCGTGACCGGGTTAAGCTAGCTAGCAATGCCTGGTGGTGGTGGCACTGGCAAGTACCGTTTGGGTCACACCTTGTTGGATGTGGATTTGTAGCTGACATGACGTTGCATCCTCCTCGTGTACTCCTGTCCTCTTGGGCAACAATTCATGGCCTCTCGTACACTTTGCCATGTATGCAGTGCACGCCGCATGCGCCGCTCGCATGGAGTGCTGGGTACTCTAGTGACAATCAGCGAGGTGCTGACTCACCATTGTCAGTGGGAGCTGTACAGGGATGCGTCCATCTGGACGTACCTACCGGAGCCAATCAGCAGCAGCTAGCTAGCCAGGCCAAGCAACAATTTCTTTCTGGTGTACAGTAGGTAGTAGTGGGGCTAGTTATTGGTCCTGTAGTGGCTTCCGCTCCACATAATCACAAGAAAACAATGTCTTTGTGTGTGTGTGTGTGCGCGTGTGTGTGAAAGAGTGTCATTGTGCAAGCTACAATGTCTTTCTCCATCCAGTGCCCTATGGTTCCGTGAAGATTTGATCGGCATCAGGCAGGTACACTAATGCGGGTGAAGGTAGGGACCATGAATCTATGATCAGACTCGATTTTATTTATGCAAATTCTCTCACCCATCCTTGGAATCCAAACTTCTGGCCGTGGCTCTCTCCACTTGTCGCTCCATATGGTCCATGCCATGTTAGATGTTCTTTCATTTTTTGCGGTGGGCTCACCAACTTGTGTGCTTGCGCAACATGACATGTGGCAACAGTTAGTACAAATAGCAATGATTTGGAAGTCACGTGATGAGGCTATCGGCCATAGTTATCTACGGCTGCTATGATGTCGGCCACAATATGAACACATGGGCACATTGTAACCTTGAAGTTCCGAGCTTGACGCTGACAAGGCGGTGTGTAACAAGTGGCAGCATATTATTGCTGTCGGTAATAAATCCAGTAACTAATATGGCACCTTCAAGACATTCAAACTATCCACCACTCAAATGGTTGACATAGCCAACTCTACTGGTTGGCGGCCACCATACCTTTTGACCGCACCCATGCTCATTTTCTGATGTTGCCCACTTACCCTCCACATATCAACGCATATTGATGATTGGATCAATATGTATGCGGTGTGCGTTTCGCAAGATAACTCGAGAAGGTCAAGAATAAACTATGCATACACTTGGCATGCACACATGGGTGTGTGTGGTTGTTACCTTGTTGACTCTCGGGTTGTATCTATTTGTCTTCGTCGATGACAATCTCCTTGGACCAAACTTGCAAGCAACCAATGCAAGCTGCAATAATGCATTGTTTGACGTGGCAATGATTCAGTTTTGTTTGTGGACAACAATAGCAAGGCAGGAACCACACAAGCCGCTTGTGCTCGCGTGTCTTTTTCTTTTTTGCTGATTAATTAGATTTAAGAAATTACTTACTTCCGATAAACTAAAATGTAGTAGACACTACAAAGGTTTGCATGTGAACTACTAGTTGTATACCCCCTGTCAAAAGGCAACAAAATAAAAACTATCTATCAGTCAAACTAAACCCATTGTGAATATTGATTCCGCAGTGATTTGTCTTGAAGAATTACTTAGCATTAGGCACTACATTATTTTTCCTTTCTAGAACGGTGAGCACACAAGAATAAATAGCGAATCCGAATCCGATGGTTCTCTCGACAGCAACCAAACATGCATGCATCAAGGCAAGAAGAACCCATGGCGCATGTTACTATTGGCAGAGGCCACTAATTTCGGCCATCAGGTGACTGGTGGAGAAGATCCAGAATCTTATCATCAGCATTCTTGGTGGCCTCACGGTCTCACAGATTTGCAGTGCACATGCCACTGCCAGCTCAAATCTTCCACTCCAATCTTCAATTGTCTATCCATCTAATATAATCAAAATCCCTGGGGTTGGGCTTGGCATCATTGACACTTGTCCATGAGTGTACCACTACTAGAAAAAAGGCTATAGATGGGATTGACACTAATGGCGCACCAGAAAGCTGGTGCGCCATTAGTATATACTAATGGCGCACCACCTTCTGATGCGCCATTAGAGTTGAAACTACTAATGGCGCACGATGCAAAGGGTGCGCCATTAGTATCAATTTTTTTTTTTGAATTAGTGCGCCTGTCCAAACATACTAATGGCGCATCCTGCTCAAGTGCGCTATTAGTAGTTGTAACTACTAATGGCGCACCAGGCAGTGGGTGCGTCATTAGTATAGAAATTTTTTTTTTGAACTAGTGCGCCTGTCCAAACATACTAATGGCGCATCCTGCTTAAGTACGCCATTAGTAGTTGTAACTACTAATGGCGCACCAGGCAGTGGGTGCGCCATTAGTATAGAAACTTTTTTTTTGAACTAGTGCGCCTGTCCAAACATACTAATGGCGCATCCAGATGAAGTGCGCCATTAGTAGTTGTAACTACTAATGGCGCACCATGCAAGAGGTGCGCCATTAGTAAGTGGGCAGCAACAAGATATTTGGGACAGCCTCTCCTACCCACACTCACTTTCTCCCCACTTCATTCTCTCCACCTCCTCCTTGTCTCGGGTGCCTCCTCTTTTTCACATCATTTTCACCATAGATTCATTCAAATTAAGTGGTTAAATTACCTTGTTTTAATAGGTAAGTAAGGGGGAAGCTATATTTATGTTGTTCTCCCTACAACAATGTGCACATGCACTTTTTACGGCCTAGCTAGATCTATGTATGTTCGTGGTGTTGCATATGTTTGTGGTGTTGCATATGTGTTTGTGTTTGGAGGTGTACCGGTATTTGAAATGCGATAGTTGCCAATATTTTGC
>LR880971.1:13909098-13934388 GCA_904067115.1 Aegilops sharonensis | reverse complement strand
ATGTAATCGATGCTATTAATGTCTTGCTTTTCTCTTCCGATCGTTCTGTTGCATACTTATATATTGCTTATGTATTGTCTGTGAATTGGTACTAACGTTTCGTTTGGCTAGTGCATAGCGATGCCGACGTATGTCGTGTACAAGGGTAAGGTTCCCGGAGTCTACGATGACTGGGAGGAGTGTCGGAGACAGGTTCACCGATTCAGCGGTAACAGTTACAAATGGTACACCACTAGGGTCGAGGCCGAATCTAGATACGCCCGCTATCTAGCGGGAGAGGGGAGGGAGCGTTGGAGGAACCGGATGAAGACGAGTTTCATCGTGATGATGCTCATCGTGATGACCGCAGCTCTCTTCTATGTGATGGTAGTTTAGATGATCGATATCGACTTGTAATGTGAAGACAAACTCGCTACTCGCGGTCTCGAGACTTGTAATATAATGTTCTATCTTTGTTCGGTCTTTTCAATTCGGAGACTAATATGATGAATTGTATTCGGAGACTAATATGATGAATTATATTCAAAGACTAATCTTCTATTGTATTCGATGAATCTGTTGTTGATGTGTGCTGTCTATATTTTGTCAAATTATACATTTTGTAACCTGTGTAAAAAACAGAAAATAATAAAAAAAACCTAATATTCATACTAATGGCGCATCACATGACAGTGTGCCCTTAGTATGACAAAGCATACTAATGGCGCATCACTGGTCAGTGCGCCATTAGTATGCCATGGTTACTAATGGCGCATCTCGTGGTCGTGCGCCATTAGTATGCCAAAGCACCTGGGTATACATGGCCCTGGGAGGCATACTAATGGCACACCGTAGCCTATACTAATGGCGCACCACTGGTGCGCCATTAGTATACCAGATACTAATGACGCACCAGTGGTGCGCCATTAGTAAAAATTACTAATGGCGTGCTAGTAATGGCGCACCAGTGATGCGTCATTAATGGCCAAATTAGGTGCGCCATTAGTAGCGGTTTTTCTAGTAGTGTACGTAGTACCTCCCCTCCAATAATTCTCATTTGTTTACACAAGAATTCCTGCTTGTTTGTTTACCCAATAATTCCCGTTAGGGTATGCAGGAGATGTGTTTGTATGTGACAAGTTGTTCACTGAATCACCGATAGTGCACTTTTTAAACTGTAGTTAATATACGAGCTGACCTTGTGCCTAACCTCGAGTGCAAAAGCAATCATGTACAGATTGGTCGTCGTTCGTTGCATGAAACAACAAGACCACATGCACGCAGAACCTTCTGTAATGAATTCTGAATAGTGTTGACCACAAGTCCACAAACATTGTTATTCAAAATACAGAACAAAGACAACGATGACATAAGTACTACTCCCTCTGATGCAAAATAAGTGTCGCAGTTTTGAACTAACGTCTGGATTGGAGGGAGTACAAGAAAATATGAACAAAAAATCTACTCAAAATTAGAAATAGTGAACATTTTTCTTTGATGTCAGAAATATAAGCGCGTACCATGTGAGTCCTCCATGTGAGTCCGGATCAAGGATTTTACTCTCGATAATTTCGTTAACCAAACCGGTCACCAGTTTTTCTGGTCCACCCCAAGAAACTATATTACCATTTCAATTTTTTGTTGAAATTTTGAATTTGAATGCAAAGCCTTGAACAAATAAAGCAAGGACGGTCGTATTGGCTGAACTGTGTTGTGGCCGTGGTGGTAATCAGCAGCGTAGGTGTCATGAAGGTCCTGAGATCGAAAATCTCCAACTCGGATGTGGTTGCTCCTCGCTGTAACACCATGGTAGGATGTTTTTCCTCCATTAATCGGGCATAAATATACTTATTGTTTTCTTAAAAGAATTTGAATTCAAAATTTGTTGTTATCTTGGTGGTCATTGGTAGAAAATAGAAATGAGAAAAAAAAGACTTGGTGGAGATCGATCAGACGACGCAGAAAAGTTGCAACGAAGAAATGAGAGCGACCTTCCTTGGTCTAAAAACAGTACATACAATGTGCTATCTATCATATTTTTACTAGACAAAAATAATATTTGCATTTTCTTTTTACAGTGAGGCCATGTAGGCCTGATTGTAGGAGGAGTCCATCTCGTGGACGACGAGCCTCGTGACGTTGACCCGGGCGCTGGTGGCGTTGTTGAAGAGGTAGACCCCAGCGTTGGCATAGATGGCCTCCGTTGGGTACACCCGTGACGTCGCCGTCAACCTCCCGCCCATTGCAAAGCTCTCAACAATGGAATGGTCCACTAGCACCCTCACTGAAAACTCCTCGCCATCGAGCACGGGGACAATATTGCCTGCGACCCTCTTGACAATATCGTTGGCATGAGATGAGCGCGTCTCGTCATGGCAAAAGTGTGTGCGCAGGCCACCGTCGAGGCCTCTGGCGATGTAGAAGTAGACGCCGGTCCGCTCCATGTCGCCACTGTGGCGCCTGGCATCAGCAAGCACAAGGAGGCCGAAGGGACCGAGTGTGCCCCGTCCAGTCGTGCCACCGCTGGTGCTGCAGTTGTAGCCAACATCCGCCTCCTTGGCAGCGGCGACGTCGAGCGGGTCAAGACGAAATGAGGCCTCGATGTCGAGCTGGGTGGCACGGTGAAGGCTGAGTGGGAATACAGAGCCATGGTCGACGGTAACGCCTCCAAGGTTGGTGGAGTTGGTCCGGAGCGTCTCCACTTCCTCCACCGGCCACTGCAGGAGGTTGCTCCCCGTCTTGGTGTCCAGCACCACCGTGCGAGGGATCGACTGCAACAGTAACAACAGAAAACATTAGCAACTTGCACGAATTATCTTTTGAGAACCCTCTTGGTTCCAATCATTGTGACAGCATATATAGAAGTAGTTAACTGTGGGGCAAGCAGACAAGATATCCTTTTTCTAGTCTAATCATAGTTTGGTGCACACGAGACCACATGGTGGTGCATGATTGATTCATGGTTATGAGTTTTGCTTGTAGGACACACACAACTAGCTAGTTGCATTGGTGTATACTATACTACTGCATTATATCCAAATAAAAGGCATTAGCAACTGACACAATTGAACTTCTTCATCATCCATGTCAGTTCCTTCTAGCAACTGCCACCATTTTATCATTGTTTGCTTTTCCTTTTAGAACACAGGTATCATCACTATGACAGCAAAAGAGAGGGTATACTAGGTAACTCAAGACAAAGACATCACTCTTCTTGTCTAATCCCAGTTTGGCTCGTGCTAACAGAAATTCTCTATGCTTACTATATCCAGTTAGGTGGTTCTTGGCATGCAACTAGGCCACATGGGGCGTTAAGAGTTTGTTTGTTGGACACAGCTACAATGGCATTGTGCATTGAAAGTATCTCAACAGTAGCTGGAACTCTTTGCAAGCTGAAGGAAACTAGGGGACAATTAATTGACAACGAGATGACAGCAACATCTCTTTAGCTGCTATCTATCTATAATTCCTGCCAAGTTGCTGCTATTATTATTTGCATGCTCTGCAATCATGCCGACGTGTCTACGAAACCCAACAAAAAGTGCTTGCAACACTCCTAACCATCCAAGTTTGTGCTAACAAAGCGATAGTGTATTAAGAATCAATTAATGAAGGTGTTAATCAAGCACTTGAAGAGGATGATGAAAATGTCAAGTACCTGGAGGGAGGCCCATCCCTTGGCGACGTCAGCGCGCTCGGAGTCCGTCTCGCCGATCCACCCCCACAGCACGCGTCGCTTCTTTGATGGATCGTAGAATGTCTTGGACGCGTAGAACTTTCCCCAGTCGTACCTCAGCCCAATGCCGACATCAGCGTCGGTGTCCAGTGGCGTCCATGTGTTCTTCGCCGCATCATACCTTCCCAGGGCGTAGTAGTCGTGTCGGTCATCATCGGAGCTCTCCTTCATCACGTGCAAAACATCACCGCCGCCGTTGTTGGACGCCGCGGCCACTGCCTCCGTCATGTCGATGCCCCTCAGGCCGCCGACCGGGTACAAGTCGATGCACTCCCACATCCCCGTCCCCGGCACACGGTGAAGCAGGCCAGGGACAAGCTCATAGTCGATGAAATCCTTCGTCTTGTAGGTCATCACCATACCGGCATGGTGGGCATCCTTGGAGCCGATGACGAGCCGCCATGTGTCGTCGGAGCCATCAAACCATGCAGTGGTCGGGTCCCTGAAGTCCTTCTCCCCGACACCCGGTGGCGGGTACATCACCGGGTTGTTCTCATACTTGGTCCAGTTGATGAGCAAAGGGTCGGAGGGGTCGGTGGGGAAAGCCAGGCATTGGACCTGGACCGATGCGTTGGTGGAGCCGGTGTAGAGCATCACAATGCGGCCATCGGGGAGGACGGTGGCAGAGCCCGACCAGACGCCATTGATGTCGTACCATTGGTCAGGGGACATTGCCACGGGCAGGTGGCGCCACCTGAGCAGGTCGCGGGAGGCGGCATGACCCCAGGCGATCTTGTTGCCCCAGATGGCACCGTCCGGGTTGTACTGGTAGAAGAGGTGGTACCACCCCTTGTAGTACACGGGGCCTGCATTTGCATTTTGCATCAAAGAATGAGTTTTGCATCAACAAGATTACTGCAACAAGTATCAACTATTAGCACGGATATTTTGCAACGAAATTGACAGGATTCCATCGTGGAATCATCTAAAAGAGATTACTGCAACAAGTCTGTTACGTACCGTTGGGGTCGTTCATCCAGTTCTTCTCGGGCTGGAAGTGGAAGCCGGTGCGCTGCCACTGGAGCATGGCATTGCTCCACGGGAACGCGTTGCCGCCGGCGTCCGCGCGCAGCATGCCGCCGTGCGCGCCGGCGCCGGACGTCTTCTCCGAGACGCCAGACTCAGGCCCCCGGCTGCTGGCGCTCATGGGGGTCGTGTCCACTGTCGTCTGGTGGCCAGACATGACGACGATGCCACCGGCAGTCAGCTGGCCTGCGAGCCTGACGCCAGCGAGCGCGGCGACCACGAGGAGCACAGCCGCCGTCGCCAGCAGCAGCGCGGCACAAAGCGGGCCTGCAGTCCGGCGCGTGCGCCCCACCGTCGCGGCGGCCTCGGCATTCTCCGGCAGCGGCGCGTAGGAGCACGGAAGGGGAGCTGAGCCCGAGCCGCCATCTCTGGCCTCCATTGGCAAGGGATCAAAGAGAAAGCTCGGTCTGGGTGGGAGATCAGAGGAGGGATTAGGGGAAGTGATTGCTCAATTAGCAATAAGATGAGAATGTGTGTGTTTGCCGAGGAGCTTCTCCTTTCCTTTTTATAGTCTCCATGCCACCCGTTATCGGCCTACCTGGCGCGGCCTCATTGGCCGCCGTGGGCCCGGAGTGTCAGTGCTAATCATCATCTGTCCAGGCCATGTTATCCAGCTCGAGCCTTGTCCCACTCACTCATTGTTCCCAGAAACTCTACTAGCAGTACTAGCTAGTGGCTCAGGCTGGATCATAATTGTTAATGTTTACGTACGTTGTTTGTGTTTAGAATTTCAGATCCTTCCATGATCGAGTTGGATTATAGATTCCGTTGAGACAGCGAACCGAAACCGCTGCTCATGGGGTTGATCGATCATGGGCCCCCAGCCAACTTAGCTTAATTAGCTTAGGACATCACCAACTTGATCCCCAAAACGGACACACCTTTGCCAGTGAATTGGTCCAGACCAGTTTGCGTAAATTGATGCGGGAGCCGGCCATTCTCATCTAAGATAACCGGATGTTCAACATATTTTTTGAATCGAGACAGCTAAATCGCAGTTGACTGAGACCTAGTCTCAGTCGATGCTATATTCGTGTGATCTTAGTGAAGATCCATGCAAAAAATAATTACATGTTATGTCACTAGACTTAGACTTGAGATCTAGCCACACCCTTTTTGAATTCATTGATTCCAAATTCAAGGATACTCGAGTGAGAATCGATATATGTCGTCTCACACATACTACCCGTTAATGTCATCTAACAATGTATAGGCGTGAATGACCTGTTCGCTTCTGTAGTACATCATGGCAGTGCGTGTTGGTTGTACAACATGTAGAGCAACACTGAGTAATGAATGAATTAAGAAATACTCCCTCCATCCGGAGATACTTGTCGGAGAAATGATATTTTCAGACGGGGAGAGTATGTAGAGCAAGAAGAAGCGATACGTCGGAACAGGAGCATGCGGATGCAAATTAAGAGATGGCAGGGGTGGAGTGATAGAGAAGTGGATTGGAGAGGGATTTGAGTGGGTCGAAGCGGTTAGAGTTCTACATGGCCATGGTGCGGACTCTTGTAACCCTCCCTGTGTTTGTCCCCAATTTACGAAAAAACAAACGTCTAGACCAGTCTGCGGACCGACGGGTACCATGTTAGATGGTAAAATGAGTCCGAACCATTCAGTCCGGAGTCCGGACGCTTGCCGGCGGTTTTGGGTTCCGTGTTGGAGAGGGCCTTACGCTTCTGTGGTTCTAGTTTACTCTTTCGGTTGCCTACACGGCCTCTTCCATAAACGAAAGCCTGCTTTGCTCCATCACCAAAACCAACGGCAGACCATTGAAGATGGATGGCCACGATCTTCAATCAATGAATGGCCAACAGCTCGTGAATGACCTCGTACGTTTCTGCTGCACGCCATATGACATCCATGTCGTGCTGACTCACCCTTGTCGGGGAGGGATTATGAGGCTGTGCCGGAGCCGGTCAGCAGCCAGTTCGGCATCAAGTTCTAGAGAGATCGATCAGTACGTAGCAACTACTCCTACCGGTCCTCCTGCTGCTTGCTGCTGCAGCATGATGGTGCCAAGAGCAATTAGTAGTAGTTTTTTTTTTGCCAATAATTAGTAGTAGCTTCGGCAGAGGTCTATCCTAATTCCAATACATCTTTGTATTATTGGATTGGGGTAATGTTGTATGTTGTTCATCGCTACATAGCACGACTAGCATATTGTCAAAAACGCTTTTATATTATGAGACGGAGGGTGTAGTACTGCTAACGTAGAACGTAGCAACAAACCTAGATTCCGCCGAGGAGGAGGAGGAGCCCATGCACGAATAATTCAGCGAACCGAAACCGATGGCGGAATACCTAGATTCCGTCGAGGAGGAGGAGGGGACCATGCACGAATAATTCAGCGAACCGAAACCGATGGCTTCCTCGGATTCTTCTTCCCTGCGATCGCTCTTAGCATTATGCATTACTATTTGCCGTATTGTGAACATGTGTCTCCACACACCTTCCAGTCCTCTATTTTTACTTGCCCATTTCATGGCGGCCACTCTTTCAGACCAAACTAGACCACGGGATGGGATTAGATGGATGCTTCTGTGGTTAAGCATCGCTCGTAGCTTCTTCCATCATTAGCAGTAAGCATCTGACATGACCGCTGCATCCTCCTGTACCTCCGTCGCTGGCAGCCTCTCGTTTCGATTGACGGCGCGCACTCACTGCACGCCACATGCATCGCGCTCGCATGGAGTACCCAGTGAGAGTCCACACACAAGTTCTAGAGGGATCCACACAGAGCAGCCAGGTAACATGCATCCATGGTGACGGAAGACTAGTCGTGTTTCAGAAAAAAAATACTAATATTTATTCATCGACTTTAAGGTAAGACAAAGAACGCTGGAAGTAAAAATTACATCCATCCCTAGACCATCTACTATCAACTACAAACACTAGAGCGAGCCAGAGACGCACCTCTGTCATCGCCCCTCCCACATATTTTATCATGTTATCAGAAGGAAATCATTTTTATGACACGTTGGGAAGAAAACCAACAACATTAGGTGGGTGATGAATTGATGATCAACAACAATATGGATATGATAGGATCAGGAGAGGTATGTGGTGATCTGGCCTCTGTCCTAGCTAAGCAAGGACTTCTTTCCATGTTGCATCAGTGAAGTGCAATAATGCAGAGAAATGCAGATAGAGGGATATAGGCATGGTGGTTAGGAGGGATCCACACCACCAAACGCATGCCAATGTGGATTACTGTACTATTTTCATTAAACCCCACATCAGCATCAACGGGGACATATGCAGTACAATAATGAGGCGGTAGGGATGGGATGATCCATTCGGTTGAATCGATTCAAGCCACCCAAAATTCTCCCAACCAAGCTCCTGGTCATGGCACGTGCCAAGTGTTGCTCCATCCGATGTCCACATCAGTTGGTACGCGCATGCAATCCCTTTTCCATCTGGCTTCCTCTTTAATGAATGACCTGTAGGCTGGAGTTGTAACCTCGAGGTCGTGAGCTCGACCACCGAGCCTGACCCGCCGGTAGGTCCATCTCGACGATGACAGGGCAACATGTACAGGTGGCAGCAGTTAGTGCGACTAGCTATGCTTTCTATAGAAGCAATATATGTGTGACAGCAAGCAGTGTAGACACGTGTACCAATAAGATTAAACTACACATATATACACTTGGCACGCTCATGTGTATGTGGTTAATTGTTGCCTCGGGTTCTGTCTGATCGTCCTTCTCGAGGGTGGCCTATCGTCACCAACCTACAAGTAACCGAGCTGAAATAATGCAATGTTTGTCGTAGCAATGATATTTTTTCCGATGGCATGGATACAGCAAGAACCACATATCAGGTGTCAGCTGATTCTAATTCTACGATGACATTCATACTATAGTTCCTTCCATCAGTACTATTTTTTTTATAACAGAAGCCTTATTGACACAAACATCGATCAAGATGATACAAACCACATACAGTTCAGACCCGGATTTGTAATAATAGTAATAATCACTCCCTCGGTTACATGCAATAATATATATAACTTTTTGTGAAGTTAAGCATCGTAAAGGTTGACCAAGTCTATTGAGAAAAATGTCAACTGCAGTAATACAAAATAAATAGAATGTCAAAACATGTTTCACCTATGTATCTAGTAATATTTATTCGTTATTGTTTTGTCAGACCAAACCAAACCATGGGATGGGAATAGATGGATGTGTGGCTAATTCAGCATTGCTCGTAGCTTCCTCCATCATCACCAGTAAGCTATAAGCGTCGGACATGAGCACTGCATTATCTGCATCGTCCTCATCATGTCCATCGTTCATTGGTAGCTTCTCGTGTTGATCACTGGCGTGCACACTAAATGTGTGCCACAAGCATCACCCGCGCCTACTCCAGTAACGGTCCACAAGTACACAAGTTCTAGAGGGATCCATGCATGCATCTGTACGCGGCTGTACCAGACCGACTAGTGTTTTTCTGCAAGAAAATAAATAAATAATCTTTAGTGCTATTTGTATCTAAAACTCTATCTTATTTATTGACACACGATAAAACTTTTATACCAAGTAAACACAACAAAGTCATTTTTCGTCACCATAATTTTTTGCCCACACAATCAGAAGGAAACCAAACGCATTAGGTGGATGATGATCAATAATACGGAGAGGATAGGAGCAGGAAATGTATGTGGTGACCTGACCACTGTCCTATAGCTAATTACAAGTCGTTTCCATGTTGCATCAGTGAAGTACAATAATGCACAGTAATCCACGCCACCAAAAGACGGGCCCAATGTGTGTCACTGTCCTAGCCATATACAATGTCCCATGTGGTGGTAGGGATGGAATGATCCACTCGACTCGATTCGAGCCACACACAAAATTTGGAGCTTGCCATGCGCCAAGTGTCAATCCGTCCGATGTGCCATGTTAGGTACTACACACATCCACAGGCTTTCTCTCTCCCCCTACTCTTTTGGACGACACATAGGAGAGAGTTTGTAGCCTCAAGATCGCTAGCTTGATGCTTGAATCTGATCGACCGGCTGCCCCGTCGATGGTGACAAGGCAACATGCAAGCGGTTGATGTCCTAGCTAAGCTAATCAAGAGATCAATCATATACATTTAGTAGGATCCCTCCAATTGGCGCAAAACGAAGTGTGCCACGAAAATGAATGCGCTCAAAGATGTGCTCTCAGCGCTAACGAAGCATTGTCTCACACAACTGGTAATGACCTTCTAAATGTACATGCTTTTAGTTGCGTGATGAATGAATGATTTGTACGTAATGCGTGGTTATAAATTAAAGAACCTGGTAGGATTAAGATTAAACTGCACATACGCTTGGTGTGCATATGTGTGCTGGTTGTTGGCTCTCGGCTCATTTCTAACCGTCTCCGTCGAGGAGAATCTCCTCAGATCAAACTTGCAAGCAACAAAGCTACAATAATGCAGCCCCCGATGTGGCAATGATTTATCATTTTTGTCCACATTTAATCAGCAGGACAGGCCGGAGCCACTCGATCTGGTTCTACTCATGTAACCGGGTTTTGCAAATTACTTCTGTATAAAGTTTTTTTTTCGAAAATGAGGGTTCGCCCCGGCCTCTGCATCAGAAAGATGCATACGGCCATGATTATTAATAAGAAAAAGGTGTTACACAAGTCTTGTTGTCTCAATCAAGGAACAAAAGGCTCACAAAGAGCTAAAAAGTAAAAGAGAAGCCACAACCGGCTGGCAAAAACGATAGGAACTAAATGCCTATCCTATTACATGACCACCATCCAAACCGGTTGAAAATATCCCGAGCTACCATCTCTCATCGGATAGATACAGTAACCAAACGCTTCCTGGCCTTCGTCGGAGTGAGTAGCGACCACATACGGATCAACGCAGTGGCTCGGAAAATAACCTGCAAAAAATAAATATTTGTTGTTCTGTTAAAGACCAAATCATTTCTGCAGTTCCAGACTGCCCATAATAAATCACATACTCCTACACGAATGTGTCTCGCTGTTGCGAAATCTATCCCATCTAGCCACGTCCCAAATAACATGGTGATGGAGTTCAGAGGAGTTATGATAAAAGCTATGTGAACCGACCGCCACAGTATTTTTGCCAGAGGGCAATCCAGAAAAAGGCGTTTGATTGACTCATGTTGGTCACAAAAGCTAGATCTTGTAGATCCTATCCAATTGCATTTTACCAAATTATCCTTAGTTAAAATAACTTATTTATGCACAAACCACATAAACACTTTGATTTTCAAAGGTACATTGACTTTCCAAACATGCATTGAACGAGGAATCACGCTAGAGTTGATTACATCCAAGTACATGGATTTGACTGAAAACTCTCCATTCTTAGTTAGCTTCCAGCATAACCTATCGGGCTGTTGAGACAGCTGAACATCCATCAATCTTATCACAAGATTGAGCCAGACTTCCCAACAGTTTCCCACTAGCGTCCTCCTAAATTGAATATTGAGCGGAATGGACTACAGTACTGAAACCACATACGCGTCTCTACGCTGAACAATACTATACAAAGAAGAATATTGGAGTGCAAGGGGCGTGTCCCCTAGCCATGTATCCTCCCAGAATCTTGTAGTGTTACCGTTTCCAACTATGAACCTTGTCCTGTTGAAAAAGAGTAATTTGACTCTCATCAATCCCTTCCAAAAAGGCGAATCAGTCAGCATCACTGTCACCTGGGACAAGATCTTTGAGAGAAGGTACTTATTACGCAGCGTTTGAGCCCATGTGGCCTCCGTCTCAATCGAAAGTTTGAACAGCCACTTGCTAAGAAGACATCTGTTCTTCACCTCCAAATTTTCAATGCCTAGACCTCCTTGATCTTTTGGCCGACAAATGATATCCCACTTAGCAAGTCTGTACTTTCTTTTTAGTTCATCGCTCTGCCAAAAGAATCGTCATGATAGAAGTCTAGCCTTTTCCGGACCCCAACAGGTACCTCGAAGAAGGAAAGAAGAAACATGGGCATACTCGTGAGGACCGAATTAATGAGAATTAATCGGCCTCTGTATGACATCAGCTTGCCCTTCCAGCAGCTCAGCTTCTTTTCAAATTGATCCTCAATGCACTTTCATTCTATGTTAGTCAGCTTACGATGGTGGATTGGTATACCTAAATACGTGAAAGGTAAAGCCCCCAATTCACACCCGAGCAATTGTTTATATGCCTCTTGGTCATCATTAGCTCTTCCAAAACAGAACAATTCACTCTTATGGAAGTTAATTTTTAACCCGGTCAATTGTTCGAATAAGCATAACACAAGCTTCATGTTTCGCGCTTTTGCCAAGTCATGCTCCATGAAGATGATAGTATCATCAGCGTACTGTAGGATGGATACACCTCCATCAACTAAGTGCGGAACTAAGCCACCTACCTGCCCCGCATCCTTAGCCCTTCCTATGAGAATTGTCAACATATCAACCACTATATTGAATAGGATAGGTAACATCGGGTCGCCTTGCCTCAATCCTTTGTGTGTGAACATCATTTTATTCATAGCAAGTCACATGAATTTTATATCTATCTACCATCCATGCGCGCACACACACACAACTATCTATCCATCCAACTTATTGATTGTGCATGTATGAATGAGTTTGGCATGCAGCAACTAACATACCTGCATGCGTGCGTGCACCAGGGCAAGAACCGGTAGCATGCATATGGGGCAGAGGAAAGAAGCATATTTTTCATCCTGGTGCTATGTAAGCAACAGGCGGAAACGACCGATCGACACCGCGGGCGGCAAATAATTCCGGCCGTCCAGTGGGTGTGGGTGGTCAGGGTGGGACACAGGTAGAGGTAGGAGAAGATCCAGAATGTTATCACCATCATCCCCCGTGGCCTTACTGATTCGGTGCCCATCTTGCTAGCTAGACACACCACATGCCTTGCCAGCTCAAATCTTCCAGTTCAATCTTCCTTTCTCTATTCATCAAACTTAATCCAGATGTAGTGTTCTTCCTAGGATTGAGCCCGGCATCATTGACACTTGTCCTTGAGTGTGCTTAGTACCCCCAATAATTTATTTTTTTATCCAATAATCCCCATTAGTTTGTGCAAGAGGGGTGTAGATTCGCCATGATAATTGTTCGCCAATCCTGTTCCAAAAAAAAATTTGTTTGCCAATAATGCACTATTCTAAAGTAAGTAGTATCTGACAGCTATGTATGTGGACTTGTGTCTTGTGCCGAGCCTCAAGGCGCAAGCTCGCAGGCAATGCAACAATCATCAGCATATGCATGGTGGGAATGTATGTAGATCAAACAAAAGTTCTCTGGAGTGGAAGAGCACATGCATGGAGGACATGGATAAGAAAGGAATGAGCTAGAGGGAAAAATAAAATCTGGTAGTAGCTCAATCGGTGCACCTGAATTCGGAATAACATAATGTTAGTTCGTTCCAAACCGCAAAAAAAAAGTTTGTTCCAGGCTATCAGCCTTGCCGGAGCCCCGGCAGCATATATTGATGCAACAAACTCAGTAGCTGAACATGGCACGAAATGAAAAGGAAAAAAGAACATAAACTTTCTGCGAGTTCATGCAAATTCTAGTATCCGTTCATGGAACCCGATCTCCAAGTTCTACTCACGCATGTGTCTTTGTCCTCACTAATCTGCTGGGTTTTGCAGAATACTTCCGGTAACAAACTTGTAGACACCACTGAGGTTTGCACGCAAACAGCTTTTTTTTTTAGATTTCTTTTTTCAGGGAACTGGTTTTTCGGATGAAGTCACATGAACTTAGCATCTATCTATTGTCGCTGGACAATGAAAAATAAACTATCCATCAATTAATCCAACTAATTTATTGTAAATACATGTGAATTTGCAATGATTTTTTTCTGAAGAATTAGCATTGGGCACACCATTACTATTCCTTCTATCATTTATACAAGCGTCAAACAACCAACATACATGCATGCATCAGGTGAAGGAAGCTGCTGCTTCTTCCTGGCGGCATTTCAGCAATGGGAGATGCAATGCAACAGATCGACGCCGCAGGGGGCAAATAATTCTGGCCGTCAGGTGGGTGGTCATGAGACCAAGGGAGAGAGGAGAAGATCCAGAGTCTTAACAGCATCCCTCGTGGGCACACTGATTCGCAGTCCACATGCCATTGCCAGCACAAATCTCCAATTCAACTCCAATCTGTCCAGCAAAAATAGTTGGTACTGCTATATAATGGAGACGCGGGAGATGGGCGCCGGCAGCCATGATTGACACTCGTCGTAGGTGTACGGCGGACATCTAATAATTCCCATTTGTTTATGCAGATGATGTCTACCTAGATTATGTGTGATAATTGCTCACCGATAATGCACTATTCTGAACTAGTTAGCTGGCGGGTATGTGTGTGGTCTTGTCGTGCCTTGTCTCGAGTGCAAGCAAGCAGGCAAAGCTAGATATCATGTTATGCGAGCGCCATCGCCTTTTAATAAGTGTTGACCTTATTGTGACCGGCTCGGGCTATACTCCCTAGACTCTTATCCTGTTATGCGAGCGCCATCCGAACCGGTTGAAGATAACCCGAGCTACCATCTTCCATTGGTTGCACCCAGTAACCAAAGGCTTCCTGGAGTTCATAGGAGTGAGTAAGGACCACGTACGAATCCAAGCTGTAGCTCTGAAGATGAGCTGCAAGAAAGTTAAAGTGTGTTGTCTGTTAAAAATCATATCATTCATGCAGTTCCATATAGCACATAATAGCGCACATATTCCAATCCGAATACGAGCCGCAGTAATCTGTTCAACCCCAGCTAACCACGTCCCAAACAATGACGCAATATCGACTGAAGGATTAATGTTGAAAGCTACATGAACCGTTCTCCAAAGTAGCTTGGCAAGTGGGCATTCAAGAAATAAGTGTTGTATTGTTTCATCATGATCACAAAAACAGCACCGCAAACTTCCTACCCATCGCCTTTTAATTAAGTTGCCCTTTGTGAGTATCACTTGCTTGTGGACAAACCACATATAGATTTTAATATGCAAAGGAACCTTAACCTTCCAGATGTGCAACAACCTTGAGAGGGGGCCAGAATTAATCAAATCCATATAGAATGATTTCACTGTAAAAGTCCCATTCTTAGTTAACTTCCATTGTGTCGAATCCGGTTGGTCGGAGAGTTGAACTTCTATCAGTCTTCGAACCAAATGCATCCAGGTAGTCCATCTCTCACCAACTAACACACGTCTGAACTGGATGTTCAAGGGAATAGTTCGAAGGATTGTGCCTATGTAATCCTCCTTACGTTGCATAATATTATAAAGGGTAGGATATTGGACGGCCAGGGGCGTCTCTCCCAACCACGTATCCTCCCAAAATCTTGTTTACATCCCATTGCCAACAAGGAATTTGACCCTACGAAAGAACAAGTCCTTCGTTCTCATAAGTCCCTTCCAGAATGGCGAGTCAGTCGGTCTCATGATAACCTGGGCTAGTGTTTTCGAGTGTAAATACTTATTGCGCAAGATTTGTGACCACATACCCTCCGGCTCTGTCTCTAGCATGTATAACCATTTGCTCATAAGACATTTATTCTTAATTTCTAAGTTCTCAATACAGAGACCCCCTTGGTCTTTAGGTCGGCAAAGGATATCCCATCGCGCGAGATGGTATTTCTTCTAGGCCTCACCAGACTGCCAGAAAAAATGAGATCTAAAGAAATCAAGTCGCTTCCGAACCCCTTTTGGAATTTCTAAGAACGAAAGTAGAAACATCGGCATACTAGTCAGCACTGAGTTAATCAGGACTGGCCGACCTCCATATGACATAAGCTTGCCCTTCCAGGAGCTAAGTTTTTTTTTCAATTCGTTCTTCAATACACTTTCATTATTTATTGGATAGCTTACGGTGATGGATCGGTATACCCAAGTAACTGAATGGTAAAGCACGTAATTCACATCCGAACAATTGTCTATAAGTGTGTTCCTTATCTTTGGCTTTCCCAAAGCAGAACAACTCGCTCTTATGAAAATTAATTTTTAAGCCAGGCAATTGTTCGAAGAGACATAAGATAAGTTTCATATTACGTGCCTTAGCCATGTCATGTTCCATGAATAGGATACAGAATGGATACCCCTCCATCGACTAGATGAGGAACTAACCCCTCTACATGGCCATGCTACTTGGCCCTACCAATAATGACGGCCAACATATCTGCCACAATATTGAACAGAAGAGGAGACATGGAATCCCCTTGTCTCAACCCCTTATGTGTCTGAAAATAGTGACCGATATCATCTTTCACCTTGATTCCGACACTACCCTTCTGGACTTGGGTATCCACTTGGTTCCTCCAGGCTTCACTAAAACCTTTCATGTGCATTGCCTGCTGAAGAAAAGGCCACTTTACTTTATCATATGCCTTCTCAAAATCCACTTTGAAGATAACCTCATCCAATTTCTTCGAGTGGATCTCATGAAGCGTTTCATGCAGAACGACCACCACTTCTAGTATGTGTTGCCCCGGCATGAACGATGTCTGGCTTGGTTGGATCACTGAATGAGCAATTTGTATCAATCTATTGGTTCCAACCTTTGTGAAAATTTTGAAACTCACATTCAGCAGACATATGGGCCGGAATTGTTCGATCCGAACTGCCTCATCTTTCTTAGGTAGCAGCGTTATCGTACCGAAGTTAAGATGAAACAACTCTAAATGGCCGTTAAAGAAATCGTGAAACATAGGCATAAGATAATCTTTAATGATATGCCAACATTTCTTATAGAATTCAGCTCGAAACCCATCTGGTCCCGGTGCTTTATTCTGCTTCATTTGTGATATTGCCTGAAGAACCTCCATTTCAGTAAACGGTGCAGAGAGAATATCATTCTCTGCTGCCTGTAATTGAGGTATATCATCAATCACAGATTCATCGAGTGTCACCGTACTTGTATTCGGGGGTCCAAAAAGTTGCTTATAATAATTAGAGATATACGCTTTCATATTTTCATGTCCCAGTATTGTCCCCTCGTCTTGTTCAAGCTGTATGATTTTCTTCTTCCTATGTTTACCATTTGCAACCATATGGAAGAATTGTGTATTGTCGTCCGCTTGGACAACCTTAAGCGTTTTAGCACGCAATGCCCACTTGAGCTCCTCCTCTCTCAAGAGAGCTCGTAGACCTTGCTCAGCCCTGGACTTGGTTCTTTGCTCATTAACAGAAAGAAGAGTGTCTTCAGCCTTTAAGTCTAGTGCCTCAATTAATTGAGTAAGACACTCTTTTTCTTTTTTGTAAATCTCACTATCATTTATGGCCCAACCTCTCAAAAACTATCGGAGATGTCTAATTTTATCTTGCCATCTCTCAACATACGTCCTCCCACTAACCGGCTTAGCCCATTCGCGTGCAATGATCTCCAAAAATCCTTCTCTCTCGAACCAGCTTTGTTCGAAGGAGAAGGTATTTTTATTTGCCACATGGATAGCCTCACCCGAGTCTAATAGAAGTGGTGTATGATCCGAGATCGCTCTCTGCATTGCATGGACCGACACCAATGGATAATTTTGTACCAATGGGCGACAATTCATGACCACACGTACAGTTTGCCATGCATGCACAGCTGGCATGGAGTGACAATCAGCGAGGTGCTGACTCGCCATCCATTTGGACGTACCTACTGGAGCCAATCAGCAGTTAGCTAACCAGGCCAAGCAACAATTTCTTTCTGGAGTACAGTAGGTAGTGGTAGTACTGGTCCTTTAGTGGCTTCAGCTTCACATAAATCACAAGAAAACAAACATGAATGGATGGATGATGAAATGACTCATCCGTCATGGATAAGAGAGATTAGGTGGTAGCCCTCCAGAGAGTTGGCTTTGCGTGGTAACTGTTCTCGCTATGCTAATTAAGCTTGAAGGGTCTTGTTCTCCGTGGAACCAACCGATCGAGAAATCAGTCGTTGCAGATTTAACATCATTGCTAGTACAATAATGTAGGTACACGTGTCGAACGGAACTGATCCTATGTAGGATCGAAAGTATGTCTAGAGGGGGGGGGGTGATTAGACTACTTGACAAAATAAAAATCTAGCCTTTTCCCAATTTTAACTCTTGGTAGATTTTAGCAACTTTGCACAAGTCAAGCAATCAACCTGCACATGCAATTCTAAGAGTATACCAGCGGAATGTAAAGACATTGCACATGAAGGTAAAGGGAGGAGTTTGAGGGAGCAAACGCAATGTAGACAAGGAGATTTTTTATCCGTGGTACCGATAGGTGGTGCTATCGTACATCCACGTTGATGGAGACTTCAATACACGAAGGGTAACGGTTGCGTGATTCCACGGAGGTCTCCACCCACGAATGGTCCATGAAGAAGCTACCTTGTCAATCCCACCATGGCCATCGCCCACGAAGGACTTGCCTCACTAGGGTAGATCTTCACGAAGTACGCGATCTCCTTGCCCGTACAAACTCCTTGGTTCAACTCCACAATCTTGACGGAGGCTCCCAAGTGACACCTAAACAATCTAGGAGACACCACTCTCCAAAAGGTAATAGATGGTGTGTGGATGATGAACTCCTTGCTCTTGTGCTTCAAATGATAGTCTCCCCAACACTCAACTCTCTCTCTCAGATTTGGATTTGGTGGAAAGATGATTTGAGTGGAGAGCAACTTGGGGAAGGCTAGAGATAAAGATTTATGCGGTTGGAATGGAATATCTTGGTCTCAACACATGAGTAGGTGGTTCTCTCTCAGAAAATGTATGTTGGAAGTGTAGGCATGTTCTGATGGCTTTCTCCACGAATGAAGAGTGGGTGGAGGGGTATATATAGCCTCGACACAAAATCTAACCGTTACACACAAATCACCAAACTCGGTGGGACCGAATCATAAAACTCGGTCGGACCAATTTAGTTCAAATTGTGAACGTTAGGATTTTCGGTGGGACCGATTTCATTAGGGTTAGGGCATAACTTAATCTCGGTGAGGCCGATTACACAAAATCGCTGGGACCGATTTTGGTAATAAGCTAACCTGAGAGTTGGTCAGGCAAACTCGGTGGGATCGATTCGCTCATTTCGGTGAGACTGAAATGTTACGAAAGGGAAACAAAGAGTTTGCATTGCGAACTCGGTGGGACCGATCGCTCATCTAGGTTAGACCGAAACGTTATAAAGGGAAACAGAGAGTTTGCAATCCCATCTCAGTGAGACCGAGATCCCTATCGGTGAGACCGAAGTGACTATGGTTTTTGGCAGTGGCTATGTGAAATGAACTCGGTGGCGCCGGATAGATCAAATCAGTGGGGCCGAGTTTGACTTTTGGTTTGGGACAAATGTGGATATGAGAAAGAGGTTGAGGGCTTTGGAGCATATCATTAAGCATTTTGAGCAAGCAATCCATTAAGCAACACCTCATCCCCTTTTAACAGTATTGACTTTTCCTATGGACTCAATGTGATCTTGGATCACCAAAAGTAAAATGTAGAGTCTTGAGCTTGAGCCAATATGTGTCCTTAGCATTTTGAGGGGTCCATATTCCTAATCCATGCCATGCCAATCATTGAACTTTCCTGAAATATTTATCTTGAAATGGCATCAGTTCAATGAGCTATATGTTGTTAGTAATTACCCAAACCACCCAGGGATAGTTGCACTTTCAATCTCTCCCTTTTTGGTAATTGATGACAACATATAGATCAAAGCTTCGACAAATGATAATAAGATTGAAATACATCGTCGCTTTGAGAAGTATGTGATAAGCAAGAGCTCCCCCTAAATTTGTGCATTATTTAAAATTTGCTTTTGAATGCGAATGCACAATCGATTAGGATCATGGTTTACTCTTCCATATCACATACATCTTGGTGGAGCGCTCAAAATGATATAAATTAAAAGCATGCACTCATCACCAAGCAAAGTGAATGATCATATATGGATATAAAAGATAATATCATCCAAGCAAACATTAAAGTAGCATATGATCAAACACATGATCATACAAGTATCTCACACGCAGACATAGAGAATCAAACAAGCACACAATAAAGTTCAACCAAAAACCAAGAGAGACAAAGAAGCAAAACACTCTCTCTCGAAGCCTATGATCTATACATTTCTTTGGCAACAAGTTACCAAAAAGTTCAAAAATGCAGAGTGTTATACGTCTCTCAGGCTTGGTCTTCGGGAGGTGGTGTAGAGAGGACTCCAAGGACGAAGCCATCAGTGGATGTAGTTGGCGCTGGTGGAGTGGCTGCTGGAGGTGGCACTGAGGCTGTTGCTGCTGGTGCAGATGAAGTAGCTCAAGTATCTGGCATTGGCACTGCAGCCGACCTCTGACCTCTTGGCACTCGCTGAAAAGCATCTGTAGTTGCCTTCCCTTTCCTCTCTTCTGCTTCCTCCTGGAGCTGCTCAACTGCATCTATATCTCAGTGAATTTCAGATCAAGATCATAAAACTTTGTTTCTATAATCCTCTCCAAGCTCTCCTGATTCTGAGTCAGGGTGGTGCTACCTCTTGAGCACTGCGTTGGTTTTCCATTGAAGAGGAAAGGGTGATGCAGCAAAGTAGCGTAAGTATTTCCCTCAGTTTTTGAGAACCACGGTATCAATCCAGTAGGAGGCTACACGCGAGTCCCTTGCACCTACACAAAACAAATGAATCCTCGCAACCAACGCGATAAGGGGTTGTCAATCCCTACACGGCCACTTATGAGAGTGAGATCTGATAGATATGATAGGATAATATTTTTGGTATTTTTGTGATAAAGATGCAAAGTAAAGCGCAAAGGAAATAACTAAGTGTTGGAAGATTAATATGATGAAATTAGACCCGGGGGCCATAGGTTTCACTAGTGGCTTCTCTCAAGAGCATAAATATTTTACAGTGGGTGAACAAATTACTATTGAGCAATTGACAGAATTGAGCATAGTTATGAGATTATCTAGGTATGATCATGTATATAGGCATCACGTCCGAGACAAGTAGACCGACTCCTGCCTGCATCTACTACTATTACTCCACTCATCGACCGCTATCAACATGCATCTAGAGTATTAAGTTCATAAAAACGGAGTAACGCCTTAAGCAAGATGACATGATGTAGAGGAATAAATTCATGCAATATGATAAAAACCCCATATTGTTATCCTCGATGGCAACAATACAATACATGCCTTGCTGCCTCTACTGTCACTGGGAAAGGACACCGCAAGATTGAACCCAAAGCTAAGCACTTCTCCCATTGCAAGAAAAACCAATCTAGTAGGCCAAACCAAACTGATAATTCGAAGAGACTTGCAAAGATAACGAATCATACATAAAAGAATTCAGAGAAGATTCAAATATTGTTCATAGATCACTACTAGGAAAAGGGATATTAATGAAATGGACACTAATGGCGCACCAGACATGTGGTGCGCCACTACTATATACTAATGGCGCACCATGTGTTGGTGCGCCATTAGTAACAAATTTTTTTTATTTTTTTTCAGAACTTGTAATGGCGCACCAGGGGATAGTGCGCCATTACTAGTTAAACTAGTAATGGCGCACCACATCCACGGTGCGCCATTAGTAAAAAAATTCAAATTTTTTTCAATTTTTTTTTATTTTTTTTCAAAACCAGTAATGGCGCACGAGGGGATAGTGCGCCATTACTAGTTAAACTAGTACGGTGCGCCACTAGTAATTGTTTTCAAATTCTTTTTATTTTTTTCGAAACTAGTAATGGCGCACCGTGGGAGTGGTGCGCCATTACTAACTTGGCCCAAAAATTCCCCCGAATGCACCCCCTGGACCGCCTTTTCAGTTTAAAAAAAATAAAAGAATGTCAAAAAAAATAAAAGAAAATAAGTTTCCCTTGTGATACGTGGTCTAGTTGTTGGGAAAATTTACAAATATGAATTTCGACTTTATTTGCAAAATCTCTCTGGAATTTGTAAAATGGGCATAACTTTTGCATACGAACTCGGATTAAAAAGTTTTCTATATGAAAAATCATCTACTCGAAAAGTTACATCTGAATTTAACGGGGGGAACCCCGTTAAACATTTTCAAAATCCTCAAAAACCTAACAGAAAAAAGTTTTGGGGCTTTTAAGATCTTGAGGCAAAAAATTCAAAAAAATTCAAACTTACTAGTGGCGCACCGTTTGCTTGGTGCGCCACTAGTAACAGAAAAAAAAGTTAGTTTCGAATTTTTTTCGGGAATTTTTTTTCAAAATATGATACGTAATATGAACGGAAGTTTGAAATATTATTTCAAAATTTCATCACACTCATGAACATGAACAAAGTCCTAAACATCAACAAGGTTTAATAGGATTGATATGCTAGATATATCAACAAGTGCCTCTGAAGTGAGCTGGTGCTGGGGTTGGATAGAACTCTGAAGTTAAGCGTGCTTGGGCTGCAGTAGTGTGAGGATGGGTGACCTTCTTGGAAGTTTGACCACGGAGTGCGATTTGACCTGGATTAAGCATATTGACCCGAGATTAAGCCATAGTGACCCGAGACTAAGAAAAAATTAAAAAAAAGATTTTTTTTTTTGAAAAAAATTATTACTAATGGCGCACTTCTATGTGGTGCGCCATTACTAAGTCAGATAGTAATGGCGCACTACAGGTGCGCCATTAGTATCTGGTATACTAATGGCGCACCAGTGGTGCGCCATTAGTAAAAAATACTAGTGGCGTGGTACAAGTGGCGCACCAGTAGTGCGCCATTAGTAGGCAAAACTGATGCGCCACTAGTAGGCCTTTTCCTAGTAGTGGATAATCTTGATCATAAACCCACAATTCATCGGTCTCAACAAACACACCACAAAAGAAGATTACATCGAATAGATCTCCACGAGAGAGAGGGAGATCATTGTATTGAGATCCAAAAAGAGAGAAGAAGCCATCTAGCTAATAACTATGGACCCAAAGGTCTGAAGTAAACTACTCACACTTCATCAGAGGGGCTATGGTGATGATGTAGAAGCCCTCCGTGATAGATTCCCCTTCCGGCGGAACTCCGGAACAGGCCCCAAGATGGGATCTCATGGGTACAGAAGGTTGAGGCGGTGGAATTAGGTTTTTGGCTCCGTGTCTGATCTTTTGGGGGTACGTAGGTATATATAGGAGGAAGGAGTATGTCGGTGGAGCAACAGGGGGCCCACGAGGGTGGAGGGCGCGCCCTGGGGGGTCGGCGCGCCCCCTACCTCGTGGCCTCCTCTTTTGTTTCTTGACATAGGGTCCAAGTCTCCTGGATCATATTCGTTCTGAAAATCACGTTCCCGAAGGTTTCATTCCGTTTGGACTCCGTTTGATATTACTTTTCTACGAAACTCTGAAATAGGCAAAAAAAATAGCAATTCTGGGCTGGGCCTCCGGTTAATAGGTTAGTCCCAAAAATAATATAAAAGTGAATAATAAAGCCCAATAATGTCCAAAACAATAGATAATATAGCATGGAGCAATCAAAAATTATAGATACGTTGGAGACGTATCAAGCATTCCCAAGCTTAATTCATGCTCGTCCTCGAGTAGGTAAATGATAAAAACAGAATTTTTGATGCGGAGTGCTACTTGGCATAATTTCAATGTAATTCTTCTTAATTGTGGTATGTATATTCAGATCCGAAATATTCAAGACAAAAGTTTAATATTGACGTAAAAATAATAATAGTTCAAGCATACTAACAAAGCAATTATGTCTTCTCAAAATAACATGGCCAAAGAAAGTTATCCCTACAAAATCATATAGTCTGGCTATGCTCTATCTTCACCACACAAAGTATCTAAATCATTCACAACCCCGATGACAAGCCAAGCAATTGTTTCATACTTTTGACATTCTCAAACTTTTTCAATCTTCACGCAATACATGAGCGTGGGCCATGTACATAGCACTATATGTGGAATAGAATGGTGGTTGTGGAGAAGACAAAAAGGGAGAAGATAGTCTCACATCAACTAGGCGTATCAACGGACTATGGAGATGCCCATCAACAGATATCAATGTGAGTGAGTAGGGATTGCCATGCAACGGATGCACTAGAGCTATGAAAGCTCAACAAAAGAAACTAAGTGGGTGTGCATCCAACTCGCTTGCTCACGAAGACCTAGGGAATTTTGAGGAAACCCATGATTGGAATATACAAGCCAAGTTCTATAATGAAAAAATTACCACTAGTATATGAATGTGACAAAATGAGAGACTCTCTATCATGAAGATAATGGTGCTACTTTGAAGCACAAGTGTGGTAAAAGGATAGTAACATTGTCCCTTCTCTCTTTTTCTCTCATTTTTTTATTTGGGCCTTTTCTCCTTTTTTATGGCCTATTTTCCCTTTTTTTCATCCGGAGTCTCATCCCGACTTGTGGGGGAATCATAGTCTCCATCATCCTTTCCTCACTTGGGACAATGCTCTAAAAATGATGATTATCACACTTTTATTTTCTTACAACTCAACAATTACAACTCGATACTTAGAACAAATTATGACTCTATATGAATGCCTCCGGCGGTGTACCGGGATATGCAATGAATCAAGAGTGACATGTATGAAAGAATTATGAACGATGGCTTTGCCACAAATACGATGTCAACTACATGATCATGCAAAGCAATATGACAACGACGGAGCGTGCCATAATAAACGGAACGGTGGAAAGTTGCATGGCAATATATCTCAGAATGGCTATGGAAATTCCATGATAGGTAGGTATGGTGGCTGTTTTGAGGAAGGTTTATGGTGGGTGTGTGATACCGGCGAAAGGTGCGCGATATTAGAGAGGCTAGCAATGGTGGAAGGAAGAAGAGTGTGTATAATCCATGGACTCAACATTAGTCATAAGGAACTCATATACTTATTGCAAAAATCTACAAGTTATCAAAGAAAAGTATTACGCGCATGCTCCTAGGGGGATAGATTGGTAGGAAAAGACCATCCCTCGTCCCCGACCGCCACTCATAAGGAAGACAATCAATAAATAAATCATGCTCCAACTTCATCACATAACGGTTCACCATACGTGCATGCTACAGGAATCACAAACTTTAACGCAAGTATCTCTCAAATTCACAACTACTCAACTAGCATGACTCTAATATCACCATATTTATATCTCAAAACAATTATCAAGCATCAAACTTCTCATAGTATTCAACACACTCATAAGAATTTTTTACTAATCTTGAATACCTAGCATATTACAATTTTTTAAGCAAATTACCATGCTATTTAAGACTCTCAAAATAATCTAAGTGAAGCATGAGAGATCAATAGTTTCTATAAAACAAATCCACCACTATGCTCTAAAATATATAAGTGAAGCACTAGAGCAAAACTATATAAACTCAAAAGATATAAGCGAAGCACATAGAGTATTCTAAAAAATTTCAAATCATGTATGGCTCTCTCAAAAGGTGTCCACAGCAAGGATGATTGTGGTAAACTAAAAAGCAAAGACTCAAATCATACAATACGCTCCAAGCAAAACACATATCATGTGGTGAATAAAAATATAGCTTCAAGTAAAGTTACCAATGGAAGTAGACGAAAGAGGGGATGCCTTCCGGGGCATCCCCAAG
>LR880971.1:13848197-13866064 GCA_904067115.1 Aegilops sharonensis | reverse complement strand
ACAATCAAAGCAACAAATGTATGTCCTCAAATGAGTAAAATATGCATCCAACATGCTCACACAATAAAATGGCAAATGAAATATGTGACGAAGCATGCACAAGCACTCTAGCATCTATCAAGCAATTGGCGATGACTAGGTCATCTATATATGAGTATATGGACTTAGGAGTCAAATGAGAACATTTGATCATAGATCATACTCATCGTTTAAGCACAAGTGGGGTTATCACTTTTACATAAAGCATTGGTGTGTTCACACCATTAGAGTTGCTTTAGCTCAATTGATTAGAGTAAAGCTCCCCCTAGATGTGATATCCCCCTAAGAGGGATGGACTAACCTTGGGTTTTGTCAATGGTGACTTCATGTAGGTGTTGAAGATGTGGACGCTCAATGTTGATGGAGATCATTTGGAGCTGTCCATTGGAGTGAGTTGCACTTTCAATACCTACAGGGGTTAGTCCCACAAGGAACAAACAAGGATATCCATATACATAGAATGAAGTTCATATATGATGATCTCCATGAAAACATTAGGTTACCTTGTCACTTGTCTTACCAACAAGAGGGTTTGTGACTCCTTGAACTAGTGCAAGATGTGGAAGTTGTTTGCATTTGTCCTTGCCAAGATGATATGAGTGAAATATGTAGGCGGAGTCACCCTCAAGAACTCTCTAGTTCTTCTTCTTCGGGATCCACATCATATTGATGGGAATCCTTGGAGTTGTAGTCGTACTTGATGAAGTAGAACTTGATGTAGTCTTGGGAACCCACTTGACCAAGGCCTTGGGAGCTTCTACAAATGCATCAATCTCCTCTTGAAGCTTATCCTTGTCTTTTTGCTTGTGGTCTTGTGGTGGAAGATCATCCTGAGCTTGTGTCCCTTGGAAAGAAGTAGGATCATACTTCTCTTATTGAGGAACAAACTTCGTCTTGCAGTATTTGATCTTCTTCCCACTCAACTCCATTGGCATTGAACTTTCGTTCAAAACCAACACCTTGATTCTTCCGGTGCCTTCCTTGCTTGCGTACAATTTCCACAAATTGCTTACTTCCGGCAAGGCTCTTGTAAACACCTTTCTCTATAATTCCCTTCAATAAGCTATTTTCTTGCTCAAGTGTAACTTGGCTAAGAGAATCATTAGTGGAATCAAGAGAACTACTAGAAGCAACAACATTGGATTTAGCATGATTATTGTTACTACTAGATGAAGAATCTTTCTTACTCTTGTTGTTAGATTTAACTTGTGGCATGTAAGTAGACAAGATTAAACGCTTGACAATGTAAGAAGAACTTTGCTTGCGAAGATCGTCATTGATTGCTTTTAAGAACCCATGCTCTTGCTCAAGGTTGAGCTTTTCAAAGCGTAGCTTCTCATGAGTCTTTAAAAGTTCTCGATGATCTTTCAAGGTAGTTTCATGAGCTAACTTAAGAGTGTTTAGTTCTTTAGCTAGACGCTCAATCTCCTTCTTATCATCGTCATTCGTTTTATCTTGATTAGCATGATTAATAGCAAGTTCGTCATAGTTTTCATAACTAGAGTTGTCAACAAGTAAATCATCATCTCCTCGCAAATCATCTTCATCACTATTAAAATCAACATACTCGGGGTGTGATACCTTTGGGCCTTTAGCCATGAAGCATCTTCCAATTCCTTCATTTGGTGAGTCAAATATGTCGTAGGAGTTGGTTGACACAAGTGCTAGACCGGCAACACCTTCATCTGGAGTGTATTCGGAGTCGGAGTGATAACTTCTTTCGGAGTGATGGTCGGAGTCGGAGCCGGATACCCATTCACCAACGTGAGCTTGATGTCTTCGTTTTGTGTAGCTCTTTGATGATTTGTCCTTCCTTTCCGAATCCTTGCTTCTCCGAGAGGTTCTTCGTTCATAACGATCATCTCTACTCCTTCTCTCTCTTGGTGGTGAATCTTCTCTTCTTTTGTAGGGAGCCGTACACTCATTGGAGTAGTGTTTGGGTCTTCCACAATTGTAGCAATTACGTTCATGACTCGAAGATCTTTTGTCATTCTAGGACCTTGACTTGGAACTTCTTTCCTTGCTTCTACTCTTGTAGAACTTGTTGAAATTCTTCACCATTAAGCTCAATTCCTCATTGAAGGTTTGTTTCTCACTTGATGATGTAGGAGCATCACCTGAGGCTTTTTAAGCACCACTTGACTTGTTGTGAAGCTCTTCCTTATCCTTGAGTGACATCTCATGAGCAACAATTCTTCCGATGACTTCCGTAGGCTTGAGATCTTTGTAATTGGGCATCACTTGGATCAATGTGCACACGGTATCATATTTTCCATCCAAGTCTCTTAGGATCTTCTTGATGATGAATCTGTCGGTCATCTCTTCACTTCCTAAGCCGGCAATCTCATTTGTGATGACAGCAAGCCTCGAGTACATTTCAGCGACACCTTCACCATCCTTCATTTTGAACTTGTCAAGTTAACTTTGAAGCACATCCAATTTGGATTCCTTGACGGAGTCGGTACCTTCGTACATATCAATCAAAGTATCCCAAATTTCCTTTGCATTGTCAAGACGGCTGATATTGTTGAATTCTTCGGGGCACAATCCGTTGAAGAGGATATCGCAAGCTTGAGCATTGTATTGCAGCATCTTCAACTCTTCCGCGGTAGCTTCACGGTTCGGTTCTCTCCCATCAAAGAATTCACCTTGCAAGCCAATACACACAGTGGCCGAAACGGCGGGGTTATGTCCAAGAATATGCATTTTCATCTTATGCTTCCAACTAGCAAAATTAGAACCATCAAAGTAAGGACCTCTGCGGTGGTGGTTTCCCTCGCTAGACGCCATACTCTCCTAGGTTGTGAAACCAAGGATATGATCACCAAAAGCTATGGAAAACAAGGCAAATGGAGACCGTAGCTCTGATACCACTTGCAGGATCGAAAGTATGTCTAGGGGAGGGTGATTAGACTACTTGACCAAATAAAAATCTAGCCTTTTCCCAATTTTAATTCTTGGCAGATTTTAGCAACTTTGCACAAGTCAAGCAATCAACCTACACATGCAATTCTAAGAGTATAGCAGCGGAATGTAAATACATTGCACATGAAGGTAAAGGGAGGAGTTTGAGGGAGCAAACGCAATGTAGACAAGGAGATTTTTTATCCATGGTTCCGATATGTGGTGCTATCGTACATCCACGTTAATGGAGACTTCAACCCACGAATGGTAACGGCTGCACGAGTCCACGGAGGGCTCCACCCACGAAGGGTCCACGAAGAAGCAACCTTGTCTATCCCACCATGGCCATCGCCCACGAAGGACTTGCCTCACTAGGGTAGATCTTCACGAAGTACGCGATCTCCTTGCCCGTACAAACTCCTTGGTTCAACTACACAATCTTGACGGAGGCTCCCAAGTGACACCTAACCAATCTAAGAGACACCACTCTCCAAAAGATAATACATGGTGTGTTGATGACGAACTCCTTGCTCTTGTGCTTCAAATGATAGTCTCCCCAACACTCAACTCTCTCACACAGATTAGGATTTGGCGGAAAGATGATTTGAGTGGAAAGCAACTTGGGGAAGGCTAGAGATCAAGATTTATGTGGTTGAAATGGAATATGTTGGTCTCAACACATGAGTAGGTGGTTCTCTCTCAGAAAATGTATGTTGGAAGTGTAGGCATGTTCTGATGGCTTTCTTCACGAATGAAGAGTGGGTGGAGGGGTATATATAGACTCCACACAAAATCTAACTGTTACACACAAATCACCAACCTCGGTGGGACCGAATCATAAAACTCGGTCGGACCAATTTTGTTCAAAATGTGAACGTTGGGATTTTTCGGTGGGACTGACATGTCAACTCGGTGGGATCGATTTCATTAGGGTTAGGGCATAACGTAATCTCGGTGAGACCGGTTACACAAACTCGGTGGGACCGATTTTGGTAATAATCTAACCAGAGAGTTGGTCAGGCAAACTCGGTGGGACCGATTCGCTCATTTCAGTGAGACTGAAATGTTGCGAAAGGGAAACAGAGAGTTTGCATTGCGGACTCGATGGGACCGATCGCTCATCTCGGTTAGACCGAAACGTTAGGAAGGGAAACAGAGAGATTGCAATCCCATCTCAATGAGACTGAGATCCCTATCGGTGAGACTGAAGTGACTAGGGTTTCTGGCAGTGGCTATGTCAAATAAACTCGGTGGCGCCAGACAGATCAAATCGGTGGGGCCGAGTTTGACTTTTGGTTTGGGACAAATGTGGATATGAGAAAGTGGTTGAGGGCTTTGGAGTATATCACTAAGCATTTTGAACAAGCAATCCATTTAGCAACACCTGATCCCCTTTTAATAGTATTGGCTTTTCCTATGGACTCAATATGATCTTGGATCACTAAAAGTAAAATGTAGAGTCTTGAGCTTGAGCCAATATGTGTCTTTAGCATTTTGAGGGGTCCACATTCCTAATGCATGCCATGCCAATCATTGAACTTTCCTGAAATATTTATCTTGAAATGACATTAGTTCAATGAGCTATATGTTGTTAGTAATTACCAAAACTACCCAGGAATAGTTGCACTTTCATCCTAGCTAATACTCCCTCCGTTTGGAAATACTTGTCGGAGAAATGGATACGAATGAAGTACTAATTAAGCTAATGCTAATCAAGAGATCAATCATCAAAATTTCTTACGATCGAATCAAACTAGGCTCGTGGCTGCGGACGTCACCAAGGTCCAGCTCGATCCATTAATTTTGTTGGCGGGTGGGTGCTACCACGTCAGTCATCCCTTGTGACGAGGCAGGGTGTAATTAACAAGTGGCGATAATTGATGGCAGCTAGCTGGAAAGTCGTTGTACTAACTTGCAAGCTTGCCATGCATGAAACGCTAACAACCAACAACCAAATCAACATCACAGTCAAAAAAATATTCAACAACTAGCAATAATGGATATAGGAAGAGAGACCGGGGCACTACAGGATGAGCAAAGAGGGGTCTAGCGTGCAGGTGTGTGTTGAAGACTGTTGCTGTCCAAGCTACAATGTCTTTCTCCATCCAGCCCTATGGTTCCGCGAAGATTCATCGGCATCAGGAAGGTACAATAATGCGGCCCGGCAGAGGTAGGGACCATGAATCTGTGATCAGACTCGATTTTAGTCATGCAAATTCTCTCATCCATCCTTGGAATCCAAACTTCTGGCCGTGGCTCTCTCCACTTGTCGCTCCATATGGTCCATGCCATGTCGAATGTCCTTTCTCTTTTAGTGGTGGGCACACCAACAATGTGTGCTTGCACAACAATACATTTGTCAATAGTTAGTACATATAGCAATGATTTGGATGGCACGTGATGAGGTTATCGACCATAGTTACCTATGACTGCAAAGATGTTGTCCACAAAAAATGAACGCACATGCATTGTAAATTTGAAGTTCCACGCTTGACGCTGACCAGGCGACGTGTGGCAAGTGGAAGCATATTATTGCAGTTGGTGATAATCTCAAGTATAACTACAATGGCACCTTCACAACATTCAAGCTATCCAGCACTAGAATGGTTGACCTGGCCAACTCTACTGTTTGGCAGCCACCTTAGCTTTAGACCCCACCCATGCTCACTGTGTGATGTTGCCCACTTACCCTCCACATATCAACGCTTATTGATGCTTGGATCCATATGTATGCGGTGTGCGATTAGCAAGATAACTTCAGAAGTTTAAGAATAAACTATGCATACACTTGGCATGCACACATGGGTGTGTGTTGTTACCTTGGTGACTCTCGGGTTGTGTCTATTTGTCTTCGCCGATGACAACCTCCTTGGACCAAACTTGCAAGCAACCAATGCAAGCTGCAATAATGCATGGTTCGACGTGGCAATGATTCAGTTTTGTTTGTGGACAACGAGCAAGGCAGGAACCACACAAACCGGTTGTGCTCACGTGTCTTTCTTTTGCTGATTAATTAGATTTCACAAATTACGTACTTCCGATAAACAAAAATGTAGTAGACACTACAAAGGTTTGCATGTGAACAACCAGTTGTATTGCCCTCGCCAGAAGGCAACAAAATAAGAACTATCTATCAGTCCAACTAAACTCATTGTGAATATTGATTTTGCAATGATTTGTCTAGAAGAATTAATTAGCATTGGGTGCTACATTATTTTTCATTTCTAGAAGGGTGAGCACACAAGAATAAAGAGTGAATTCGGTGGTTCTCTCTGCACCAACCAAAATTCATGTATCAAGAACCCATGGCGCATGTTAATATCGGTAGAGGCGATAGATCGACGCCCCTGGTGGCCAATAACTCCGGCCGTCAGGTGAGTGGTGGAGAAGATCCAGAATCCTATCATCAGCATCCTTGATGGCCTCACGGTCTCACTGATTTGCAGTCCACATGCCATTGCCAGCTCAAATCTTCCACTCCAATCTTCCTTTCTCTATCCATCTAATATAATGCAGATCCCAGCGGTTGGGCCTGATATCTAATATAATGCACCTCCAATAGTTCCCATTTGTCTACACAATAATTCCCGTTTGGGTATGTTGGAAATGTGCACGTATGTGGTAATTTGTTCGCCGAAACACCGATAAAGCACTATTTACACAAATCTGTGAGCTGGCAAGCTAACAGACGAGCTGACCTTGTGCCCAGCCTCGAGTGCAAGCTAGCTCGCAGGCAAAACCAATCATGTACAGATTGATCTTTTTGTTTTGGAATGAGTGTACAGATTCATCGTCGATCGTCGCATGAAACATCGAGGCCACATGCACGCAGCAATAATTAAGTACGGAGCTAGAGTTGAGACAAAATAAAATCTCCCAGCGGAATTCTAAACAGTCTTGACCACAAGTCCAAAACCATTGTTATTCAGAGTACAGAACAAATACAACCACAACAAACTACTATAGGCAAAATATGAATAAAAAACCTACTCAAAATTAGAATTAGTGAGCGCTTTCCTTTGATGTCAGAAATGTAAGCACATACACATGTGAGTCCTTGAGGTGAGTCGGAATCACGGTCTTTATTCTCAGTCCGTAAATTTCGGTAACCGACCAGTTAAGAGTTTTTCCGGTCCACCCCAAGAAAACTATGTTACTGTTTGATCTTTTTTGTAAAAAAAGTTGAACTGGACCGCGTAACCGAGAATAAATAAAGCGAGGACGGCTGTATCGGCCTATTGGGTGAACTGTGCTGTGGCCGCGTTGGTAATCAGTAGTGTACGTGTCGAGAAGGTCTTGAGATAGAAAACCTCCAACTCGGATCAGGTTGTGCCCTGTTGTATCACTGTGGCAGGCTAGTTTTTGCCGCGTCCCTCGGGCATAAATATATTTATTATTTTTCTTAAAAGAATTTGAATTCAAATTTTGTTTAAATTTTTCGAACGGTAAAACACCGAGATTCCTGAATATTTTTCGGAAACCAGTGTTCCCGGTACCATTGCTAGAAAACACAAACGTGAAAAAGAAACTTTGTGGAGATCGATCAGATAACGCAGAAAAGTTGCAACGAAGAAATGAAAGAGACCTTCCTTGGTCTAGAAACATAAGTACAATCTGCTATCTATCACATTTTTTCTAAACAAAAATAATATTTGCATTTCCATTTTACAGTGAAGCCATGTAGGCCTGGTTGTAGGAGGAGTCCATCTCGTGGATGACAAGGCTCGTGGTGGTTACCCGGGCTCCGGTGGCATTGTTGAAGAGGTATACCCCAGCATTGGCGTAGATGGCCTCCGTCGGGTACACCCGTGACGTCGCCGTCAACCTCCCGCCCATCGCAAAGCTCTCAACAATGGAATGGTCCACTAGCACCCTCACCGAGAACTCCTCGCCATCGAGCACGGGCACAATATTGCCTACGACCCTCTTGACAATATCGTTGGCATGAGATGAGCGTGTCTCGTCATGGCAGAAGTGTGTGCGCAGGCCGCCGTCGAGGCCTCTAGCGACGTAGAAGTAAACACCGGTCCGCTCCATATCACCACCGTGGCGCCTGGCATCAGCGAGCACAAGGAGGCCGAAGGGACCGAGCGTGCCCCGTCCAGTCGTGCCACCGCTGGTGCTGCAGTTGTAGCCGATATCCGCCTCCTTCGCAGCGGCGATGTCGAGTGGGTCAATACGGAATGAGACCTCGATGTCGAGTTGGGTGGCGCGGTGAAGACTGAGTGGGAATACGGAACCGTGGTCGACGGTAACACTGCCAAGGTTGGTGGAGTTGGTCCGGAGCGTCTCCACCTCCTCTACCGGCCATTGCAGGAGGTTGCTCCCTGTCTTGGTGTCCAGCACCACCGTCCGAGGGATCGACTGCAACGGTAACAACAAAAACCATTAGCAATATACAGTAATTAATTACTCGGCAAAGTATCCTCTTGGCAGTTGGCACCAATCATTGTGACAGCAAATAAATAGTGTACTTATTAGGAGACAAGACATTCTTTTTTCTTGCCTAATCCCTGTTTGGTTGGTACTAGCAAAAATTGTTTATACGAATTCAGTGAGTTTGGTAGTTGTACCAGATTGGCAACCTTGCATGCCACTGTGCCATATGGGTCATGAGTCATGGGCACCCAACTAACTTAGCTGAATTGTGCATTCAAGGTATCTCAACAGTAGCTGAATCTAGCTGGAACTGTACTCAATCTAAATGAAGCTAAGAGACACTTGACAACGAGATGCATGATAGCTGTTATCTACGTATGTATGATTCATCTATGTATGTATGTATGCATGATAGCTGTTTTGTTCAAAAAAAGTTGCTGCTATTATTTGCATATATGACCATGGTATAATTCCCCCACGTGCCATGCTGATGTGTCTGTGGAACACGACAAAAAGTGCATGCAACACTAATAATGATGCAAATTACCAACCAAGCAAAGTGTATTAAGAATCAGCTCATGGAGGTTAATCAATCAGTTGACTTTGCCATCTTGTGCAAGAAGAAGATGATGAAAATGTCAAGTACCTGGAGGGAGGCCCATCCCTTGGCGACGTCAGCGCGCTCGGAGTCCGTCTCGCCGATCCACCCCCACAACACCCGCCGCTTCTTTGCCGGATCATAGAACGTCTTGGATGCATAGAACTTTCCCCAGTCGTACCTCAGGCCAATGCCGACATCGGCGTCGGTGTCCAGTGGCGTCCATGTGTTTTTCGCCGCGTCGTACCTTCCGAGCGCGTAGTAGTCGTGTCGATCATCATCGGAGCTCTCCTTCATCACGTGCAAAACATCACCGCCGCCGTTGTTGGACGCCGCGGCCACTGCCTCCGTCATGTCGATGCCCCTCAGGCCGCCGACCGGGTACAAGTCGATGCACTCCCACATCCCCGTCCCCGGCACATGGTGAAGCAGGCCAGGGACAAGCTCATAGTCGATGAAATCCTTCGTCTTGTAGGTCATCACCATACCGGCATGGTGGGCATCCTTGGAGCCGATGACGAGCCGCCATGTGTCGTCGGAGCCATCAAACCATGCAGTGGTCGGGTCCCTGAAGTCCTTCTCCCCGACACCCGGTGGCGGGTACATCACCGGGTTGTTCTCATACTTGGTCCAGTTGATGAGCAAAGGGTCGGAGGGGTCGGTGGGGAAAGCCAGGCATTGGACCTGGACGGATGCGTTGGTGGAGCCAGTGTACAGCATGACGATGCGGCCGTCAGGGAGGACGGTAGCGGAGCCCGACCAGACGCCATTGATGTCGTACCACTGGTCAGGGGACATTGCGACCGGGAGGTGGTGCCAACGCACGAGGTCGCGGGAGGCGGCGTGACCCCAGGCGATCTTGTTGCCCCAGATGGCGCCGTCTGGGTTGTACTGGTAAAAGAGGTGGTACCACCCCTTATAGTACACGGGACCTGCACTTGCATTTTGTATCAAAGAATGAGTTTTGCAGCAACAATAATAACAACTGATTTGCCCCAGATGGGTTCATCTCTAACAAGATGATTGCAACTAGTACGGCATCGGTAACAATGGCGGAAATGTTACTTACCGTTGGGGTCGTTCATCCAGTTCTTCTCGGGCTGGAAGTGGAAACCGGTGCGCTGCCACTGGAGCATGGCATTGCTCCACGGGAACGCGTTGCCGCCGGCGTCCGCGCCAAGCATGCCGCCATGCACGGCGGCGCCAGACGTCTTCTCCGAGACGCCAGACTCAGGCCCCCGGCTGCTGGTGCTCATCGGCGCGGCGTCGACCGTCGTCTGGTGGCCAGACATGTTGCCAGCCACGGGCAGCTGGTCAGCGAGTCTGACGCCGGCGAGTGCGGCTACCACTAGGAGCACGGCTGCCGTCGCCAGCAGCAGGGCGGCACAGAGCGGGCCAGCAGTCCGGCGCGCGCGCCCCACCGTGGCGGCGGCCTCGGCATCTTCCGGCAGCTGCGCGTAGCAGCACGGCAGGGGCGCTGAGCCGCCGTCTCTGGCTTCCATTGGCACAAAATTGAAGTGAAACGCAGAGGAGGGTTTACTGGAAGTGATTGCTCAATTAGCAAGAAGCTCCCCCGCTAATCTTAACAAAAGAGGGAAGAGAATGTGTGTGCTTGCCGAGGAGCTTCTGCTTTCCTTTTTATAGTCTCCATGCCACCCGTTAGCGGCCTAGCTGGCGCGGCATCATTGGCCGGCGGCGTCCACGCCGCTGTGGGCCCGGAGTGTCAGTGCTAATCATCATCCATCCAGGCCATGTTATCCAGCTCGAGCCTTGTCGCACTCACTCATTGTTCCGAGAAACTCTACTGGCAGTACTAGCTAGTGGCTCGGGCTGGATCTATATTCTTTGAGTGAATAGCATAAAACTACCACTTTTCATGCTAGGATTTCAAAAAACCACCACTTTTTTGTTTATGACTGTTACCTATCACTCTTCTTGTCGGTTGTCTGAAAAAACCCAAATTGCCAGTTGCTAGCGTTTTAAACCGTTTTCTGATGGTCCGGACCCGCCTGTCAGGCCACGTCAACGCCGCGCTTGACGGCGAGGCTGTTAACGGCCGGTAGTCCGACCGGTGCGGTCGGACCGCACCCGCCCGCTCGCTGCCCTGGTGCGCTCATTAAGTCATTGTCTCCCTCCCTCTCACTCTGCTCCCCTGCCCGCACTCATCTCTGCTCTCACTCTCACTCTCATCTCTGCTCTTCAACACCGGCGGCGACTTGCATTGTGGAAGCTCCACAGCCGTCATGCCTTCCTGGAATGACGGGGATACGAGCTCAGAGGATGAGTGCGACATCACAAGTAGGACATGGCTCTTTGGGTAAGTTTTTCGATCTGCTGAGCTAGGGTTAGGGTTCATCTAGGAGCTAGATTAGGTTAGGGTTCATCTTGGTGAGCTAGGGTAGCTTTGATTACTGTTATTTAGTAGGCAGGGTTATGGTTGTTGTTTGAGCTAGGTTTATGTATGCTTCAAAACTAGGGTTAGGGTTAGGGTTCTTGCTGGATTGGGGAATTAATTTTTGATCTATGTCTGGTTGGTGAGCTAAGGTGGTTTTGTTGATGTGTTCATGCAGGAGACCCCTGACACCACCGTGGAGCCTCTTTTCCGTGGCCTCCTCGAGCTTTCTGAACCCACCTGCATGATGCACCACATGAGGCCAATTAAGTGTGTGGCATTTGAAGGAACCTTAACTGGAAGGCGTTTCTATGGTTGTCCAGTGCAGCAGGTATAGTACCTTAATTGGAAACATTTTCTTCTGAACCCACACATGTATTTACGAGGATGACAAGTTGCTCTTCTGAACCCACACAGTATTATGTTGACAAGTTGCTCTTCTGAACCTACACTATATTTTTAAGGATGAACTGAAATATGCCTTGTATTAAGGTATTGAGGGATATGGTTACTATCAAATATGCTTTGTTAAGTTATAGTTTGAGTTATATTAAACAATATATTCAGTTTAATTACGCCTCACCTTCAGTTTCTTAGTCTAATATGATTTGTTGTTATGAAATCCAGTGCACTTAGTGATGTATATTTCAATTTCCAAATGCAGAGTGAAGGTGTTAACTGTGGTGTTACTAAGTGGGTTGACCAGCCCTGGCCTCCAATTCTTCAGAATTGCTTGTCCAGGTTGTGGGACATGTTCCATGAACAGAATTGTGGCAGGGTAGTTGATAAGCAGTAGTATGAGAAGCATTTGGCCAAGCTTAATTAAGACTGAAAATGGCAAGCTGTGCATTGAGTACACAAAGCTTGTCCAAGATGTTTGATTGGTACGATGGTAGGACAGACCACATGGATTACCAGAAGGCAGTTGAGAAGGAAGAATTTGAGAAGAAGAAGAAAGAGGTAGAAGAGAGTGCTAGGTTGGAGGTTCATGTGGAGAAGCTCAAACTTGCCAAGGAACAGAGGTGCATTTTACAGAGTCAAGCTGACATTATCTAGAACACCAGGAAGGCAATGAAGGAGGTTGAACAGGAGAGAGATTTGCTTAAGATAGAGAAGGCCAAGGTTGAGCATGTGGTGAATGAGCTGCTGAATGATGGGCATGCAAGCAAGGAGAAACTTGAGAAAATCAAGGTCATCCTTTATTCTTGAAGTGTGTTCTGCAGATGGTGAAGTACATCAAAGGCCTTTATAAGTATGTGGCCTAACAATCTGATGTGAAGATATGGGGTGTACATTTTGGTGAATGTGAAGTTAATCTAGTCTATGTCTATGCCAATGTTAAGAACTGTAGTGTATGCTGCTAGAACCTTTAATGATAAGTTATGAAGTATGTTGTAATGAATGTTCTGCCTGTATTTGAACCTCTTATGCTATGTTATGGAGTCAGTGATAAGCACTGCTGGACTATGCTATGTGTTTTTTTATCTTTATAAGATAGTTGAAGTGTGTTTATTAGTGCTTTCTACCTGGGCTTTCTGGCCCAGTTATGTTTACAAACCTAGGCCTACTAACTCTAGATGCCTCTCCACTGCTCATAAATAGCCTCCTCCACCCACCCTTCTCCCTGTCCAGAACCCAGCCGCCACACCCCACCTTTAGAAACCCTAGATGGATCCAGAGCTTGGGGAGGTGACAGATGAGGAAGAGGAGGCAATGGAGGCAGTGGTTGTGAGGAGGCAAATGGCTCGCCCTGTGGTGCCCAAGCCATCAGCTTGGGAGCTGGAGCTCAAGAGGAGGCTGGCAGACAAGATCTTGGAGAAGTGCAGCCCAAATGAGTTCACAGTTCTCGTCCCTAGCGGCAGGCACAAGAGCGCAGGGAAGATCATCAGGTGAGCTAGGGCATAGGAAGTACTCGGTCCTCACCCTTCTACCAGAGCAAAGTGGCACTGTTTCTTTGATCGTTACGATTGAGAGTTGTTGCTAGTAGTTATTTTAAGTATGAATGAGAGTTTGAGCTTTGTATCCCTTCCATTTCTGTACAACTCTTTGTATGAAAGAATGTTTGAATGGAGGAATCTATGAATGTTTGAATAAATCTACCAATCTTTGCATCAGTGTTGTCTGAATCTATCAATCTTTGCATCAGTGTTGTGGCATTCTATCTATGCATCAGTACAAAGCTCTCTAGCACCAATGTGAAGCAGAACATAAACAATAAGAAGTCACAAACCCATATGTTTCAGAATGCAAACACTCAGGTTTCAGCAAGCAAATACATAGGTTTCATAACGCAAACACTCAGGTTTCAGAAAGCAAATACATAGGTCTTAGAATGCAAACACTCGGGTTTCAGAATGCAAACACTCAGGTTTCAGCACTCATACAATGCAAACAAGACAACTTTTCCAAATGTTGGAATCTTCAGTAGTTACCACTAGCAGTGAAATATGCCTTCCACTTTCCAGTTGACTTCCTAACCCTCTTGGACCCAATCTCCATCTCAGAGTGAGCAGCTTGCCTTGGAGCATTGAAAACTATGTACCCCCCTGCTAGCTGTTGATGCTCTGGTATTCTTTGCTGGAGAGGCAATGGATGACCTTGTGTTCTTGGTTGGTGAAGATGTGCTAGGAGCCCTTGTCTTCTTGGTTGCTTTGGTTTTCTTGGCAGGTGCTGATGTGGCAGGTGCTGGAGTAGCAGAAGCAACAGCCTTGTTCCACTTTGATGGTCCTGGAGTAGCAGAAGCAGCAGCCTTGTTCCTCTTTGATGGTCCTGGAGCTTCTCCTTCCGATTTTATAGTCTCCATGCCACCCGTTAGCGGCCTAGCTGGCGCGACATCATTGGTCGGCGGCGTCCACGCCGCTGTGGGCCCAGAGTGTCAGTGCTAATCATCATCTGTCCAGGCCATGTTATCCAGCTCGAGCCTTGTCGCACTCACTCATTGTTCCGACAAACTCTATTGGCAGTACTAGCTAGTGACTCAGGCTGTATCATTCCATGACCGAGTTGGATTATAGATTCCGTTGAAAGAGAGAGAACCGAAACCGCTTCTCATGCGGTTGATCGAGCATGGGGCCCCAGCTAACTTAGCTTAATTAGCTTAGGGCATCACCAACTTGATACCCAAAACGAACACACCATTGCCCATGAATTGGTCCAGAGCAGTTCGCGTAAATTGATGCAAGAGCCCGCCATCCCCATCTAAGATAACAGGATGTTCAACCTTCTTTTTGAATACATTGATTCGAAATTCAAGGATACTCAAGTGAGAATTGGCATATGTCGTGCGACACATAATGCCCTTTAAATTCATCTATCAACGTATGTGCGTGAATCATTGTTTTCGAGGCGCGCGACTAGTCGTCGACTAGTAGATGAGTCGCAAATAAGTGTCGACTCAACTTAGTGTCGACTACTAACTCAAGTCGTGACTGGTCGCAACTACAGGCTCAACTTTTTCTTGGTTGCTGCCCCAGAATGACTCCTCAACTCAAAAACCAGAGCATGAATGACCTGCCCTCAGTCCTATAGTACATCACGACAACGTGTGCATATTGTACAACATATAGAGCAACACTGAGTGAATAAATAAATTAACTAATACCCGCTCCATCCGAAAATACTTGTCGAAGAAATGGATGAAAATGGATGTACCTTGAACTAGAATACGTCTAGATACCTCTATTTCTCCAACCAGTATTTTCAGACAAAGAGAGTATGTAGGACAAGAAGAAGCAATACGCGGAGCAGGAGCATCGGATGCAAATTAAGAGATAGCAGGGGTGGAGTGACAGAAAAGTGGATTGGAGAGGGATTTGAGTGGGTCGAAGTGGTCGCAGTCCTACATGGCCATGGTCCGGACTCCCATAAGCCTTCCCGAGTTTGTCCCCGTTTTACAGGAAACATACATCTAGACCAGTCCACATACCGACGGGTACCACGTTGAATGATAAATTGCGTCCAAAGCGTTCAGTGCTAAGTCTTGACGCTTGCCGGCGGTTTTGGGTTCCGTGTTGGAGAAGGCCTTACGCTTCTCTAGTTCTAGTTTACTCTTTCGGTTGCCTACACGGCCTCTTCTATAAACGAAAGCCTGCTTTGCTCCCTCACCAAAACCAACGGCAAACAATTGAAGATGGATGGCCACGATCTTCTATCAATGAATGGCCAATAGCTCATGAATGGCCTCTCGTACGTTTCTGCTGCACGCCACATGACGTCCATGTCGTGCTGACTCACCCTTGCCGGTCAGCAGCCAGCTCGGCATCAAGTTCTAGAGAGATCGATCAGTACGTAGCAACTACTCCTACTGGTCTCTACTGCTGCTGCATGATGCTGCCAATAGCAATAAGTAGTAGCTTCGGCAAAGGTCTCTGTCCTAATCCTAATTCCAATACATCGTTGTATTATTGGATTGAGGTTTTACTGTACAAGTGTGGTGTCGTTCATGACTACATAGCACGACAAAAGTGTATATACCTACAATATACTACTCTCTCCTTCCCATAACATAAGATCGTTTTTACACTAATGCGGGTAACTTAGCGACAAAGCTAGATTCCGTGAAGGAGAAGGTGAGGAGCCCATGCATGAATAATTCAGCGAACCGAAGCCGATGGCTTCCTCGGATTCTTCTTCCCTGGGAGATAGCTGTCAGCACCATGCATTAGTTGTTATATTGTGTACCTGGCACTCTTCTCCTATTACTTGCCCATTTCGTGGCAGCCGCTTCTTTCAGACCAAACCAAACCATGGGATGGGATTAGATGGATGCCTGTGTGGTTAAGCATTGCTCGTAGCTTCTTCCATCATTACCAGTAAGCATCGGACATGACCACTGCATCCTCCTCCTCATGTCCCTCCGTCCCTCCCACATCTTTTATCACGTTATCAAAAGGAAATCATTTGTTTATGAGACGTTGGGAAGAAAAGCAATATGGATATGATAGGATCAGAAGAGGTATGTGGTGATCTGGCCACTGTCCTAGCTAAGTAAGGACTTATTTCCATGATTCATCAGTGAAGTGCTATAATGCAGAGGAATGCAGATAGAGGGATATAGGTAGAGTGGTTAGGAGGGATCCACACCACCAAATGCAGGCCAATGAGTGTCACTGTTACTATTTGCATCAAACCCCACATCAGGATCAACGGGGACATATGCAGTACAATAATGAGGTGGTAGGGATGGGATGATCCACACGGTTGAATCGATTCAAGCCACCCAACATTCTCAGAACCAAGCTCCTGGCCATGCCACGTGCCAAGTGTTGCTCCATCCGACGTGTGCCACATCAGTTGGTACGCGCGTACAATCCCTTTTCCATCTGGCTTCCTCTTTAATGAATGACACGTAGGCCGGAGTTGTAACCTCGAGGTCGTGAGCTTGATCACCGAGCCTGACCCGCCGATAGGTCCATCGACGATGACAAGGCAACATGTACAAGTGGCAGCAGTTAGCGTGACTAGCTATGCTTTCTATAGAAGCAGTATATGTGTGACAGCAAGCGATGTACATGTGTACTTTTACCACATAACAAGTAGTTCCTCTGTTCCAAAATATTTGAAGTTCTTGATTTATCCTAATTCAAACTTCTCTAGGTTCAAGAAGAAATGGAACGTCGCCCTCGCGGCTTGCGTCGTCACTCTATGGCAACCTCGGAATGATCGAGTTTACAACAGTAAGTTTTGGTCTGGTCCATACACAAGGTTCTATGCTGCGGATTTGCTTTGTCTTTGGCTGCACAGAGCTAAGCGGCAACAGGACAAGGATGATTTGATGGCCTGGCTGCATTGTTTGACGAACTAATTATGTTGTGGTTTTTAATGTTCTCCCTCTTTCCTTCCTCTCTTCTCTGTATCTTCGCACCTTTGGTGCGTTTCTCCTGGTTCCTGTAATGGACTTTTTGTCCCCCAGGCTACGGCCTGTTTGAAATATATAAGGTAGAGCGATCTCTACCTTTTCTTTCAACAAAAAACTTCTCTAGGTTTAACCAAGTCTGTAGAAAAATATACCAATATCTACAACACCAAATTAGTTACATTACATTCATCATAAAGTATATTGTCGGACTACATATAGTTGATGACGTGGGTATTAGTAATTTTTCCTATATACTTGGTGAAACTTAAGGAAGTTCGACTTAGGACAAACCTAAAACCTCAACAACAAAAAACCGGAGGAAGTAGATCAGTTTATGGAGCCCGAAGTAGAGAGATGACTAGGTTCCAATAAGATTAAACTACACATATATACACTTGGCACGCTGATGTGTATGTGGTTAATTGTTGCCTCGGGTTCTGTCTGGTCATCCTTCTCGATGGTGGCCTCTCGTGACCAACCTACAAGTAACCGAGCTGAAATAATGCAATGGTTGTCGTAGCAATGATATTTTTTCCCATGGCATGGATACAACAAGAACTACACATCAGGTGTCAGCTGATTCTAATTCTACGATGAAATTCATACTATAGTTCCTTCCATCAGTACTAATTTTTTTTATAACAGGACCCTTATTGACACAAACATCGCATCAAGATGATACAAACCACATACAGTTC
>LR880971.1:13821991-13847585 GCA_904067115.1 Aegilops sharonensis | reverse complement strand
AATGTCAAAACATGTTTCACCTATGTATCTAGTAATATTTATTTGTTATTGTTTTGTCAGACCAAACCAAACCATGGGATGGGATTAGATGGATGTGTGGCTAATTCAGCATTGCTCGTAGCTTCCTCCATCATCACCAATAAGCTATAAGCGTCAGACATGAGCACTGCATTATCTGCATCGTCCTCCTCATGTCCATCGTTCATCGGTAGCCTCTCGTGTCGATCACTGGCGTGCACACTAAATGCGTGCCACAAGCATCACTCGCTCCTACTCCAGTGACGGTCCACAAGTACACAATTTCTAGAGGGATCCATGCATGCATCTGTATGCGGCTGTACCAGACCGACAAGTGTTTTTCTGCAAGAAAATAAATAAATAATCTTTAGTGCTATTTGTATCTAAAACTCTATATTAGTTAATGACACAAGACATAACTTTTATACCAAGTAAACACAATAAAAGTCATTTTTCGTCACCATAATTTTTTGCCCACACAATCAGAAGAAAACCGAAGGCATTAGGCGGATGATGATCAATAATATTGAGAGGATAGGAGCAGGAAATGTATGTGGTGACCTGACCACTGTCCTATAGCTACCCTAATTACAAGTCGTTTCCATGTTGCATCAGTGAAGTACAATAATGCACAGGAATCCACGCCACCAAAAGACAGGCCCAATGTGTGTCACTGTCCTAGCCATATACAATGTCCCATATGGTGGTAGGGATGGAATGATCCACTCGACTCGATTCGAGCCACACACAAAATTTGGAGCTTGCCATGCGCCAAGTGTCAATCCGTCTGATGTGCCATGTTAGGTACTACACACATCCCCAGGCTTTCTCTCCCCCTTACTCCTTTGGACGACACATAGGAGAGAGTTTATAGCCTCAAGATCCCTAGCTTGATGCTTGAATCCTATCGACCGGTTGCCCCGTCAATGGTGACAAAGCAACATGCAAGCCCTCGATGTCCTAGCTAAGCTAATCAATAGATCAATCATATACATTTAGAACCTGATCGGATAAAGATTAAACTGCACATACGCTTGGTGTGCATATGTGTGCTGGTTGTTGGCTCTCGGCTCATTTCTAACCGTCTCCGTCGAGGACAATCTCCTCAGATCAAACTTGCAAGCAAAGAAGCTGCAATAATGCAGCCCCCGATGTGGCAATGATTTATCATTTTGGTCCACATTTAATCAGCAGGACAGACCGGAACCTCTCAATCTGGTTCTACTCACGTAACCGGGTTTTGCAAATTACTTCTGTATAAAGTAACCTGTTGGAATTATTGTGGTTTTTTCATGTGAACATCATTTTATTCATAGCAAGTCACATGAATTTTATATCTATCTACCATCCCTGAGCGCGAGTAATGCTACACGAACAAAAGGATACAACCTTTTACATAAAGGTGGGTTTTGATTGGAGATTAAGGGGGAGAAGGGGCCCACCCCCATGAAAATCAGGGGGTAGAGGCTAGTTAGTTTGAAAAGATCCTAGTCAGTGAGTAAGTAAAACCATGTAAACCTTTGTATGTTTAGTATTATTGCCTGCGCGCACACACACAACTATCTATCAATCCAACTGATGGATTGTGTATGTATGAATGAGTTTGGCAAGGGCACTACATTATTTTTCCTTGTCTCTCGGCATGCAGCAACTAACATGCACCAGGGCAAGAACCGGTAGCATGCATATGCGACCAATCGAGGCCGCGGGCGGCAAATAATTCCGGCCGTCCAGTGGGGGTGGGGTTTTTTTTTTTTTTTGACCCAACACCGTAGAACAAAATGTTCTACGGTAAGTCAGGGACACAGGTAGAGGTAGGAGAAGATCCAGAATCTTATCACCATCATCCCCGTGGCCTCACTGATTCGCAGTGCCCATCTTGCTAGCTAGGCACACCACATGCCTGCCAGCTCAAAGCTTCCAGTCCAATCTTCCTTTCTGTATCAATCAAATATAATCCAGATGCAATGTTCTCCCTGGGATTGAGGCCAGCATCATCGACACTTGTCCATGACTGTAGTACTCAGTACCCCCAATAATTTCTATTTTTTTAACCAAGAAACCCCATTTGTTTGTGCAAGAGGAGTGTAGATTCTCTGCGATAATTGTTCGCCAATAATGCACTATTCTAAACTAAGTAACTGACGGATAAGTAATTGCGGGCGCAAGATTGCAGGCAATGCAATTAATCATCAGCACATGCATGGAGATCACACAAAAGAACATGAGTTCTCTGGAGTGGAAAAGCAAGGAATTCTGAACAATATAATGTTAGTTCGTTCCGGGCTATCAGCCTTGCCGATGCCCGGACAGAATATATTGATGCAAAAACTCTAAAGCTAAACGTCGCACGAAATGAAAAGAAAAAAACATAAACTTTCTGTGAGTTCATGCAAATTCTGGTATCCGTTCATGGAATCCAAACTCCGGGTTCTACTCACGTATGTGTCTTTGTTCTCGCTAATCTGCCGGGCTTTGCAAAATGATTCTGGTAACAAACCTGTAGACACTACTTAGGTTTGCATGCGAAAAACTGTTTTTCAGATTTCTTTTTTCGGGGAACTGGTTTCAGATGAAGTCACATGAACTGAGCATCTATCTATTGTCCCTGGACAATGAAAAATAAACTATCCATCAATCAAACTAATTTATTGTAAACACATGTGAATTCACAATGATTTTTTTGTAGAAGAATTAGCATTGTTGAGCACAATAATATTATTCCTTTATAGAAGCATCGAACACACAAATAAACAAAAAATCAACCAGCATCCATGCATGCATCAGGGCAAGAACCGGTATGCATGGCAACAGAGGAAGGAAGCTGCTGCTTCTTCCAGAACAGGAGATGCAACAGATCGACGCCGCCGCCGGGGGCAAATAATTCCGGTCGGTCAGGTGGGTGGTCATGGGACCAAGGGAGAGAGAAGAAGATCCAGAATCTTACCACCATCCCTCGTGGGCACACTAATTCGCAGTCCACATGCCATTGCCAGCACAAATCTCCAATTAAACTCCAATCTGTCCAGCAAAAATAGTTGGTACTACTACATAATGCAGACGCGGGAGATGGGCGCCGGGCCGCCGGCAGCCATGATTGACACTCATCGTAGGTGTACGGCGTACCTCCAATAACTCCCATTTGTTTATGCAGGACATGTTTACCTAGATTATGTGTGATAATTGCCCATCGATAATGCACTATGCTAAACTACTCCCTCCGTCCTATAATATAAGAACGTTTTTGACACCACACTAGTGCCAAAAATGCTTTTATATTATGAAACGGAGGGAGTAGTTAGCTGGAGGGTATGTGTGTGACCTTATTGTGCCCTGTCTCGAGTGCAAGCAAGCAGGCAAAGCTAGAAATCACGTGTAGGGAAGCAGCTCGGGACAAAGTGAATTTTAATAAATCAGCCACCGCTAAGAAGAAGCCAAAGACGCAGAGGAGCCTCTGATCCATATTGAGCTAATTGTCGCTGCTTTATTACAATTTTTATACAAAATTGTACTAAACTAGTGAGAATTAATACATATCAGAGGGAGTATCTATCTACCGTCAAAGAAACTATACACACGCGTGCGCACACAAACACACACAAAGAAACTATCTATCAGTCCAACTGATTGATTGTACTATATGTATGAACATTTTAATTTCATCATGATTTATTTTTCTAGAACGCACTATATTATTTTCTCTTTTTGCGTGCATCAACCAACATAGTACACGCATGCGTGCAAGCATCAGGGCAAGAACCAGTAGCATGGGGCAGAGGAAGGAAGCATCATCTTCATTCTGGTGCCATGCCATGTCACCAACCGCGGTGGCAAATAATTCCGGCCATTAGGTGGGATAGGTGGTCAGGGACACAGGTAGAGGTAGGAGAAGATCCAGAATCTTATCACCATCATCCCCTGTGGCCTCACTGATTGGCAGTCCCCACCTTGCTAGGCACACACACCACATGCCTTGCCAGCTCAAATCTTCCACTCCAATCTCTTTTTCTTTATCCATCAAACATAATCTAGATGCAATGTTCCCCCTGGGACTTAGGCCGGCATCATTGACACTTGTCCATGAGTGTACTTAGTACCTCGAATAATTCCCATTTTTATCCATTGATCCCCGTTTGTTTACGCAAGAGGCGTGTAGATTCTCTGTGGTCATTGTTCTGCAATAATACTACTCTAAACAAAGTAGCTGACGGGTATGTATATGGACTTGTGCCCAGTCTCGGGTGCGAGCGCGCAACCAAAGCAATCATCAGCACATGCATGCGGTGCAGAGCATGAATCCCATAGTTAGATTCACGTCTAAACCTGAGCTCTCTCAGAGCTTACGCAATTTGGACCGTCGGACATCGATCCAAATTGATGTTGGTCGTTGGATATTTACCCTATCAACGTCAGCCGTCGGATAAAATTCCAATTGCATCAGAATGTAAATATCCTTGCCCCTGCCGGGGCATTTTGGTCATTTCATATACAAGTATAAAACCGCAGCAGCACCGTGGTGAGTGAAAACCTAGCCACCTCCTCCCACACTCGTGCCGCTCTTTCCTCTTCCCAGCTGCGGCTGCTCTCTCTTCCTCCCGCACCTCGCGCCGCCACCCTTGCCTCCTCCCGCCCCCCGGCCGTCTTCCTTCCCTTCCGCCAGCCGTCCTCCTCCTCTTGCATCTCATCCGCGTCGCACCCTTCCTCCTCCCCTCCCACAGTTTCACTCCCCTAACCCTAGAAACCGATTAGGAGGCCAAGCCGCCATCCGCCGCCGGCCTTCGACACCTCCTGTTCGACCACATAGAGGAGCACTGGACCGTCATCCTTGCGTTCGTGCTCCACCAGGAAGATATATATGCATGAACGTGTACTATATGTAAAAAGGGTGCCCTTTTTTTTATCCGGTCGATGCATGGAAGCAACTGTGGATGCAAGTATGTAAACACCACACGTATTACTCGAGGAAAGCGGACTGAATTGCAACCTCTCATGCACGGGGAAGTGGAACGCACACTCCTCCATCTTCTGAATGGAGACCCCATCCACATATACATGCCTCCCCAAACGATTGAAAAATGTTACCACCAGTGGTCAACTCGTCGGGGCACGGGACGTCTAGGTAGTATTCTTTGTCGTAGTTGTGACCGTTGATGGTAACATTCACCAGCGGGCTGTTGCCTTCTGCAAGCCTTGCAAACTCGGGTGACCGTTGAAACACGTTAATATTATTATATGATCCGGCCATGCCGAAGAAAGAGTGTCAGATCCAGAGATCTTGTGAGGCCACAGCATCGAGTATGACAGTGCAAGCCCTAACATGGCCCTTATACTGCCCTTGCCAAGCAGAAGGGCAGTTCTTTCACTCCCAATGCATGCAGTCTATGTTGCCAAGCATCCCTGGGAAGCCCCTGCTGGGGTGTCAAACACTGATTGGTGCTTTTCCACAGGCTTGCCAACAAGCAGGCTGTATCTTGAGCATTGGGCTCCGTCAAGTACCCAGGGCCAAACAATGCAATCACAGCCTTGCAGAACCTGTACGGTGACTCTAGGCATGTAGACTCGCTCATACGGACGTATTCATCTCTAAGATCACTGGGCACTCTATATGGAAGCATCCGGATAGCTGTGCATTTCTGATAAGATGAGAAACCAATCTTTCCAAGGGCATCCTCCTTGCACTCGGAATAATCATCGTATCCGACTGCCCCTTCTCGAATACGGCTGAAAACATGCCTAGCCATATGGAAACGCCACCGGAATTTGTCATGTTTGAACAGCGGGTTGTCTGTGTCGAAGTAGTACTTCCAAAGAAGGAAATGGCCACTCTCTCGGTTGCGATTGAACGCCGGAATGTGCCCCGGGATGAAGCCACGAAACAACGGCCGCTGGCTATATAAGGTGGTGATGGACCAACACGGCAGCCAAGGTCTCCTCCTCATCATCGGACAAGGAATCGCCGCAATCGCAAACAAAATTATGAAAAAAGAACTCGTCGGCGGAGTCCATTTTGTACCTTGGTAAACTGTCGAACAGCTTGCGGGCATCGACGAAGGAGCCGGCCGGCGAAGCGAGGCGCACCTTCCTTGGACCAGGTGGCTGGCCTGGAGGCGTCCCACGAGCTTTCCTGCGTTAGGGCGAAGGAGCTGGAGGGGCCGGCGATGCGGCTTCCTGCTCGCGGCGTCGTGGGGGAGGTGGGGGGGAGCTGCGTCGGTGAGATGGTGGTGGCGGCAACGTGGGAGGAGGTGGCGGCATTGGGGGAAGATGTGTCGGCACTATTGTTGGCAGAGGCATCGGAAAATGGGCGGCGATGGCGACACGGGTCAGAGGGTTTGCTATCAACCTTGGGGTGGGAGAGGATGGTCAATGTACCGATTAGTGGGCCAGGGGGAAGGAGTAGGCGGGCGCCACGCGCGTCCGTTTTATGGCCGCGCCGACGCAAATGAGGCTCAAAAATGAGCCGGGAATGAATCGGTCGTCGGATGAAAAGCGGACGTACCTCTATTTCGGTCGATGCGTTGGGCCGATTTTTTCGTCCGTGTCGATCTAAACGGACGCGCGCGCACGAAATGGATCGACATCTCCTCAAAATCGAATGTGACGAACATACATATGGATCCATTGCGTAGAACCCACCCGACAATTGCATGAAAGCGGGGATCAGGCGCCCTTTTTTTACCCGGTTGATGCATGGAAGCACCTGTGGATGCATGTAATCTACTCCGTAAACACCACACGTATTAAGTACTCGAGGCAACTCCGGAACACGAGCTCTCGTCAACTCGTCGGGGCACGGGACGCCGTGCGCGCCCACGCGCCCTCGCGCAATCGTCGGACCGATTGCCACGCCGAGCATCTCGCGTCTTCCGCGCAGGTCGCCATGCACGTCGTCGTCGTCATGCCCCCCTCGCCGTGCATAAATACATACTGCATCTTCTTCCCCGTCCATGCCCATCTCATCCCGCAGTAGCATTTTATAGCCAAGTAGTAGCAGGTAGTATAGTCGCCGGCAGGAAGCAGCAACCATGGGTTCTTCCAAGCGTAATGGCAGCGCTCTGTGGTGCCTCCTGCTCGCCGGGCTTCTGCTGCTGGCCGTGACGGCGACGAAGGTGGAGGCCGGACGGGGCTGCGTTGATAGATGCGTCAAGGGAGGTGGTGGGGACGCCTACGCGTGCTCTTTGGTCTGCATCCGGAATCTCCGGCGTGACGGCGGCACTGGCGCCGGCAGCCGGGCCAAGATGCAGGGAGAAATCCTTCCGGTGGAACTGAAAGGAGAGAGGGAAGACTGCATCGAGAGATGCATGGATTTAGGACTGGACTTCTTTGAGTGCTTGTTTCATGTGTGCTGAGAGTAGTGTCTGTACATGTGGTTTGCATGCTACAGCTAGCTATAGCTCATGTTTGACGTGCGGCGTGCGTGCTTTTTAGATCTATCCGGCCGGCTTATTTTCTTTCTTTGAAGCGCAAATCGGTTGCTTGAAATAAATGAGGCCTCGTTCCTCTTTTACATTGCATACCTAGTACATTTGCCCGGCTAGATTTGCTATGTGTTGCTATATTTTTGATTGATTTGAAATTACGATGGGAAATGGGATGAATGCGTGTTGACTTAGCCTATGTAGATTAGTTGTAAACATTGGGGAACATTATTGTTGTTGATTTGTATTGTAAATCGCATGCATAGGAATTTGTATGTACATATGAATTAATAATCGCGTACTAAATTATATTATATGATTGCTTATAGAATAATTGTTGAGGGTTGAGATTGTTTAGATGCTTACATATGAAGGTGATAAAACACCTTCGTTTCACATGGTAGATTTTCATTCAAGTACATGGCAAATATTTGTCAAACCAATGTCAATGTTTTTTATAAAGATTTTTAGTACCTATCGAAGATTGTTGAGATGAATACATATGAAGCAATGCACAGGAACTTTTCCCCTCGCGCAAGGCTAGGGTTTCTCTCCTCTCGGGCGACGCCGTCGCCCCTGAGTATCCCACCCCGATCGATCTACCTCCCCGTGAGCGGCTCTCTCGATCGGCCAAACCTCGCTCCTCCCTGCCCCTCGGTAGCGATGGAGCCTCCCGCGGACGCCCTGTCAGGCACCAGCGCTGGCGGCGGCTCTCACGGAACGCCGGACCTTGGAGATTTCATGGAACAACTCAACCTGGATGATGAAGACTTTGATGATCTGGTGATAGATGAGGCTGATCCGGAGATCAATGAGAGCGTGAGATGGCTCGCGCTGGCTAGGGTTCATACCGAGAAAACCTTCAGCCAAGCGGCCTTCTACAAGGATATGCGGGCGGCTTGGAACCCCGCACAGCCGGTAAGGTTTCGCCCGGTTGGGCCGAAGCTTTTTGTTGTACAAGCATCATGCTTGGGAGACTGGGAACGTATGCTGCATCAAGGGCCTTGGCTATTCAGGAATTTACTCGTGTTGATGGTTCCATATGATGGTTTCACAAAGGCAGAGGAAGTTCCCATGGTGTTTATGCCAATTTGGCTACAGATTCACAAGATCCCGGAAGGTTTCTGCAGGAAGAACATTGTGGAAAATTTGCTGAAAAACTCTGGCGAGGTCCTGGAGATGAGACTGAACGGGAATACCCGTGGTGACTACATTAGGGTTAGGGTTCGGCATGACGTGCGCCGGCCTCTCACCAAGTTTGTCAGTATTGTCAGGGGGAAAGAACGCCAAGTCTACTTGGTGCGTTACGAGAAACTCGCACGCTTCTGCAGTGTGTGTGGGCTCATTGGTCATGATTGCAAAGAGTGCGGATCAGGGGTGCATGAGGAGAAGGACAAGAAGTATGGGTCTTGGCTCTATGCTGATGGACTAAATAAACCGCCGTCCAACGATAGTTGTGGCCGGGGAAGGAGTCAGAAGCAACATACGCCTCAATCTCACCAGCAGAGGTCGCCGGGAAAGACAGTGGTCGACCCGGACATTCTAGATACGGCTACAAGCCCTGCAAAGGAAGGACACATATCCAAGCAAGGTGATCCAGCATCTCGCAAAAGACTCTCCATGGAGGATGTTGGACCGGATGCCAATGCGTTGGTAGGGCCGAGAGGTGTGCTAGCACTTACCCAGGGGAATGGTGAGGATGGTGCACATGCCTCGCCTACCAGCAGTGCTAGCAGTAAGAGGGCTTGTGTTGAATCAAGCGGTATGTCAGGTGATAGATCGGCGGCCTCCTTCGAGGAGGACCGCCGGATGCAATGAATATCCTAGCTTGGAACTGCCGGGGGGGACCACCGGACAGTTCGTGATGTGTTGGCCCTCTCTAAAGCCAACTCCCTGGGGCTTGTTTTTCTGTCGGAAACAAGACGGGACTCTTCAAAGATGGAGAAACTGAGGTGGAGATTGCAGATGAAGGGTTTTGCTGGCGTGTCGAGTGACGGCCTTAGTGGAGGCCTTGCACTCTTTTGGGATGAGAAGTTGCAAGTGACGGTGCTGGATTCTTGTGCACGGTACATTGACGTGCGGATTGTAGATGTGGCAAATGATAAAAGTTGGAGAACGACGTTTGTCTATGGGGAACCCCGAGTTGAAAACCGTCATCTCATGTGGAGTTCTCTTTCCCAGCTCCGTGCGGTTTCGTCAGAGCCGTGGTTAGTGTGTGGAGACTTTAATGAGGCAATGTGGCAGCACGAGCATATGTCTAGAGCCCACGCTCTGAAAATCAGATGGGGTTATTCAGGGACTGTTTATTGGCATGCGAATTATGGGATCTCGGTTTCTCGGGGTATCCATTTACATATGATAATGGGCAGCTTGGAGAGAGGAACGTGCGAGTTCGCCTTGATCGAGCTTGTGCGGATGAGGGGTGGCGGGAGCTCTTCCCGGCCGCGCAAGTTGTTCACCTTGCTACGTCATGTTCTGACTACTGTCCGATCGTGGTTCGATTGGCTCTTGAGGATTCGAGGAGGACTATAGCCTCTCCTCGGTATGAGATTATGTGGGAACGCCACTCGGCGTTGTCAGAGGTGGTGGCGAGTGGATGGAGGAAAAGCATACCGTCCGGCAATCTGGCGGCAGTGCGGGACGCCCTACATGCAATGATGAATGGCCTTAGGGCGTGGAGTAAGAAGAATTTCGGCCATGTTGTCACAGAATTGGAGAAGTTAAGATCCGAGCTGGTTGACCTACAGGTAAAGGATGCGGATTGTTCGTTGATTCGCTAGAAGATGGCTCAACTCGATGAGCTGCTATATAGGGAAGAGATGATGTGGTTACAGAGATCGCGCATTACGTGGCTGAAGGAGGGAGAACGAAACACGGCATATTTGCATAGGCGAGCTGTGTGGCGGGCGCGGAGGAACTACATACAGAGACTTCGGCGTACTGATGGATCATGGTGCTCCTCTCCATCGGACATGGAACGCATGGCTACTTCCTACTTCAAGGAAGTGTACACCAAGGACCCGACTCTCAACCCAGATGTCGTTCTTGAGGCTATTGGCCCTAAGGTAACTGAACAGATGAACGCCATGTTATGTGCGCCGTTTACCGAGGAGGAAGTGTCGAATGCACTGTTTCAAATTGGCCCGCTTAAAGCTCCGGGCACGGATGGCTTCCCGGCAAGGTTCTATCAACGGAATGGGCAGCTCTAAAATCTGAAATCACAGCTGCTGTGTTGGAGTTCTTTCTCTCTGGCTCCATGCCAGGAGGGGTTAATGATACGGCGATCGTCCTCATCCCGAAAGTTCCTCGTCCCAAGGAGCTCAAGGATTTCAGGACGATCAGCCTCTGCAATGTTATTTACAAGTTGGTGTCTAAATGTTTGGTTAACCGCCTCCGTCCCTGTCTGTCGGAGTTGATTTCTGAGAATCAAAGTGCTTTTATTCCGGGCCGGCTCATCTCGGATAATTCTATTATTGCCTTTGAATGCATCCATCACATACAATCGTTGAAGAACACCAGTCGGGCGGCCTGCGCGTACAAACTCGATCTTTCAAAGGCGTACGATCGGTTCGACTGGGATTTTCTGGAGAAGGCGCTGAGTAGATGGGGCTTCTCGGAATAGTGGATAGCTTGGATAATGTCTTGTGTCAAATCTGTCCGTTATTCGGTTAAGCTGAATGGGAAACTTCTGGAGGTTTTTTCACCATCGCGAGGCCTTTGTCAAAGTGACCCATTGTCTCCGTTTTTGTTTCTCTTTGTCAAAGTGAATGAAGGTAGCTTGAACGGGGTGAGCATTTGTCGAGGTGCACTGGAGATATCTCATCTCCTCTTTGCGGATGCCACCTTGCTATTTTTTGAAGCTTCAGGCCAGCAGGCGAATGTTGTTAAAGGTTTGTTGAACACTTATTCCTCGGCGACGGGTCAACTTATAAACCCCGAGAAGTGTTCCATCCTTTTTTCTGACAATTGCGGTGGGTCAGTCGTGGATGAGATCAAGAGTACATTGGAGGTAACACAACAGGTGTTTGAACCAAAATACCTTGGACTCCCGGTCCCTGAAGGAAGAGTTCACAAGGGGCAGTTTGAGACACTGCAAGATAGATTGAGGAAAATTCTTATTGATTGGAGTGAACAATATGTTTCAGGTGGAAATAAAGAGATTCTTATCAAGGCCGTGTCTCAAGCGATTCCCACCTATGTAATGAGTGTGTTCAAATTGCCGGCCTCAGTGTGTGATGATCTAACCAAGATGATGCGGCAATATTGGTGGGGGTGGAAAATGGCAAAAGGAAGATGGCCTGGTTAAGCTGGGAGAGGATGATGTTACCCAAAGCAATGGGGGGCATGGGATTCCAAGATATGAGGGCGTTTAATCAAGCTCTGCTTGCGAAGCAGGCTTGGCGCCTCTTAGATAGCCCAGATAGCCTTTGTGCGAGATTATTGAAGGCCAAATACTACCCTAGGGGAAATTTGCTTGATACTGTTTTCTCGTCTAACAGTTCGGCGGTCTGGAAGGGTATTGTTCATGGACTTGATTTGGTGAAAAAGGGCATTATATGGCGCGTTGGCAACGGCACAATGATAAAAACCTGGAGAGATGCTTGGATTCCTCGTGGTCACGATTTCAGACCGATCACTCCTAAAAGGAACTGTCGGTACAATCGGGTGGCTGATTTTCTGAATGAACATGGAGCATGGGATGTGGAACGGCTTAGGGAGCATTTTTGGGACATGGATGTCAGGGAGATCGTGAAGATACGCACATCTCCAAGGAACGGGCAGGATTTCATCGCTTGGGCCCCGGAGCGGTCCGGACAGTTCATTGTGCGTAGTGCTTATCATCTAGCAACGGAAGTCCAGCACTCCATGCGGCTCAGCTCGTCAAGCAGTAATTCTTCAAGTCGGAGGCCCATTTGGCAGCGGATTTGGAGCTCTAAAGTGCCTCTAAAAATGAGAATTATGGCCTGGAAGTTTGTCTCCGGTGCTTTAGCTACAAATGAATGCAAGTAGTATCGTCACATATCTACTAGGGATAGCTGTCGGGTGTGTGGCCGAGAAAAGGAGACTAGCTTTCATGCTCTAGTGTCATGTGAGCATGCGCAGAGGATATGGGCTCAGATGAGAACTGTTTGGCGTTTGCCGAGCCAAGAGCTCCTTCATGATACTGGGAAGGAATGGCTTTTAAACGTCCTGGCTAACTGCGATGATCACATGCGGGATTGCACGATCATGTTGATATGGAGGATTTGGTCGCTACGATCGGACCTTACACACGGAAAGGATGCTCCGTCCGTAACGACACGTCGGATTACCTTCAAAGTTATATGAATTCCTTGAACCTGTGTGGTACTTTCTCCACGGATGATATTCTCAAAGGGAAAATGCCAGCGGTCTGGGAGGCAAACGCCGAGGTACCCGCCCCGCCAATACCTCTTCACTGGTCGCGGCCGCCCATGGGATGGGCTGCGCTTTCGGTGGACGGTGCCTTCATGCAAGAGGACGGGTCGGCGGCAGCAGGTATGATACTACGGAATCATGAGGGTGATGTGATCTTTGCGGCATACAGATGCATCTTCAACTGCAACGACGCGCTGGAAGCGGAACTACATGCAATAATGCAGGGTATGGCCTTGGCCCTGCAGCACTCATCCTTGCCAATTGTGGTTCAGTCAGACTCATCTACGGCACTAGCTGCAATGACCGAGGACAGCTTGTCCAGGTCTGTTTATGGGCATTTCGTACTAGAGATCAAGCGTCATCTTCAGGATCGAGAGTTTGTTCCATCAAAAATAAAGCGTGAGCAAAATAGGGTAGCACGTCGGTTGGCATTGTATAGTCGTATGGAGTCTACTACTGCCGTATGGCTGGGAAGGAGCCCACCTTGTATTGAGGAGTTGGTGCCTCTCGATTGTAACCCTCTGATTATGGAATAAAACTCTCTTTCTGTCGCAAAAAAAAAAGAAGCAATGCACAGGAAGTAGTTTGCTCATTTGTACTTAGCATAGGAAGTATGGTTACACGTGTATGATAAGCTTGCAAGTTACTACAACTAGTGAGCTAACTGCTATCCATTATCGCCACATGGTGCACCCTGCCAAGTTACAAAGTCAGTAAGAGTTAAAAATGGATGCATGACGTGGTAGCACCATCCAGACAGCCAAATTAATCGATCAAGCTGATACTTGGTGAGGTCCACAACCACAAGTGTAGCTTCATTCTATCCAGAAAAAAGTTACTCCCCCCATCCCATAATATAAGATGTTATTACACCTGACATACTTACATATTGGTTGCAATAACATATTTTATTATGAGACAGAGGGAGTAGATTTTTGGCATTTAAAATATGTTATCTGAAGTGGCTTCATATGTACCCGGGTTCATCCATGCGTTTCTCCCTTCAGCCAGCCAAATTAATTGATCGAGCTGACACTTGGTGAGGTCCACAACCAGGACTGTAGCTTCACTCCATTCTAAAAATACCTCAATCCTGTTAGATGTTATTACAACCGATATACTTACACATCGGTTGTAATAACATCTTACGTTATGAGACAGAGGGGTACCAGGACCATACATACCTCTTCCAAACGGCATAGCGTGTTATTTAAAATGTTTGTTCATTTATTTGGACCAAATTTTTTTAGCGCAAGATCTTTTGTAAACGCTATAGCATTGCTATAGCGGGCTATTTTAAACCCATACCACTTTATGAACAACCCATGGAGAACCATCAAACTTGCGCCTAAGGAGTAACAGACAGTACCATTCGCCGCTTGAGCTTGTGAAAACTGCGAATCCGACATGTTGGGCCTACAGTGAGGTTGCATGGCGAAGACTAATCCAAGTCAATATTTGACCAGCAGAGTTGGACAAGGGTCCCACCTATCTGACACTCATCTTCTTTCCCCACTTTCTTATTTCTCATATTTTTCAAATCACACATCATGGATGCCTGACCAGTCATCGCTGCGCTAGCCTGACAAGCGGGCCCAACCAGTCAGTTTCCTTGTTTCCGCGAGCTCAGGCGACTATCAGTGATATGTGCTCATCACAAACATGGAGTGTAGGGAAGGATCCGAAGAAGCCATTGATTTCATTTCGATGTATTATTTGTGCTTTGTCATATACGGCGTCATGGAGTGCAGTTACAACACCCATGTGCATTCATTTCTGTGGCCGACTTCATCGTGTTGTAGATAACTATGGCCGCTAGCCTCGTCACATGCCTTCCTAATCATTCCTAGCTATATCAACTGGTGCCACCTGTCATGTTGCGCGAGCATGCAATGTTGACATGTTCATCACAAAAAAGAAGGGTATGGCTAGGTCTCAGTCGACTGAGATTCAAATCTCAGTTAAGTGACATAATATGCAAGAGAAAAAAAGTAGAAAAAATTGCACGGATCTTAATATAAGATCTCACGGATATAACATTGACTGAGGCTGAACGAAGTCAGTCGGCTGAGACTTAGATAGACTGAAAAGAGAAAGGACACCCGAGCTGGCAGAGACCATATAGAGCGACACGTGGAGAGAGCACAGGCCCATGGCCAGAAGTTTGGATTCCATGGATGGGTGTGAGAAGTTGCATGACTAAACTCGAATCTGATCACAGATTCATGGTCCCTACCTCTGCCCGCATTATTGTACCTGCCTGATGCCGATGAATCTTCGCGAAACCTTAGCACTTGATGGAGAACTCACATCATAGCTTGGACAACGACACTCTCGCACACACATGCAGGATGCATCCCTCTTTGCATGACATGTAGGCCCCCGGTCTCTCTTCCTATATCCATTATTGCTAGTTGTTGAATAATTTTTTACTGTGATGTTGATTTTGTTGTTGGTTGTTAGTGCTTCATGGATAACAAGCTTGCCAGTTACCACAACGACTAGGTAGCTAGCTGCCATCAATTATCACCACCTGTTACACCCTGCCTCGTCACGTGGACCATATTTTAGGATGAAGAAAATACTTACTAATCCCTCTGTCTTATAATATAATAGCATTTTTTACACTACACTAATATTCGCAGGGAGTAGCTAGCGGACAAGCATTATTGTACTAGCAATGATGTCGAGTCTGCAACTAGAACAGTGTCCACGGAGAGCAAGACGCTTCAAGCTTAAGCTAGAGCTGTGACCACTCAAAGGTAGCTCCCTGGAGTACTAGCTCCTAATTTCTCTTATCCACGAAGAATTGATCATTTGATCATCCATCCATTCATGTGGAGCTATAGACCAGTACTACCCCCACTGCCACCTACTGTACTCCAAAAAGAAATTGTTGCTTGGCCTGGCTAGCTAGCTGCTGCTGATTGGCTCTGGTAGGTATGTCTAGATGGATGCATGACAAACTGTACGAGAGGCCATGAATTGTTGCCCAAGGGGACAGGAGGACGTGAGGAGGATGCAATGCCATGTCCGTTACAAATCCACATCGTACAAGTTGTGACCCAAACGGTACCTGCCACCACGTACCACCACGCATTGCTAGCTTAACCACACATCTATCCATCCCTGATCCATCTTGTGTGGCTTGTTTTGTTGATACAGATAAGAAAGGCCATAGGAGAGTAAGGTAGGTGGGTGCCCATGCTGGTGGTGCAAGAGAGTCCGACAAAAACGCCATCGATATCGGTGTGCCCAATTATTTGTGGGGCCTGTTTTTTCATTCCATGGGATCTACATTCTCATTTTTTTTGTCAAAAAAATGTATTTCCATGTTTGAGAAGGTTTGGTAAAAAAAATGTACAGAGCTCCTCGGGTGTCATTTGACCATCAAACTTTGCAAGCACCTATAATGTTTGTTCGTAATAATACCCCACAAAGTTTCAGAATTTTTTGAAATGTTTTGCTATGTTTTCTTGCGGGGTTGTATTGTGCTAGGGTGTACAAAAACCGCTCTCTTACAACTCTCACCTACGTGTCGTCTAATAAAGCACAAGAATGATGAACAAGCATGTGGATATGTAAAGTGAGTGACTGGTGCACATCGGGGTGGGGTGACAATTGGCACCTGCCCTGGCCAGGAGTTGGCGTCGGGGAATTACGGGCGGCTTCAGTCGAATGGAGTGGATCATCCCATCCCCACGACGTGTATTATTGTCATGTTGATGTTGCTATGTCTGTAAGACAGAACTGTAAAAGTGTTAATTTGACGCAAAAGGACATCAATGGATTGTATATAGCTAGCTAGCTAGGAGACTAACATACATTAGCCTGCATTTTTGGTGGTGCGGATCTCTCTTAATCTCTGCTTATCACTGTCATCTATTGGTCACGATTTTGTTGTGTTTTTCTTTTTCGAAAGAATAAATCTTGTGTACATGTTACTAGTAACTGTCATCGATCCCACACCATTTCTTCCTATCGTCGTGAATCATCCACGATCCATTGCATGTTGTTAGGCCTTGTCAGCATCATTTCAGACGTTCAACAGCCTCAAGCTTGTGTCTCTGCAGTGCAAAGTTGAGTGAACAATGCTCTGCCAACGAGTTGTCGCCCGTTGTCGATTGATGGAGTGACACTACGTGGCACCTGCCAGGTGGAGTGATCCACAACCAGGAGTAGCTAGGTTCCATTCAACTCAAAGAAACTGCAAGAAAAGCTTTAATTGTCACCACATCGATGGAGCAAAGGTCTCTATCCTAATTCCAATCCACTAGTCATCAACCCGTGCGGCTGCACGGGCTAGAAGTTTCTCTGTCTTAACATTGTTGTGTAAATTCATTTGTCAGGTCAATATTTTTGGATAGCTATACTTGTTGGTCAAACACATCATGTGTCCTGTAGTAGATGAAGAGAAGTGTAGAGACACCCTTATGTGTTTCTATCGGTTGAACATTTCTTCACCTAATGAGCTACCGAGTCTTCAAATAATTGGTACACATACCAGGTCATAGCTTAACTACAATTTGGAAGCTGTTAGGGAGAAATATTCTTTTCATTTTGGATTTATTTTCTCTTGATCATGTTCCTTTTCTTACAAAATGAATGAAAAAATTCATTCATGAATATACTTTTTTTCTTAACGTAGTGCTTATGGGAGCATTTATTCCTACGTGAGTTTTTAATTTCATTTTTCTCATGGGAACACACACATGGCTGAAAAGCATTCAGGCATATTTTTTCTAAGCGTGAGGCTTCGGGGAGAATTTATTTGCATGGGACTTTAATTTGTTTTTTATCAAGGGAGCACACTCGTGGTTTTTGTTCTGGTGATATTTGGGACATGGACTCTTTTTCTAGCCTTGGGCCTAAGGACGTTTCATTTGTGTGTATCTTTGTTTTATAATGAAATTTTTTTTTTGGTCTGTACTTGAACGTGGGCATGAAGAAAAAAATTCGTGCATGTGGGTTTAATCCTTTTTTGTATTTTTGGTACGTGTCGTTTTTCCATTAAAAATTTATGTGGCATGGCCGCCTAACTGACCTTGGCCACAAAATCTTAATATTATATATTTATGATTAATTATGAATTTTTAGGGCGTGAAAATTAATGTATATATTTCTACTTTTGTTGCCTTAACTGATTTCTCATAATAAAATACCTGGTTTATGTTTTTTAAGTAATATTTTTTTCTAGGAAACCAAGAGAGACCCAAGGGAGGAAGTCTCCTGTACGTGGTAGCATAGGACGCTCAGATTTCTGTTTTTTAAAGAAAGATTTCCTTTTTAATGAAACAGAGAGAGTCCCATGGAAGTAAGACTCCCGTATCGTTGTAGTATGAGACAACATGTCTTGTATTTCATCTGATGGTACAGATACATTATATATTATTCTAACGGTCAAAATTCTTTAATTCTAAGGATTAACGTGGTGCCCCGTATGGTGCCTCCAATTAGTAAATATAAGATATAAGATATAAGATGTCTTCATTATTGGGTATTATGGTCCTAGTGCAATGACGTGGATGCTGGATCTGCAAGAGCTTCTTGGTTGATTGGTTTCATGGAAGAGGCCGTCCTCCTACGACAGACGTAAGTGACATCCCATGCATCTCCCTCTATCCATTACTACTACTATTACCATCACCAAAAAAAATTAACCGCCCTTGTTGTCTAGTTTCTTCTGACTGATTAGCAGTATGTGTGGAGCCAAAAAGCCACTACTGCTTGGCACTTATTAGTGGTTAGCATCATGCAGCAGCAGCAAGAGTGCAGGACCAGTACTTGTTGCTTGCTTAACTAGCTGCTGAGTGGTTCTGGTACAGCCTCTGGAATCTCTTCCCGACAATGGTGAGTCAGCAGCTCGTGGATGTGGTGTGTGTGTGTGTGCAATCAATAGTGGCAGAGTCATGACCAAAACGGCAGCTAAGCTGCCACTTGGCATTGCTTAACCACAAGTCCATCCTCCCCCGCCGTCTTCTAATGTTTCTTGTTGGTTTAGTGTAACCCACGAGAGGAGTAGATTACAGCTAGCTGTCAAGGGCCGCCATGACCATGGGCAACCCATAGGTTTCGGTTCGCTGAATTATTTGCGGGGTCATGTATCTCTCTCAATGGAATCTATGGCTTCTAGTACCGCAGTATGTTCTTTTGGGCATGCCCATTGTCCACATACGTTGTCATATGTACTACACTTGAATGCATCATGTGTTGAAATATATTTTCCGTCTCTCTCCATCAGTTCAGACTTTTGGATGAGTTGACTAAAGCATGAATTCAATATGGTATCCGAGCAAAGAGGTCTTGAGTTTGAGACCCTGCGGATGCAGTATTAAAAGAATAATTCTATGACCTACATCGATCCCACGTCTAAGGACTAAAACAACTTAGACGTGATGCAACGATTCTAGTTAACGTATGCACAGAGAGCAGTTCATGCCCATCCGCATGAATCAGTTGGTGATACGACTAGGGCATGCTGAACAACAACGACAACAAAAAACTATTGCAAATGGATTAGAAATGGTCTAACAATGGTACTATGAAGAGAAGAGTTTAAACCGACATGCATGGCCGGCCAGCCAATCCAACTGGATTTCTATTTCACAGAGCAAGGGTGCCTTTCACTAATTAACAATAAACCTAACTCAATCATATAGGAATGGAAGGATTTGAAGTGGACGAGGATTTAGGGCACGCTAGTGCGGGGGCACCAAGGTCATTGGTGCCGGCTGTTTGTTATGGCTTCAGATTTTTACAGTTCTATATCTTTTAAATGAAAAATCCAAATGAAGTTCTGTTTTTATATTCGTGTTTCTTGTGACGAGCGCTTTCAAATAAGATCCATTTTGAATATATTTTGATGACTTTACAAAAATATGTCAAGTTTCATTGTTGAAACTTAGTACGAGGGAACGATAAAAAATAATTATTTCTGTCTATGACTAATAAAAAAATTGCTTAAAATTATGTCTGAAACTGGTTGAAACTTGTCAGTTTTATATGCAAAAAACCGTAAGTTTCACGGTTGAAACGTAAAGCTAATTGTGCCCTCGTACGGGATCCAACTACTGCACAAATCGTGACAGGACTTGGCAGGCGAGTGCCCCCACACTCGCGTGCCCCTACGAATCGCGAGGCAAATCAAGTTAGCGGCAGAACATGTACAAACACGTATACTGATGAAATCCAGCCTGAGCCAACTATTCCCTCTGTTCCTAAATATTTGTCTTTCTAGAGATTTCAAATGAATATTATGAACCCGCGATCCGACACGTGGAGGTACCAGCGCGTGCAGACGGCCGCGGCGCGGACGAGGATGGTGGGGTAGCCAACGCGGAGGAGGATCTCGCTGAGGAGGTCGTCGTTGCCGAGCACGATGGATGCGGCGCCTGCCCTGGCCGCCGGCGGCGGCCTCGTCCCGCCGTCGCCGCCCATTATGGTGCTGGGTTTTCGTCTCACACGGCGCGGCGCAGGGTACAAAAGGATCGAGCGAGGGAGGCTAATATAAGAAAAAGAATGGGAAAACCTACTGCTCGTCTTCCTGGGCCTGTTCTGGCAGTTAAGGCCCATCTCAAAGCGCAAGTAACCAGTCATTAGGGCCCATCAAGGTCACAATATTTACCCCTCAAAAAAAATCAAGGTCACAATATTTGGATGCTTGGTCCGTATGGTAGTCACCGGCGCAATAAAGTGTGATTATGTGCAATTGCAAGATACGGAGGCTATAACCTCTACAAAAAGATGCAGAGGCTATAAGACTGACATTTCATTTTATCGTCTAAAAACACATTTACACTGTGCTACCACCTTTAAGAAAATGAATTGCTGCAACCATTTTTTCTTTGTACAGTGAAGCTATGTAGGCGTGATTGTAGGAGGAGTCTATCTCATGGACTACGAGGCCGGTGGCGATGATCTGGGCACCATTGGCATCGATAGCCTCACTCGGGTACACCCCTCGATGTTGTCGTCGACCTCCCGCCAATCATGAAGCATTCAACTATGGAGTTGTCCACCCACCACTCTAATGGATAGCTCCTCGCCATGGAGCAGTGGCAGGGCATTGCCGACGGCCTTAAAAATACTTACTTTGTATTTTAAGCATGTTCATCGCGTATCTAAAAAAAATGGCCATCTCATATTAAAGCAATGTTCTCCTCATATAAACATGTTGATCACCATTGAAAATATTCATGAATCAATTTTTTTAAACTATAAAATCACTTTGAACATTACAAAATCTGCACAAATTTTGATAAATGTACATATATTTTAAAGAATTGTAGAATTTCAAAATGTTTTTTTGCGGGGAGAATTTCAAAATGTTGACGAACTTATTGGGACATGATTTTTAAAAATGCTCAAGAAACCTAAAAAATAATTTCATTTTTACAAATACACACGAATATAAAAATTATGAATTGGAAAAATATAAATAAAATATAAAGGGTAATAAAAATAACGAAACAACAAAGGAGAAACAGTAGAAAAAATAAAAATTTAGAAAAGAAAACAGGCCCACAAAGGTGGGCTGGCCTAATCGCTTCGGCTGTTTTTCTTCCTGTTTGTATTTCGTTTGTACTTTTGCTAAGTTTTAAAGACACCAGTTTTCGAAATAAAGTGAATTTTTATGTATGGAAAATAAAAAATGTCCACGCATATTTCACAAATGTCGTCATGTATTTAAAAATATTTATCTTTATTTGAAAATTGTTTGACATATTTTTTTGAAGGAAAAGTTTATGGGGAATTTACACTTCTAGGCGTTTGCATCTACTAAGGATGCACACATCCTTTTCAGTATGAGTACCCATATTTTTTGAAGTGTAGTCTCACCATACATCAAGCATGGTCCACAAATATATATTTTGTGAGTACCAAGAATTTATCTTGACGAGTGGTTTCACCAAACATCAAGCTTTGATCCTTCGGAGAAAGCTCCTCTACTTCTCCTATCAGTTATAGGAATTGAACCTGGGATGGTCAGGCTGCACTACCCCATGCCTAACCACTGAGCTAAGACTCAATTAGCATTATAGATTCGGTGGTTGACTTTGGTGGTGAGATACAAACTATGGATGTCGCCTTGAACGTCGCCTTGACGCAGCGGGATGGTTGTACAGTAGTGGCGGTCGCACATAGCATGTAGTTGCTGTGATCGTGGAAAAGTGATGGCGATAATACATGAGTAACTTCGATGATGGTAGTACTCGAGCATCCAGCCTCGAGCTCCAGGTGAAAGCCTAGATTTGACCCAGGTTGGTTAAACCTGGCAATGGTGATGTTTTTAGGAACTCGTGCAATTCATGCATACTTTTATCTTTCTTTTTGTGGGTTTCCTTTTCCTTGTGTGTGTGTGTGTGTGTGTGTGTGTTCTAAAAATTTACGTGAATATTTTGTTTAAAATGCATGAACTTTTTTTAAAAAGCATGATGATTTTCAAAAATATTCATCATGTATTAAATGAATACTCACCACATTTTACATAAATCATCATGTTTTGAAAAAAAATCATTCTGTATTAAAACGTTCATCATGCATTAATTATTTTTTATCTTGTTTTCTCAAAGAGGTTCATCATGTGAAAAAAAAACTGTTCATCATGTTGTATATTTATTAATAAATGGTAGCTCTGTATTAAAAAGATGTTTGCTGTATATCAAAAGGTGTTCATCATGTATTAATTATGTTTGTTGGATACTAAAATTATGTATGAAAAGTTTCATTGCATACGAAAATTATGTTTGTTGGATATATTCTTGAAAAAATCATTGTTTATTTAATAAATGTTCAGTTTGTACTTCAGAAAATTCCTCGCATATCAAAAGTTGTTCATTGTGTTTTTCTAAAAGGTTATACGTACTAAAAAAGTTAGTGTTGTAAAGGTTAATAATGTTTCTCGAAAAGGTCCATCGCATACTAATAAATGTTCGCCGCGCTATTTAAAGGTTTTTCATCATGTTTTCTAAAAACGTTCATGGTGTATTAAAAATATATTTATCCGATGTAAAATAATTGTTCATTGTATATTTGATAATGTTAATTGTGTACTTCAAAAAATGTCCATAGTGCAATAAAATATACTTATCATGTATTTAATTTAATTACATAAACTAATAAGTTTTCATGCATTTAAAAAATGTTCATGTAAATTTCAAAATGTGATCACGTACTTTTAATACATATTCATATATTTGGAACGTGCTAACGCATTTAAAAAATGTTTGTTTGTTTTGGAAATAGGAAATGGGAAATGAACAAAAAAAGTAGCAGAAGACAGGAATACATAAAAGGCAGGTTTCCTTTTTTTATATACTTTCACCTATGTAGGTAATGGTTTTACTACGAGGCACATGCACAAATGTCAGTAATAGGTTCCCATGTCTGAATTTCTTTTTCCCATGTCTGATGAGATGGTGCCGTGCTGAGAACCAGCAGCGAAGCAGAACGAAACGAACGCAGTTGAAACTTGCAAACACACGAAAGAAAAGATAAAACAGGATGGGCTTCTGAGACGTTGCTGTTTGGTGGGCCGTGATCTAAAGGCCTGGAAATTCGGCTGGGCTGCGCGACGGGGGGAGTTGCGATCTTCTTCACGCGACGGAGCCAGTTGCCCTGCCTGCGGAAGGTTTTCAGATGGACTTCCGATCGAGGCGTCGCCTCAGGCGCTCGCCGCCGCCGCCGCCGCCGTCGCGTGGTCCGGGCGGAGATGACCTCATCGGCGCGCTCCACGATGACATGCTGCTCCAGATCTTCCAGCGTCTGCGCTGCGCCCGCGCCGCCGCGCGCACCGGCGTCCTCTCGCGCCGGTGGCGCGGCCTCTGGGCCCGCCTCCCCGGTCTCACCTTCCTCGACGTCCGTCTCGCGAGGAGTGTGTTGTAGGCGTCGCGCAAGCTCGACGACGCCCACACCAAGACGCTGCTGCGCGCCGCGGAGCGGCTCTCACCCGAGGAGCTGGTCTTCATCCTTCCGCACGAAATCGTGTTAAAGTCAGGCCCTCCCGTCAGCATCGTCATGCCTGGCTTTCGCCGAGCCACCTCCATCGAGCTGGACACGGGTTTCCTTCGTGTCAAGCCGCCGCAGGCGGGCGGCGAGCTCCTTGTGCTTGAGAGGCTGTCTCTCTCCGGAAACATCCTCGACATCGGCGCCTTTCTCAACCGCTGCCCATCGTAAACCTTGTCAACATGGTCGCCCTCTGCCCGCGCCTGCGCGTGCTCAAGGTGATGGCAGATAGGTCCGGGCATGATGTCACAATCAACTCTGAGTCGCTGCAGGAGCTTGATCTTAGTGTCTATGGAGGAGTCAAATGTCAAGGCATCCAAATCATGACGCCGCTACTTAAGCAACTGAAGCTCGAAGTTTGTTCCAACCCAGACCTTAGGGTGTCCATCTCGACCCCAATGGTGGAGAAGCTCTCATGGCTGCTTACGTATAATACCGAGTCATCGCTTACTTTTGGATTTTGGTCGCTTCAGAGCATGAAATTAGAGATGATAGAGAGCTATAAATACAATGATGGGGTGAGAAGCAACCAAGAGGAAGATGCGTGTTTGCGCCCCCCACGCTGCAATGTCCTTTCTTTGCACATATCTGCCTATCCCTATGTATGTCTCCTGTCTACCAACTCTTTAAAAGATTTCCTTGCTAAACTAGCTCTAAAGGCTCCATGCTATATATCAAGCTAAAACATTATGTTGTTTTCTAGAACCGTTTGGGCGCAGCAATGGACTTTGCGCCGGAGATGGAGAGACTTCCGGTTGCTAGCTTTACTGTGTTGGAGCTACATCTCAACGCAATGGGACATGTTGTAGGAGGACTTCTCCGGCATCTCCTTATGACGCATCACATCCAGACTGCTACACGAAGGCTTAAGGTTTTCCCATGGGACTGGTCCAGGGTAATTCTCCATGCTTTGTTTGCTTCCAAAAAATGAAAACGGACCTAAGTGCAGTGCTAATCTTTTCGGTGAGGGGGTCCCGTTGTATACAAAGTCTCGGGGTCATGTTTAATATTTCAAACGTGTAATCCAATTAATGTTTTCTGTATGGGAGATGTTACTACTTGTGATTACCTCTGTATATACTCGGTCTTGCCCCATGCTTAATGCTTTGAACATCTTTGTTTTGAAACTTATATAGTTTTTTTTGTGCCTTCCATATTTTGTAAATCTGGAGGGTGGTTGTGATGCACTGTTGACGTGTTACACACCAACTATCAATGCCGATCTTACTTTGTTTGCTAAAGAGAAGATTGGCCGCTATGAAATTCATGTTTCTTTTACCGTTGAGGAATTTGTTTCGAGGTAGTCATGCATGCAAGTACAAACTGAATATACACAACAAGCGGGCAACCGTGTGCCACCGCAAAAGAAATGCACAACCACGAACCGTTTTGTTGGGAAACGAGTTTAACCTTGGCTAGTTGAGCATTCATAGTAGTATGTAAAAAGGATACACATACACGATGCAAATCAAAAATGAAACTGCAAAAGTAAGGGGAGATACATAAAGCTAGCAGAAGAGCAGACAGGCAGATCCAGCATAGTTGTGAAGCGAGATAGTCACTAACCTTGGCAAAGTTGAGCAGCCGGTACAATGCAGAGAGTTGTCACGCCCCGTGGCCACGGCGATCGCCGGATGTGAGGAAGGGGAAGGTAACGCCGCTTGAGGAGAGCGGCCCACCGGAGAAATCGGGAATTCAGAGAGACAGAGGTGTACAAAACTGGCCTGGGAACAAAAACCAGTCCATATATGCCAGACCAT
>LR880971.1:13798055-13821619 GCA_904067115.1 Aegilops sharonensis | reverse complement strand
TATCTGGGCAAAGGAAATACAGGCCAGGAAGCACAGGCCAGCCAGCCTAACAGGTGAAATAGCCAGCAAATCAGGTCCAAGTACACGATCGAACAACGAGCATATACAAAACTGGCCTGGGAACAAAAACCATCCCAGCTTACTTACAATCGGCACATAACAACTGACAATATTCATAATTGTACCACAACAAACAACACCACACACACACACACACATGCATATCACCACCATCATCGTTTATGCTTACGGATTACAAATTACAATCACCCCATACCCGACAGTTCGTACTGTAATAAGGAACCACACATGCAGAATGAGCAAGCGGCGACACGAGCGCTCGTGAGCTCATGCGTGCTGCATAAGCTGAATGCCCACTCTGATTTATTTCTCGTTTGCTCGAGAGCTCTGAGCAAAGATGATCAAACCAAACCAAACCAAACCAAACTGGAAGCCACAGCAAGGCAACACAGATGTAGAGAGAAGAACACCACAAACCGATCAAGCGGGAAGCAAGGCAAGCAACGCACAGAGACACACGGCAGGAAAGCTTCTGTTATGTAGGAGGTAGCATTGCATGCTTGATGATCGATCATTCATATTTCCTTGAAAGAAGCCCAAGATCAATTACCTGCAGCATACAAACCATCAATGGTATGAATGATTAACCACACATACTGCTTCAGTAGTAGGCTGAATTTTTGTGTAGAAAAAAGAGAGTAATAATGAGGTTCAGCACAAGAGCTTACTAGCACAGTGTGTGTATGTACTAAGGAACATACGTACAAATGGAACTAGATGCAAAGCCCACCTGAGTACGGTGCCTCTGGGCAATTGGGCCTTCTTGTAGTACAGCGAGTGACTCGGCTCATAGAGGGAAGGATGATGGTTCTCCTCCAAGCCGTCCCACTCCAGGTTGTCCCACCATTCCTTCTCGCAGTCCACCTTGGGTGGCTTGGTGTCACGTCCGACGGTAGGCAGACGCCTGAAGCTCCAGCAACCCCTGATCTTAATGGTCTCGAGTTTAGGCGTGGACATCCTGCGTCTACAGATGTGCTGCAGCATTGGGAGCTCGTGCAGGTGGATACGCCTCAGATTGGAGAATTCTAGTATTTTATCCTGCTCTTGAAGCTCAGGACTCAAAGGGAATACCTCCGTGAGATCACCACAATACACTATCTCAAGGGTTTCCAAACGGCTCAACCCTGTCCAATCGCCTAGGCATAAGGGGAGTACATGTACGAGCATGGGGCAGTAGTCCAGGTGTAAGAACTTCAGGTTGAAAAAGTACGCTTCAACTGGCATGTCCCAGATGAAGCGTGCAGAGAGGAGTTGGGATGCCCAGAATGTCTCCAGATGATAAAAGGTGTTTTTGCTGTACCGGGGAACAGTAAAGACTGTGTCTAACTTGGGGCACCTCTCCACCCGGCACCATCCTAGCTTATGCCATCCTTGTTCAGGCACGGAGATACTGGTGATGGAGGCGCTATCATACATGTGCATAGATGTAGCCCGACAATGTATACAGTAAGGAAATAATAATGCGTTAGTACTAGCACCTGAAGCATCCTCCAAAAGTTTGTTGTCCTCCATGAGCACCTTTATCATAACTGTATATTCAAGTTCACGAATGTAAATCTTGGGGCAGTCCCACACCATCAAATCTGCAACTGGGCCATTCTTCAGTACATCTTTGTACTTGGAGTCCATTATGGTACTTGTATGCGGTTGTACTTGCACTGGTTCGTAGCAGCTTGTTCCTTGGATGTTTGCTGCAGCACATATATCAATATGTAAGGATGACTCATCTAAAACACTTCTGCTTAAGGGACAAAGAGACCTAAGGAGCCGAGTGTCCGTAACAGAAATCTGCCATCCACCCTTAAACATTTCTTCTTTCTGCTGGTGGAGGGATGGATCAGCTTGCGGATGTGCAAGTGATGCCTCCCCACCATAAGCTGATGTTGATGGTGAGGTTGTGTTAATGTGCACCACTCTCGGCCAGTATTCTCGCCAACCATTTATCATAGTCCTTGGCCACAATATTGCACGGAGCTTCTCAGAGTCTAGCAGGACGATCCGTTTGGGGGCGTCTTGCACTCCTCCAAGGTTGAGGATTTTCACTCTTGTGCCTGAGAGTTCCAGCACCTCGAGACCCCTCAATAATCCTTTCAACAACACATTTGCCAATTCTTTGCATCCCCTAAAAGAGATATTTTTTAACCCATCACATCCATCAATAATGACGCTCTTAAGGCTACCGTTGCTTGCTGGCCCAGATAAGCATGCCATGCCTTGTGTGATGTGATTTCCCGAAAAATCAAGAAGTTCCATGCTTTCCATCTCTGAGAACATGTTGTTGTTGAAGAAGCAGGTGGACTTTGTTACCCGGAGCTTACGAATGTTACACAGCCGTCCTCGCAAATGGCTCATGTCCCAATTTTCAGCACCCATCACATTTAGCTCCCTGAGCTGGGTCATGAGATCCATCATCCTTGCTGACAAGATCTGATCACAATCTGTGTACCGCAGGTCAAGCACCCACAAGTTTTGAAAGCATGAGCACGATCTAGCGGTGTTGTTGTTGTCCAACTCATCCTTCTCTTTGTCTTCATCTGTGTGGTGATGGCTTGTGGTAATTCTTGTTATATCATCTTGGCAGTGCTCAAGCCACAGGAACCTCAAGCTATGGCAACAGAGGAATGGAGGCGATGAGAAATTGAAGGTGCACCATGAGAGCTTGAGCACGCGGAGCCCGTGCGAGTGTTGAAACATGTTTTCGAGAATAACACTGAAGCGGCTCTGTACAAATCCACAAGTTGCTGTTGAAATACAGTATGACATGCGCTCAGCTGACTTTGTCAGGTGAGAGGATAGTATTACTGTTGATTCATGATTACTAAGTCGATTGTCATTGTTCAACAACCGTACCTCATGCTGTACAACATCGCCAACTTCCCATGCCTTGTCAATGTCTGTCAATGGGATGATCCCATCGCATACCCAATAATTACTGGTGTGTATAGCCCAGTCGTAGTCAATGATGTGAGAGCCGATGCAGCACTGTTTCAGCATATACAAGACACACTCAGCAGCAATCGCTGAATCAATGAAGATATGGCTATGCTTATAGCAGGAAAGTTGTGCAGCCTCATGGTGAACTAGGTAAGACCAAAGCTCTTGTGGATCTCGCCCATATCTTGAAGCTGAAAGAAGAACATGTGTTGTTGTGCTCTTCACATTGTCTGTCATCTTGGGGTCAAGCCGAAACCTCCCTCGGAAAGTCCACAACATCTTGCTATTGGCATATCCATATAGAGAAAGGCCAAAATCGAATATATCAATCTCCTCATTGCCTCCATTATGCAGAATCACCAAGAATCTCCGATTCTGTGTGGTTTGATAGATCTCTCTGACAACTTGTGCTATCTCAGTTCGGGAGCCCTCATCTAACCCATTTATATCATCCAGCTCATCTTGCTTGTCAAACATGTCCATCACCCAATTGGGAAGGTTCAGCTGCTCTGCTATTTCCCTCTGCATTGCTCTTCTGCTCTCCCACTTTGAGCAGTCAATGTGGATGATTTTCTCAAACTCCAGCCCTGCAGGCCTTGTTGATGGCTCATTTGATACTCCAAGGCGTTTGGCTATGGCTTGTAGGACGGCAGATGCCCCAAGACCGTCCCAGCCATCAAAGTAGATGGCATTCTCTCTGCTACTTGTAGTGTCTTTCCCAAGTTCAACGAGAATCCTGTCGACGGCCACATCAATGGTGTCCGCCACGATAACCTGCATGTGTGTACAGGGAGGTGAGGTGAGAATCAGTCCAAACTTCAAACTTGGAACTCAGTACTAACCAAAAAAAAAAACACTAATGGCAATATTCTGATGCATGACTAACTGTTTTTTAAACTCCACTAAGTGAGTATGCATAGTCTGCAAAATAAACACATGTGTGATCCAAATTAACTGACGACCATGCTAGTATAGAAAAAACTTTACCGGAAATCCATTTTGGCTCTAGGGAGCACATGTTCCTGTGTGCCAAAAATGGATTTTACAAATGTCAAAAAAAAATTTGATGTGTTCACTGTCACACCCAAATGCTGCATGCAAATTTCAGGGGAAAAACTTAAGCATTTTGACGTGTACAAAAAAAAACCAAGTCGAACGCCAAATATTATCTCCAAATGTTATACTTAATTTTGTTTCACTGACAAAGCACTGCTATCCCGTATCGTATGAAAATTGTCAAGCACACTTGCTACACTAACATGAACATCTACAAAAAAGATCAGAAATTTTAAAATTTATTTACTATTTATTTCGATTTTACTGTTCATTGCTCTCCAGAGCCAAAAACCCGCGTCCAAACTTTACCCCAAAATCTTCTGCAATTACTATGACTGTGCTTGGATGGATAGAAAATATATATAACATACAGAATGGAATGAAGGTGATTTGTAAGTGCAAAAGTACCTTTGTACGCATGATGAAATTGATCGGATCTGTCGGTCTCTAGCCTCGAGCTGAAGTCATTTTCGGGCTCAAGATCAACCACCCAGCTCTTCAGCAATCTCCATACTCATTTGGACTAGTAGTCGGTCAGTTCCTAACTTCCTATCTACATTGACATACAGGTAGAAACGATAAACTGAACTAGCTTACACAAATCTAAAGAATTCAACAAGTTTGTCCTCAAAAAAAAAAAAAATCAGCAAGCAGATTTAGTACAGGTGTAAGATGAGCTAGTTACATACATACCTTGGTTAAGTAAATAAATAGTAGTATGTAGAGAATCTGTAGGACAATAGAAGCCAAGTAGATCATTCAGGTGCCACTACAAGCTGGCTGGATTGGAGAGCAAGAACAAGGAGAAAAAACAGCTGCGCTACATGGTACGACAGGATAACCTTGCGAGGTGCTTCTTTCTTGTGCTTACACACAAATGCCTTAGACAGACTAGAAGCAAGCGGCTCCATTCCTTGCCTTTTCCTTTTCGGTATTCTCAATCCATGCCAGGATTGCCTTTTGCTTTAGCTAAAGATAGAAATCAGTTCTTTGCTTGCAGCTGGCTAGCTGCAGGATTTAAAGATAAAGATAAAGGATTGCAATGATGTCTGCTTTCTGTCCAATCTTCCTGCTGACTGAAAAACTTTTTGTGTCTCTCAAGCCATTCGGGTTGAGGAAACTCTGAAGTAGGGCAACCACATTTGGACTTCAACTTGCATTGCCGTTACAGTAAGGTAGGATGCTAATGGGGCAAATTGTACCCCTACTACTACGTTGCGGAATGTGGCTGACATATCTGTTTGCAGCTCTCGAGAAATTTGCGACACGGATTCATATAAGAGCTATGCTAGTGTACTACAAAGCGTCTATAAGAGACCCATTACAACAAGGCTTCCTGCTCTTTAATCTAGTGTGAGGTTGACATGATATGCTTAGCTCTCCTATATAAATCCAAAAATGCTTCACGCACTGCTAGAACCTTTATGCAAAATGCAAACTACGCGCACCAAAAAATGCAAACTGACGAAGAGCTAGATCCCGCAACATGACTTATGTTGCAAAACAAATCCCGCAACACGACCCATGTTGCAAAAACATTCTGCAACACAACCCATGTTGCAAAACAAATCCCGCAACACATCCTACGTTTGCAAAAATCCACAACATAACCTCTGTTGCAAATGTCTCTGCAACAAGACATCTGTTGCAGAGTAGAATTGTCAGATTCGACGGCTCGCTAGGCGGTGGATCAAAGATCCACCCGCCGACGCGTAGCAGCCCCCAAATTGCTACTTCTTTTCCACTCCCATTTTCTTCGTTGGGCAATGCTACGCGTCAGTCGGCGGATAGCATAAAAACATCAAGCGCCTCCAGGGTTGTCCGATTGACAAAAAAAATAGCCATCAGATCTTTTCCAAATGTGCATGTCATGAATTGCAACAAGTTGGTTATTGCGTTGTTCGCTCTGCAACCGAGGCTTCATTACAAAACCACCCGAACCATTGTTTTCTTTGTTTTTTGAGCTTAAAGCGTTATTTCCTTAAGTGTCATCTTTGCAACAAGGTCATGTTGTAGAAATTTATTTGCAACAGAGGTTATGTTGCAAAATTATTAGTTTCCGTCTTTCATCTTTTTACAGCATAGATAATGTTGCGGGAGGACTTCTGCAACATGCGCGGAATTATTGCTTTCGTCTCAAGACCTCTGCAACAGGAGCCTTGTTGTGCTCGGTCTTCTGCAAAAAGATCCTTGTTACAAGACCCTTTTTGAATCATTTTTTTTCTCCAGTCTCTGCAACAAGGAGTGCCTTTTGTAACAAAGAGGCTTGTTGTCTCTAAACACGAGGCCACCGGCAACAAGGACCTCCGGCCGAGCTCGCTCCATGTCGGAGGTGGGGGGATGCGAGCCCGTGTTAACCAGGGATGGTTGTGTCGTGGTCCCAGCCACGTCTTGGCTCGCCGGACATGGCTCTTCCCTGCCAGCATCGGGACAGCTTCGACGACGACCGCTCAGGCAGGTTGTGGTGGTGGAATCCCCCACTGCATCTGATAACCACGCCGCCCCACGCCGTGCTTTCACTCTGGCGGGCATCCGCGCAACACTCCACGGCCCAACATCGCCTCATGATTTGGGACAAGGTGAGCGTACGGGAGAGGAAGAATGCGAGAATGAGATAAGGGTCGTGAGGTGTGTGGCTAAAAAGGGGATGTGGCCGCCAGCGGTGTGCTCACTCCGCACTGCAAGATCAAGAGGATCTGACGAGCCGGAGGCGATCGGCACAAGTGAGTTATCAGTCAATTGAACAGAATCATTTCCTCAAGAAAAAAGCAAGCAGAATTCTTTGAGAACCTTCAGAACTCCGAGAACGTTCAATAGGCTCCCATCCAAATTGTCATCATCTTTCAGATCAGAACAGACAGAACACATGGATATAAGTAGCGCTAGTGATATCGTTAATCTATAACCAAACCGTTGTGCACACCACACACACAAAACCATCACTATCATCACCACCGTTCATGTTGCAAATTAGAGATTACAATCAGTTGATTATTCAAACCACAACAAACAACTCCACACACACAATAATCACCATCATCATTCAAGCTTACATATTACAGCACCCACACAAAGAAGGAGCTCATGCTGCATCAGCCGAATGCCCACTCTGACTTATTTTCTCATTTGCTCTAAAGCAACCAGATGAACAGTGCTTTGATGGACCGAGCAAGGATGGCCAAACCAAACCAAACCAAATCAAATGAAATGAAACTGCAAAGGGGCGTCACCGCACCAAGGCAATGCCGATGTAGAGAACACCACAAACCAATCAAGCAGGAAGCAGGGCAAGCAACATACACGCGGCAGGAAAGCTTCAGTTATGTAGGTCTGCATGATGACGTACATGCATTCAGGTTGGACGAGCTCGAAGATCAATTCACATGAGGGGTGAATTACCTGCAGCATGGTAAACGAACATTGGTAGGGACAATTAAACAGATATACTTTCATTGGATACAGTGGTAAGTTGGTTTTGTTCTAGAAAAGAGAAGCTAGTGATTTGTTCAGCACAAAATTAAGTTTGTTTGCAGAGTAGGAGAGACAGAGTTATATGTGTGTAGCTCACCTGAGTATGGTGCCTCTGGGCAGCTCGGCCTTGTAGTACAGCGAGTGGCTTGGCTCGTAGAGGGATGGGTGATGGTAATTATTCAACCCGTCCCACTCAAGGTTATCCCACCAGTCCTTCTCGCAGTCCACCTTGGGTGGCTTGGTGTCGCGGCCGACGGACGGCAGACGCCTAAGGCTCCAACAGCCTCGGATCTTGGCGGTCTCGAGTATAGGCGCCCACATCCTGCACCCATAGATGTGCTGCAGCTTGGGGACCTCATGCAGGTGGATGCTCCTCAGATAGGGAAATTCTATAACTGTATCCTGTTTCGGGGGCCCAGGGGCCAAAGGGAAGACCTCCCTTAGATCATCACAGTACACTATCTCGAGGGTCTGCAAATAACTACAGAAGAACCTCCCTGAATTTCTGCTGGCCAAGGTGAACACGTGTAAGAGCCTGGGACAGCAGTCCAGGTGCAAGAACTCCAGACTACAAAAGGTGAGAGTTGACGTAGTAAAGGTCTGGGCCGTCAGAAGCTGGGACAACCATAATGTCTCCAGACGCCTAAAGCTGGACGCACCATTGCCCTGCCGAATATTGAAGACCGTGTGTAGCTTGGGGCACCTCTCGACTCGGCACCATCTTAGACTCTGCCATCCTGATCCGTCGGGAGGTGGAGGGATATTGGTGATGGACAAGTTATCATAGACATGCACAGATGTACTCTGCTTGCATATAAAACCAGGCAATAATAAAGCACTAGTGCTAGCACTTGGGGCATCCTCCAAAAGTTTGTTGCCCTGTCCATGAATGATCTTTATCATACATGTCTTTGGTTCGTCCCAAAAAAGAAATATCTTAGGGCAGTCCCACATCACCTTCACTCCAACTGGGCCACCATCCTTCAAGACATATCCATACATGGAGTCCACCATAGTCCTTGTGTGCGGTTGGACTTGCAGTAGTTTGTTGCTGCTTGTTCCTTGGATGTTGCAACCACCAACAGTAGCTGCAGAACAGATATCAATATGTACCGATGTGGCCCTTAAAAACTCTCTTACAGGAGAAAGCGACCTCAGGAGCCTTGTATCCATAAGAGAAATCCGCCATCCACCGTTAAACTTCTCGTCTTTCTGCTGTTGGAGGGCTTGATCGCTATGAGGATGTGCATGTGATGCTTCACCTCCGTCAGTTGATGCTGATATTGAGGTGGTGTCAAGATGCAGCAAACCAGACCACCCTTCCCCTTCAAATGTCTTAGGCCACAATACTGCACGGAGCTTCCCGCAGCCTAGCAGGATGATCCGCTTGGGGAGCGAGGTGGCTACCACTTCCCTGAAGTTGAGTGTTTTCACTCCTGTGCCTGAGAGGTCCAGCTCTTCAAGACTCCCCAACGATCCTTTCAAGATTATGTTCTTCAATTCTTTGCAGTTCCTAAAAGAGATGATTTTTAACTCATCATCGGCGCCAATAATGACAGTCTCAAGGTTAATGTTGCTTGCTGAGCCAGATAAGCTTCTCGTGTAACCACTAACCATATTCCCTGTAAAATCAAGAAGCTCCATGCTTCCCATATCTGAGAACACATTGGTGTCGGACCAGCAGGTGGACTTTGTTAACCGGAGCTTGCGAATGTTACGCAGTCGTCCTTGTAAATGGCTAAAGTCCCAGTTTTTGGCTCCCATCACGTTTAGCTCCCTGAGTTGGGTCATGAGATCCATCACCTGTGCGGACAGGATCAGATTCAAATCTGTGTAGCGCAGGTCAAGCACCCATAAGCTTTGGAAGCATGCCAACAACCTTGCAGTGTCCTCCTCTTCCAAGTGCGCCCCATATCTCTTTCCTAGGTTTTGACAGTGGTCAAGCCATAAAAATCTAAGGCCGTGGCAGCAGAGAAATGGAGGTGATGAAAAGCTGAAGCTACACCTTGAGAGTTTTATCACGCCAAGCTTGTCAAAATGCTGGAACGTTCTGCTAGGAACGACTCCATCAGGGACCAGCACAAATCCATAAGCTGGTGATGCCCAGTGTGGTACGCACTCGGCATACCATAGAAAGCGAGAGGGAAATTCATTGTCGCGGTAGTCCATATTCCATCGGATATCACCTTGCAGTCTCTCACCAACTTGCCATGCTTCAGCAATGTCTGTGTCTTTCTGTATGATTCCATCACATATCCAATAGTTGCATGCATGGGTAGCCAAATCATACTCGCTGTCGACATAATGGCGGCTGGTGCAATGTAGTGTCAACATATACAAGAAGCACTTAACAAGTATTGCAGCATCAACGCTATTCTCGTATGCAACTAGTGTAGCCTCTTCACGCAGTAGATAGTACCAGTGATCTTGTGGATTTTTCTCATAGCATGAAGCTGAGAGAAGAACATCTGTTGTATCCTTCTTCATGGCCTTGTCTTTCATATTGGGGTCCATCCGAAACCTCCCTTGGAAGGTCCATATCACCTTGTTGGTCAAATATTCATATACAGGAAGACCAAGGCTAGATATGTCAATCTCCTCGTTGCTTCCATTGTGAAGAACCAGCAAAAACCTGCTGCCCTGTATGCTCCTCTGGATCTCTATTGCGACCTCTGCTATCCCAGCCCGAGATTGCTGATCAGTAATACCATTGAAATCCTCCTCCTCTTCTTGCTTGTCAAACATCTGCATCACCTGATTGGGAAGCTTCAGCTGCTCTGCGATTTCCCTCTGAACTGCTCTTGTGCTCTCCCACTTAGAGCAGTCGATGTGGATGACTTGCTCAAACTGCAGTCCCCATTGCCATTTCTTTTCATTTGATGCGAGCTGTTGGGCTACGGCTTGCACGACCGCAGATGCCCCCAGCCCGTCCCAGCCATCAAAGTATATGACATTTTCTTTTCCTCTAGGATACTTGAGTTCATCGAGAATTCCTTCAACAGCCTCATCAATGGTGTTTGCCTTGATAACCTGCATGCATATGTGAAGCGGTGAGGACGGTGGCCACCAGTGCAAAGTAGCTACATACATAGTAGCAGTACTCCCTCCATTCCAAAATATAGTGCGCCCGCGCTTCTCGAGGTCCAACTTTGACCATAAATTTAACCAATGAGACCGACTGCGGCGGGAGAAAAAATTATATAGTTGAAAACTTCTTTTGAATACGAATTCGCTGGTATAACTTTTGCTCCCGCCGCAGTCGGTCTCATTGGTTAAATTTATGGTCAAAGTTGAAGCACGGGAATAGAGGAAGCACTATATTTTGGAACGGAGGGAGTAGTATATATATGAAACAATATGTGATGGGCAAGGTTACGCAAGCGTGATGCAATTAATGAACAGAACTCCTGAGATATAGAACACTTTACAACAAAAGATTTACCACAATCGATGCACCCACGAGGGTAAATAACCCAAATATTTTGTAAACTAGCTCGAACGGGATAAGAAAGATAACATGCACAAGTGAACGAAAAGTGATGGTACATGTAAACATACTTCTGTACGCATGATGAATTGGCAAGATACTGCAATCTCTACCCTCTAGATAAATTCCATTTCCAGGTCATCATTGATCAGTCAGCTCACTAGAAGTCTCCAGCTGAATTCCTCGAGCTCGATTGATTCCTGTATACAAATGCAATGATATGCAAGCAAGATTAATAAAATAAAGCTCAATGACCTAAAGGAGAGCATGCAAAAAATATAATTCTCTTGCTTCCACAAAATTTCAAAAAAATCGCACGTGTATGTCATAGAATACTGTGTGCAGCTGTTAAGTTTCATACAAATTTTTATATTTTTATGTGCAAAAAATAACAAAATTAGAGCACATAAATGTGCTTTTTAGCCTCTCATGATTGCTATTTTAGTTTGGACTGCATGTGAGATTTCACAAAAAGTTTGCAAATACATAGGTTACTGTAATATCTACATGTGATTGTTAATGGAATTTTTTGAATCTTCGAAACTCACTTCTATTCTTTCAAAGTAAAGAGAGCACATTTGCTCAAGGGTAGAAAATCTATGTCCTGATAAAACTAGCATACATAGATACGAAGAAGCAGACAGGCTGATTGAATACAGGTGTAAGCTGAGCTTTACATACCTTGGTTATATTGAATAACTGGTACTATGCAGACTTGCAGAGAGTATGTAGCTAGGTAAAGACAGGGGCAACTAGAAGCTGGCTAGACTGGAGAGCGAAATCTGGACACACAACATGCTTCGACGGGGTCCTTGTGGTTACACACAAATGCCTTGGCTAGACAGAATAAAAGCAAGCAGTACTATTCCTTACCTTTTGCTTTGCCTTTTGTCTTTCCTTGAGGACTATCTTTTGCTTTCACTAAAGACAGAAATCAATTCTCTGCTTGTAGCTAGCTTAGCTGCAAGATTTAAAGATAAAGATTTCAAGGCCTGACCGGCCATTGTTTGATCTCGCTGCTAGCTAATCAAACAACTTTTGTGTAACTTGCATTGAAAAGAATGTGGTGCAAGTTAGATTCAAGGGTGCGGCTAATATCACTAATCCTATTTTACTATTTATAGCTTCATCTGCTACACAGATTCCTATACAAGTACTACTCACAAGGATTGCAGTTTTCTATTCGAATGTAATGTGAGAGGCTGAAATGCTTACTTAACTTTGCTACATAATAAATCAGAAAATGCTTCATACACTGCTACAAACTTTTAAGAAAGTTACCTGCATATAATATTGACACTATCAAGAACTGTCAAGGCACACTCCGAAATGTACTAAATATCGACACACAATTTTTGCACCCTTCACTGCATCTGTCAGATATGGTCAGAAATATCACATTGTCAAGCTAAAACATAAGTAGCCTATTGTACAGAAATGTTGTAAAGCAAAAAAGCTACATGCTGCGAAGAAATATTTGGGCTGCTTCATGCTTATCAGTGTGCACAAATACCATAGAACGCAGAATAAAACAAGAGGCAGTATCCTTACCTTTTGCTTTCGTTTTTCTCTCGCATTGGGATGATTACCTTACGCTTTGCTAAAGACGGAAATCAATCCTTTGCTTGTGTCCAGCTACAAGCAGGGTTGAAAGATAAAGATAAATGATTGCAAGACTGTCCCTTTACTATTGGATCCTCCTGCTAATTGAGCAACTTTTGTGTCTTTCAGGCCACCTGCCTGTCAAGTAGAGCATCCAGCTTTGGGTGTTAGATTGCATTGCAATTCAGTGAAGTAGGATTCATTGGGGGCAAAATGTACTACCAGTTATGTTGCGGAATGTGGCTCATATCTCTAGTGTACTATGTATAGCTTGGATAGATGTGCTGCGCGGATTCCTATATGTGCCCTATAATCACAAAATTTTCTGCTCTCTTTCCCTTTGGAGGTGATGTGAGGCTGACTTGCTTAACTTTACGATAAAATCAGAAAATGCTTCACACACCGCTAGAAACATCATATGGAAAGTACATGCAACTAAAAATGGTGACCCCTCGCACTCAAGCACTCGAACCTGCTATGGAATCTTCATGTGCACCATTTATCCTTGCTCAAAATCATCCAACCAAATTTACTACATATAGTAATACCCACTTTATCCTGCAAGAGAGAAATTAGTATAGTACATCAGTAAAGTAGAGCAAAAGTACAAAAACAGCAGGACCTGAATTTCTTTTAAGGTTGCATTATATAGTTAAGCAGCTTACGGTGTAAATAATTGCTTTCTTAGAGGCTGGGGCGGGGCAAAGTATGAAAACCGACCTGATGCGGAAAGTGTGTAAGACTAAACTATGCACAATGGAAACACACCTTTGCTAACTTTTTTTTTATCTAGAATGGAATAGTTAAGATAAGCAAAACAATTAGATTATGATCTTGACAAATATAAGCACATGTGCATTATCTTGACAAATATCTAGAATTGTCAAGCCACTCTGAACTGCACTGAATATCGAAACACAATCTTTGCACCTTTCATTACATTCAGTCATATACGGTCACAAATATTACATGGCCAAGCAAGAACATTTAAGTTTGTCAAACATGGTTAAGCAAGTGCTACAAAATCTAGCAATTTACTATATGTACTCGGAAATATTACATGGTTAGGAGTATGAGCTGTATCAGGCCTCCACTAAAACCATCAAACAAAATTCCATAATCAGGTCTAGCAAGGAACATTTTGGTCACCTACATAAAGCTGTACTGTTGTGTGCTTACTCTCACTGTAAGTTCTTAATTTGAATAGGGCAAAAGCGAATCACTACTGCGGCCAAAATGTTACCAATACAACCTCACTCCGGCGGCATGCAGAATCGAAATTCCTACTTACCGGAGTGCCAGTGTGGAGGCAAGTGGTCCGGTGGCGCAGCCCAAGAATAGCTCTGAAAGCCATAACCAGTTATCGGAAACAGCACTCATCGAGCCCAAGTAGAATTACACGTGCAATGAAAGAATGTTAAAAATAACCTCCTCGGAAGCAACAGCATCCCAACCTATCCACAATTCTCTATGCACTGCTCCATTCACAAGTTGAAGAAATAACAAACCTTCAGGAGCACTTGTCTTGAGTAAATAATTTAGTTAACACCAATACTTGATATGAATACTGCCACCAAAATCATCATCTTCCGGATCAGAACAGAAATAAAACATGGATAAAAGTACCTCTGGGTCTCAGAAAGCCTGTATCATGACTTCGGAAGATGATGATCTCGGTGGCAGATAAGTGAACCTAGCAATGGATTTATGATCAAACTGAAACTGTTGCACACTATATTTTGTTTACAAAAAATTACAGTCAGTCCATAACTGATTGTTGACTACCAGAATAGATTATACTGTATTCTAGATGCACATTATATTATATATGTAGGAACTGAATAAATATGTTGCTGTGATCTCATTGTCGAGAGTTTCACTTAGCTTCACTGCACAGTGCAGCTAAGCTAGCTAGCTGTGTCTGTGTTCTACAAACAAGCTCTGCATGCCCATGCTTCACTTGCCACCTTGTGGTCTAGTGGCATGCAAGATTTACAATTTGGTACACTACCACCAAACTAGATACTAAGCAATTTCTGCTAGTACAGCCAAACTGCTTGTACCCAACAAAGACCATCTACGTCAACGGGATGTGCCTCTTCAACAACAACACCAGCGCCCGGGTCACCACCACCAGCCTCATCATCCATGAGATGGACTCCTACAACCAAGCCAACTTGGCTTCACTGTGAAGAAAAATGGAAACATCACTTTCTTTATTTTATAGCATATAGTATATGTGCAGTATCCCTTCTGAATTTTTGCTTCACTTTTCCTATCTTTTATTTTTCTTTTCCATCTTAGTTATCTCTATTCATTCACCCGAAAAAAAAATAGTTATCTCTATTCATTGTCAAGGCCTTTCAGTAAGTTGTAATAGCCAGTGGAAGATGTCAGGTTACAAAGCTAGAGTTGTACATCACACCAGTCCAATTTCGACAGAGAATTTTTTACTTCCAAATTTTCAGTTGGTCAATACTGTCTCAGGCTAACAACAATTGCAGGAGGACAGTACCAATGTGACCATAAAATGCACAAGAAATACATATGATTCTTCACACACTGGATAACACTTTGCGCTGTTATATATATCAGGTATCTAAAATACACTCACCAGGCCATGCTGGGGTTCTTGGGCATGCAGCCAGTGACTTCTGCAATTCCTGATATTCAAATTGCAGTATAACTGTTCTTCAGGGGCATTTCTCCAGTAAGTTATTCCCAGTGCTTGCTGCAGCTTGTTCTCTTGTTCTCCAGTAGCTAATGGTGACAAAACTGCAATGATCTTGTCCAAGCAGAACTGCTAGAAATATACCCTTTACATGACTCACATTGCCATCAACTACCCATATGGCAACCAGGCACTAAACTTCAACAAGGGTTGGTTCAGGCATCACATTGGCATGTTTTAGGCTGCCTGTGGAAACACTTCGGTTGCGTAACAAAAGTCTTGGAGATTTGGAAGCCAAGCTAATAACGGAGACTCAGTGGATGGGATTCATCGCTTTGTTCCCTTTGCTGCTTGGTGCAAAGCCATAAGTGGGATCTTCTTTCAACAAACTTGAGGCCCATCTCCAAGCCATAACCGAAAAAATACCCTGCACATTTTGCAATTAGTAACCACTTGAAGTGTGCAACATCAAACATTATGTAAAATGTAAAGAAAAACACTGTGGAGATGGAGCTTTATCTGGCAAGAGGTTAAGCTCAGACTAGCATCATTCTAGTTATGCTAAAATGAAATGAAAAGATTAACACTCAGACTGTTAAGGCAGAAGAGTGGTGGTTTCTTCTGTCAATGTGCCGAATTTGGTAATTATCGCACAGAATGACAAAACCTGGCATACCCTTCCACTTTGGTACACAAGAGTCAATAAGGATATAGAAGTCATGCACAATCCTTATACCAAACTGCATACTGCTGTTAGCAAATGCAGATTCTCCCTTTGTCTGTCAGATCCATACCAACCAACAATTAGGAACAAAATGGTAATCAAAACAATCTTCCAGAACTACAGTTTCATGATGACATAAACACACCTCTTATGAGTCCTGCACCTGCAGGGAACATGATTTGTTCGTACTGTGTCACACAAACCCAGTTGATGGCCAGGGACTATTATCCATGATTGGCTTCGTTCAGCTTTCCTCCTTTTCTTCCAGTAGCACTTCTGACTTTAGTTAAACTTGAAGCATGTGCAACGTTGGCCAAACAGACAGTGGAATTACCAGAAGTCCCCACATGAGCAAATGCCATTGCTAAACTTGTGAAATCTGACAGCATCCCTCACAAGAATATCACGCCCAGTTATCTTTGAGATGAACTTGGTAGCATTGTGACAATCCACACAGACCCGCAGATTCTTGACAATCCGAATAGGCATTTCCTCTGGAACAAAAATTAAGCCAAAGGCAATTGCAAGCTTCTCGCTATGATGGCTGAGCATGTGAACCTTCTCAGCATCTGCCACATCATGCAACACTGAACTGACATCAGGCTTGTATCCTTCTTCCAACATCTTAGAGTTGAGCCACTGGAGCTTCTCATAAATTGTTCCGGAGAAGGGGTGAGACTGATCGTCAGCTGAAAATATGTGAACTTTATTCTTATACTTGATCCAGCTGCAGCCTGGTTCCTTCTTCACTTGCCTATCTCTCATTCCACGCCTAAGCTGGGCAACCTCACTCCATTCACCTTTAGTAGCATGCATGCTGCACAGCAAGACATAGCTCGCTGGGTTTTGAGGGTCAGTTTTCAAGAGATTCTCAGCAGCCCATTTCCCAATCTCCATGTCACCACGCAACCTACATGCGCTAAGCAGTGTTGCCCATCCAATTGCATCAGGACACCGTGGCATCTGCCTTATGAACTCCTCAGCTTCTTTTAACCTTCCTGATCTGCTATACAGGTCAATCATACAAGTATAGTGATCATCCAAGGGCACAATACCATGGTTCTCCTGCATGAACTGGAAGTAGCTGCGGCCTTTCTCCACAAGCCCTGAACGGCTACAAGCAGAAAGGACACCGATAAACGTTACCCCGTCAGGCTTCACACCCTTAGACAACATCTTCTCAAACAAATCTATGGTTTCTTTTGCCTTCCCAAACTGCGCATAACCTGTTACAAGGGCAGTCCAGGAGACCTGATCCTGAAACGGCATCTCATCAAACAAGCAGTGTGCGTCCTCGATACTGCCGCACTTGCCGTACAAGGTAACTAGTGCATTAGACACTGTAATGTACGGCCTCAACCCTGAGACAAGCGCCATGCAGTGGAACTGTGCTCCCTCTTCCAGGCTTGCTAGATTAGCACAAGAACTTATAACACTGCCAAGGGTGAAATCATCAGGCTTAATCCCATCCCTCTGCATCTCCAGGAACACCCTCACAGCCTCCTCGCTGCACCCGTTCTGTCCATAGCCAACAATCATTGCGGTCCATGAGATGATGTTTTTGCAGGTCATCCTTCTGAAAACGGCTTCTGCCGACCTGATGCTCCTGCACTTTGAGTACATGTCAACAAGCGCACTTCCAACAAAGATATTGTCATCATACAGAGTTCTAATTGTGTAGGCATGGATTTGCATCCCCTCTTCTGAGGCAGCAAGGGCGCCACAGGCTGTAAGGATGCTTCCGAAAGTGTACTGATCAATGCCGACACCCTCGGCCCTCATCCGCCTGAAAACATCCAGCGCCTCCGACTGCAACCCATTCTGTGTCAGCCCTGTAACCATCGTAGTCCAGGTGATGGAGTCCCTGTCGACCATCGCCTCAAACACCCCCCGAGCCTCAGCAACCATCTTGCACCGGAGCAGCCCCGTGATCATGGTATTATACATCACCACATTCTTGCCCTCCATCTCATCAAAGACCCGCTTGGCGTCCCCGATGAGCCCCATCTTGGCGTACATATCGACCAGGGGGCTCCCGGTGAAGGCGTACGCCCCGAACCCGAGCCGCAGGATCTGGCAGTGCACCTGCCGGCCGAGCGAGCGGTCGCCGAGCGCCGACGCGGCCATGACCATGCCGGACATTGTGATGCGGCTGGGCCTGACCCTGGCGCCGTCCACCACCGCCTCCTCCCGGAGCAGCGCCTGGTACGCCCGGGCCGCCCGCGCGGGGGCGCCGGCGCCCGAGAAGCCCGCGATGAGCGCGTTGTAGGACACGGCGTCGCGCTTGGGCATGGACGCGAAGAGCCGCTCCATGTCCGGGAGGAGGCGCGCGCGGGCCAGCGCCGAGAGCAGCGCGTTGCGGGTGAAGAGGTTGGGGTCGGGCATTGCGTCGAACAGGCGGCGCGCGAGCGGGAGGCGGCCGGACCTGGCGTAGGCGGCGAGGAGGTGGTTGAGGAGGTAGGTGGGCGGCAGGTGCGGGAGCGTCCGGAGGACGAGGCAGTGGACGGCGCCGGCGACGCGGGCCCCATCGCGGCCGCCGGCGGCGGCGGAGGAGGAGAGGAGCGCGGCGTAGTGGTTGCAGAGCGGGCGGCTCATAGCGGGAGCCGGCGCGGGCGAGGGAAACCGGCTCACCCGCGAAGCGCTTCGCGGTCCATATCGCGCCAGTTATGGGCCTAGCACTCAGGCCCATTTCTCGTTGACGCGTGGTCATGGGCCTCGAGTAAAAAAAATCTACTCTCTCAGTCCCAAAATATAAGAGAAACGCTCTTATATTATTTATGGGACCGAGGGAGTAATAAATTGTGCACCTTCTGCGGGTTTTGCCACAATAAATACAGCTTGTTTTTTTAAAAATACAACTATGAGATGGTTTGAAATTTGAATGATCGGTTAAAAATGGATGTACTTTGTTCTCCAGACTGTTTGATGAATCAAAAATTATATTGTGCCGATCAATGTATATGATGACTCATGCCCACACCCGCGGCTAACACATGAATCAAAATGGATGTACTTATGTTGTGTGAGTCAAGATTCAAGTGGTCCGGTCCGGTTCGCATCTATTATTGAACATGCAAACCTATGAAAAAATTCCCAGGTTTCACGCTCTCGTGTGAGAGGGGCAATGGGTAAACCTTAGGTTCGGCCTTCTTTATCTGATTCACAACACCATGGATGACTTGAGGAGAGGAGAGGCTTATTTAGTGTAGTGTTGGTGGGAATTTGCCCCCCCCCCCCCCGCGCCCCCCCCCCCCCCGCGCCCCCCCCCCCCCCGCGCCCCCCCCCCCCCCGCGCCCCCCCCCCCCCCGCGCCCCCCCCCCCCCCGCGCCCCCCCCCCCCCCGCGCCCCCCCCCCCCCCGCGCCCCCCCCCCCCCCGCGCCCCCCCCCCCCCCGCGCCCCCCCCCCCCCCGCGCCCCCCCCCCCCCCGCGCCCCCCCCCCCCCCGCGCCCCCCCCCCCCCCGCGCCCCCCCCCCCCCCGCGCCCCCCCCCCCCCCGCGCCCCCCCCCCCCCCGCGCCCCCCCCCCCCCCGCGCCCCCCCCCCCCCCGCGCCCCCCCCCCCCCCGCGCCCCCCCCCCCCCCGCGCCCCCCCCCCCCCCGCGCCCCCCCCCCCCCCGCGCCCCCCCCCCCCCCGCGCCCCCCCCCCCCCCGCGCCCCCCCCCCCCCCGCGCCCCCCCCCCCCCCGCGCCCCCCCCCCCCCCGCGCCCCCCCCCCCCCCGCGCCCCCCCCCCCCCCGCGCCCCCCCCCCCCCCGCGCCCCCCCCCCCCCCGCCCCCCCCCCCCCCAAGAAATTCCGGTGTAGCTACGCCACTGCTTATGATGAAAAAGGCCAAGGACAAGAGTATCCTCTACTCTGACGCGCTCAGCAGCGAGTGCGTCCCGCATGTTCCAGTGCGTAGCTGTTGGCGGCTTGCACGGTCAACGATGAGGAAGGCTGAGACTGGCGTGGAGAGAAGAGTTGTGCGGTGGAGAAACCAACAGGGGTTGCGTGCCGGCATGCTCTACTCTGGCGAGCATATTCCAACGCCCTGATGACCAACAGTTGCCCTGCATCTCGAACTCTTTAGGCGGAGGTGGCTAAATTTTGCGTACGTTGTGTGATGCGGTCCGACCATAGGGTCGAACGATTTTGCCCCGGTTGAATTGATGTGGGCATAGACTCCATAGATACGTCTAAAAATATTACACGAGACATTCTCAGGTAATTTCTATTGATAATTCTATAGTATTATATTTTATTATCAAGGACAAAAATACTACACATTTTTGTGTTTTATGCAGAATTATTGGAAACACATATACATTGTGCATTGAAAGGCGGAATTATACTGAAGATTTTGAAGCACATGAGTATTTAAATCCTAGACGCCAATGCGTGTGCTCAAACCAAGTAGAAGAAGCTCACATACCTACATGTTGTTACTAGAAGGAGAAGGGTAACCATTGGCCCCGGTTCACATCATGAATCGTAGTACAGGTTTTTTAGGCCACCAGGTTACCCTTCTCCTTCTAGTAACAATATATGTAGGTACGGTCCATTGGGGCCAATGGGTCGAACCAGACCACCTGAACTTTGATGTGCAAGGAGGATATGCAGAGGGCAATTTTTATAACTTTTTAGTGTTTTTTCCTAAAATTTGTGGATGGTTACTCACTTTTAAATTTAATGAAATTTATGTTCGCACTTTTCGATGAAGGTGGTCACAAAGAAGACACACATGTGCGTTCACATCATCCACATGAGCACACCCTCTAATCAAGCCTTGGGCCATGAGTTTTTTTTTCTCGAATACACACGAGCATGCGTACTATATTATAAAGAAGGCAGCGGGGTAAAGAGCCCCTCCACGTTAGCGTTACAGGTTACATATATACATTACGAACACCAACACCACCCTCCACGGTCATTGCCTATTGCTAACTGCTCCTTGTAGCCCACCCTTCCACTTCAGCAAAGAAACTATCTGTGTCTCCCTTTAGTAGTCCCGCTTGCTTCCATACATGGCCCTCTCTTGCGACGGCGAGGATAACTAGCTTGGATGGCGTGGCCCGGTCAAAGATGATAGAGTTGTGGTGCTTCCAGAGTTGCCACATAACTAGGATAATCTTAGCCCGTCCTTGTCCTCCCTTGTCCTGGCACCATGTGGAGAGGTCGTCGTCCGGTGTCGGTATCCACTCCGGCTTGCCTAGGGGGTGGCATATCGCCGTCCACACCTCACACGCAAAAAAAAAGAACAGTGTAGTAAGATATGGTTGATGCTCTCTTCCGCTTGGCTGCATAGTGAGCGGCTATCTTGATGATCAAGTCCTCTTCTTGCCAACCGATCGGACGTCTCACATTTGTTTTGAATTGCAAGCCATGTGAAAAAGCGACACTATGCTGGCGCTTTGGATTTCCAGATAAATTCGACCGTTGGGGCGGTTGCCTGCCCCAGAACTTTGCGGCATAGGCCGTCCTCGTGGAGTAGCAGCCGTTTGCTTCCCATGACCAGGTGATGCTGTCTCGTCGTGTTGGGTCAAGTTCCACTCTTTCAATTGTAGTCCATAGTTGCAGGTATTCACGTAGAAATGTTGTTGTTACCTTCGGGCCCACTTGAGCAGCTCAACGATCATCCTGCAATGCCTGGGAGATGGTGCATGTGGTTCTTACACCTTTCCCGACGCGCTCGTAAATAGGCGGCGCGAGCTCCGCAATCCTATAGCCGTCAAGCCATCTGTTCTCCCAAAAGAGTGATGTTTACTCGGCGCCTACCATCCAGTGGGCTGCTGCGTTGAAGATTTGCCTTGATGCTTGTGGCACTGGGATTTCAAATTTAGCCCATGGGCGTGAGGTGTCCGATCTTTGCAACCAAGGCCCACATGTCATAGACACAAAGGTAGATGCCTTAAGGCACCGAAGCATCGTCTCATTCGTCTATTAATCGGTCGATCAACACCGTAGGTAGGTAAAAAGGACTTGCTCTCTCTGGAAGCTTCGTCGCGAACGCTTTTTACTGTGATGTGACGGCGTTGAATGATCCAACCGTCGTCGCTCTCACGCATTCATCAATCATCCCCCTTTGTTGACAACGCACGCGTCGCATCATGGGTGGGTCGCCCGCCACTGCTAGCCCTTATCTGAATCCACCGATCAGCTGAAACTGAAACGGCGACCTGCCACTGCCGGCACTGTGCCTGTCCGTCCCCAAGCCGGTTGATCGGCTGGCTGGCACACGGTCGCTCTCACGCATTGGGTGCTGTGCCGTATCCGATCATGGCTATGGCGTGGGCCGCGAGCCATGCATATCCGAGCGGATTGGATTGGATTGGGTTGGCTCGAGTTGGTTGAAGCAGAATGAGGAATGGCGACCTACCCTTACAAGAACTCTAGATTTTATAGAAATCAAACAAACTGAGATTATCATTACCATTATCATAATCAGTCTCAGATAAGCGCAGTGCAAGTTCTTCGTGCTCTTGATCTGGCCTCGTCAGTGAGCGAGCTGCCAAACACGGCCGCTGGTAAAAGAAAGACTTGAGGAGGACTGCTAATAAATAAATCAACGCGAAGATGGAGCCAGTTTGAAAATCCAAATCCCGAACTCGATGGAGTATCTACACACGGAATAAGTAAGATATTGAAAAAAGAAGAAGAGAAGGGCTCCAGACGGAGCAATCCAATCCCACAGGGAGCGAAACAGAGCGCTTGCCGGCCGACGCAACAAGGGAATGCCTGTCGCGCGTGCGTCAGGGCGGCGCGCGGCATGTCGGGCAGGAGGGGCGGCGGGCGGCGGAGGCGGGCACGGCGAGCCAGCGCTCGATGCAGCGCGCGTGGAAGCCGTGGCCGCACGCCGGCATGGCGCGCACGGCGTCGCCGTCCGCGAACTCGGCCAGGCAGATGGCGCACTCGTGCGCCGCCGCGCCCGCCAGCCGCGTCCCGGACGCCGAGTACACCAGCAGCGGCGGCAGCGGGGGCGGCGCCGGCTCCGCCACGGCCGGCTTCTCCGGGTCCTCCACACCTGCCGCGCCGTCGGCACCCCGCCCCACCCGCTGCCGTTGCCGGCGGCGGCGGAGCAGGCACCTGACGCCGGCGTGGAGCGCGAGGGCGAGCGCGAGCGCGGCGAGCAGGGAGGCGAGGATGATGGCCATGTTGCCCGCGAAGTCGCCCGCGCCCGAGTAGGGCCCCCACCGGTTGGTCGCGATGGCGGTGGCCGTCGCGTTGCCCCGGCCCGCGCGCGCGCGCTCCGGCGTCGCCATGCCCGGCCTCCCTCCGTTCCCCTCTCGCCCCGTTTCTTTCTCTGGCTGGCTGGCAGGCTAGCGCGCGCTCCGGCGGCAGTGCTCCGTGAAAGCGAGGCTCGCCCCGGGGTCACGCAGCTGAGTGAGTGACTAGCTGGTGGAGTGGAGTGGAGTGGGGGTCGACTGACTGACTGATTGATTGATTGGTTGCCGTGGTGGTGGTGGGGGTGGTGGTGCAGGTGAGATGGGCCAGACCGAGACGGATGGAAGGATGGGTGGATAGAGGCTGGATGGGTTCGGATCGGGGGTCGGGAGCGTGACGTGCCA
>LR880971.1:13778030-13793526 GCA_904067115.1 Aegilops sharonensis | reverse complement strand
GGAGATGGGAGTACCTCGATCTCTCGTGAGGAATTCAATGTGGCGTTGGACACATTGAAAACCTCCATGACGAGCGAGGTCAAGGACATGTTTAAGGATTTCCTAGAAGGGCTTAAACTTTCCACCGCACCCGTGAAAGTGGGTGATCCCACCAACACGGGAGCGGATGCTAACTCCGATAAGGGGGAAGCTACGAGTGAGAAAGCCCCCTCGTCTAGTGGTAAGAATGGCACCGGCATCTTTGCCCATGTGCAACCTCCCGTTTATGGTGGGCCGATTCCTTCCACTCATTTGAATCATGCCGGTCCACCACCTAAGGTTGATAAAAAGGAGGATTTTGATTCTTGGGTTTATCGTTTTAAGCGTCATTTAAATCATGTGAACACTAACCTTTGGATAATCATTGAAGAAGGTTTCTATCCGCATGATCCGAGCAACTTTTCTCCAAGAGAGGTCGTGGACCATCAATTCAATGAGAATGCTATCTTCATCATCCAAGAAGCAATCCTTCCTGAAGACCTCCCTCATCTCCGGCCTTACATCCGTGCCAAAGATGCTTGGCTCAAGGTGGTGTCCATGTATCGAGGAAGCGCAAGCATTCAACGTTCCAATTATGAAGTGGTCCAAGACGAAGCCGATGAGTTTGCAATGAAGGAAGAAGAAGAACCTCGTGAGCTCTATCGGAGAGTAACCAAGCTTGCCGTCTCCCTCCGGGATCATGGAAGTAAGGACACTGATGACAACTGGATCAAGCGCAAATTTCTCAAGGCAATGATGCCATACCACAAAGCCATGTCCTCCGTCGTCCGTCAACGACCGGACTTCCACACCTTGTCCTCAAGTGATGTGTTGGACGAGTTTGTGGCTATGAGCATATTGGACAAGACCGCCGACAATGTGGTGCTTCGCTCTCAAAGAGCAAAGAAGCCCAACCTCGCCTTGAAGGCCAAGATTTGTGTCGAAGAAGATGGAGAGGAGGAAGAAGAAGAGAGCAACCTCGAAGATACTAAGTATGATTATCATGAACACATGGCCCTTGCTTCAAGACAATTTTGGAGCAAGAAGAACTCAAGACCCAACTTCAACAAGAGCAATTCAAGTGGCTCTAAGGGCAAGCAACGTGTGAGGACGTGTTTCAATTGTGGCAATGTGAGTCACTTTGTTGCGGAATGCCCATATGAGAAGAGGGAATACAATGGTGGCAAGCTCATCCGTAAGGACAAGGTCAAGTCTTTCCCCAACAAGAGCAACTTTCCAAAGAAGACTCCTCACAAAGCCTTGGTGGTTCAAGAAGAGTACAATGAGGATGATGATGATGATGAGGATGGTGAACCGGTTGCCATGGCCTCCGTGGCCATTGCAATGACTCCTCGGGTGTCTCTCTTCGGTTCACCTAATGAAAACATCACCGCCAAGTGCCTCATGGCTAAAGCCACCAACAAGGTAACCCCCAACATCAAAACTACCATCATCTCGTGCCAATGGATGAACACATGCTCCCTCCGTACATCAAAACTACCATCAACTCGACAAAACACATGCTCCCTCCGTACCAAAATATAAGACAGTTTTTTTAGGCCTAGTTTGGTCGAACATAGGGGTATGGCCGAGCAGCCACTCAGCAAACCTACCGAAAGGTTTTTGTACGGGTTTTTACCGATTTTATTTATAAACATTCTAGACGGTTCTGCCGTGTCTCTGTTATTTTTAAATTGTTTTTTATCTTCTAAGAAAATCCAAAAAATATTCAGAATTTAAAATTTTCGTCCGAGCTTTAAAAAGTTCATACTTACAAAAAATATTTTTTGATTTGTTTCCAAGAAATGTATGGAATTCCAAAATATGTTCGTGTTTTAAAAAACAAAAAAAAATCTCAAAAAAATGTTCACCTTCCAAAAAATTCTCGCATTTTCCAAAACAAATCATAGACATTTTTAAAAGATGAAAATTTTCAAAAAAAATAAAGAACCTAAAAATATGTTCACACTTTTGTAAAATATTATTTTTGTGATTTTCTCAATAGGCTAAATGAAAACAAAATAAGTACTCCCGCCATTCATATGAATTGTTGCTGACTTATTAAGTCCGTGACAATTCATATGGATTGGAGGGAGTTCTAAAAAATCGGTTGCTATAGCGTACATGAGCTCGAGCTCAAAAATGAATACTCGCCACTGAGAGGAGCAATTTGGCTACCGAGCTCATCTGCACCCGCCATAAACTGTAAAAAGATACTAGAAAAAGTAAAAAAAATCCGTTTTTTTTTTTGCTTGGTAGATGTTTTAGTGCCTGTGTTTTGACATCTGAGGAGCTCTCAGAAAAAAGACAAATTCAGGGTCTTTGAAAAAGTGTATTATTCATGTACCCTTTGGATCGATTTTTTTTCTAAGAGCTACTCAGCTGTCCAAACGATCTAAATTTTGGTACGGATCTCACACGCTAAATCATCTACGATGCAATTTTTTTTGAATTTTTTGAATCATTTTACAATTCTTTTGATTTTACTATTCAAGGGTGCAGATGAGCTCAAGCTATAAATGAATATTCGGTACCCCTTCACTTTTTTACTTGTCTCTCTTCTATACATAAACAGTAGTATACTTGCTCTTATATTGTTAACTACTAATGTAAGACCGGTTTAAAGTGTGTGCTAGTCTATCTGGGATTGGGTGAGGGTCGATCCCCTCCCGCCCCGGATCACTGGCAAGCCTCGCCTCGGATTGATCCACACCCGCATCGGAATCCCTCGCGAGGTTCGCCTAGGCTGGATGAAGACCTCCGCGTTGGCGCATCCTCTGTATCGCGCTGCTCGTATCCCCTCGAGCGTATGGGTTTTTTATTTTGAGCGCAACGACGGATCGATCGGTCAGCCCATAGAGGCCCAATCAACCACAGACCTTCAAAAAAGTCTCCAGAGTAGCAGCCCATTAGGACAGGCAGCCCAGATCATGAAAANCACGCTAAATCATCTACGATGCAATTTTTTTTGAATTTTTTGAATCATTTTACAATTCTTTTGATTTTACTATTCAAGGGTGCAGATGAGCTCAAGCTATAAATGAATATTCGGTACCCCTTCACTTTTTTACTTGTCTCTCTTCTATACATAAACAGTAGTATACTTGCTCTTATATTGTTAACTACTAATGTAAGACCGGTTTAAAGTGTGTGCTAGTCTATCTGGGATTGGGTGAGGGTCGATCCCCTCCCGCCCCGGATCACTGGCAAGCCTCGCCTCGGATTGATCCACACCCGCATCGGAATCCCTCGCGAGGTTCGCCTAGGCTGGATGAAGACCTCCGCGTTGGCGCATCCTCTGTATCGCGCTGCTCGTATCCCCTCGAGCGTATGGGTTTTTTATTTTGAGCGCAACGACGGATCGATCGGTCAGCCCATAGAGGCCCAATCAACCACAGACCTTCAAAAAAGTCTCCAGAGTAGCAGCCCATTAGGACAGGCAGCCCAGATCATGAAAACTCTCACTCAATGGAAGATCTGACGGCCAGACACAACTAAAACGCGAAATCCGACGGCCAGAAATGGAGAGGGCGTGAGAGAGCTCGTTTTAGGTGCGGTTATACTGTCCTAAAATTGTAAGGAACCACCACACCACACTGAAGGCTAGATTAGCAGAAAACACGAATTTATAATTTTTTTTTTACAAAAAACACCATGCCTAGATTAGCAGCCACTCAGCAAACCTACCGAAAGGTTTTGTACGGGCTTTTACCGATTTTATTTATAAACATTCTAGACGGTTCTGCCGTGTCTCCGTTATTTTTAAATTGTTTTTTATCTTCTAAGAAAATCCAAAAAATATTCAGAATTTAATTTTTTTTGTCCGAGCTTTTAAAAGTTCATACTTACAAAAATATACTTTTTGATTTGTTTCCAAGAAATGTATGGAATTCCAAAATATGTTCGTGTTTTAAAAAACAAGAAAATCTAAAAAAAATGTTCACCTTCCAAAAAATTCTCGCATTTTCCAAAACAAATCATAGACATGTTTAAAAGGTTAAAATTTTCAAAAAAAATAAAAAACCTAAAAATATGTTCACACTTTTGTAAAATATTTTTTTTTTGTGATTTTCTCAATAGGCTAAATGAAAACAAAATAAGTACTCCCGCCATTCATATGAATTGTTGCTGACTTATTAAGTCCGTGACAATTCATATGGATTGGAGGGAGTTCTAAAAAAATCGGTTGCTATAGCATACATGAGCTCGAGCTCGAAAATGAATACTCGCCACTGAGAGCAGCAATTTGGCTACCGAGCTCATCTACACCCGCCATAAACTGTAAAAAGATACTAGAAAAAGTAAAAAAAATATGTTTTCTTTTTGCTTGGTAGATGTTTTAGTGCCTGAGGTTCAGACAAAATTTTAGCTTGTTTCGTCTGATGTTTTAGTGTATTATTCATGTACCTTTGGATTGATTTTTTTTCTAAGAGCTACTCAGCTGTCCAAACGATCTAAATTTTGGTACGGATCTCACGCGCTGAATCATCTACAATTGCTAATTTTTTTTTGGAATTTTCTGAATTATTTTACATTTTTTTGATTTTACTATTCAAGGGTGCAGATGAGCTCAAGCTAGAAATGAGTATTCGGTACCCCTTCCCTTTTTTACTTGTCTCTCTTCTATACATAAACAGTAGTATGCTTGCTCTTATTATGTTAACTACTAATGTAAGACCGGTTTAAAGTGTGTGCTAGTCTATCTGGGATTGGGTGAGGGTGGTGATGTGTCATGCACTCAGATCATCATCCTTCACTCATAACTGGATAGCTTCTTCTGCTTTGTTTTGACCTTGCACTTATCTTGACGTGAATAATCCGCATAGTACTGTCAACTCTGACTATTCGAAAGATGCCACTTTGAAAAAGTAATTACGGCAAAATTACACTGCAAATAATGGTTAATTCGATATCCAAGCCACGGCCGCAAATGGCATTTACCAAAGTATCACAATGCTGGCAATGCAATGGTTAAAAGTTTCTTTCCAAGTGAATTTTTTGTGTCGTCTGATGAAAATTTCAATCAACGGGTCGATCTTGTATAGTTTTTGAGTGGTAGGGTCAATTTTCTCAAGGAAAATGGATAAGGTTGAACAGTGGTAAATCCACAGTTGTTTTCTCACCAATAATTCGACCGATCAGGTCATGGGCACCACCATCAGTTGCAAAAAAAAACGATGCAAAATCGAAAATGCAAGTTCTTGTCTCACAACGAGCAACTGAGTTAACTATAAGAAACCCCACCACATTGAAGGCTAGGTTAGCAAAAAAACATGAATTTACAGTTTTTTTGGACAAAAAACACCGTGTCTAGTGTAATCGTTTGGCAAATAACACTGATCGGCGGATTAGGCTTATTTGAGCGCGTTTATGTAAGGTGGGTCCCGCATTTCNGTCAGCCCATAGAGGCCCAATCAACCACAGACCTTCAAAAAAGTCTCCAGAGTAGCAGCCCATTAGGACAGGCAGCCCAGATCATGAAAACTCTCACTCAATGGAAGATCTGACGGCCAGACACAACTAAAACGCGAAATCCGACGGCCGGAAATGGAGAGGGCATGAGAGAGCTTGCTTTAGGTGCGGTTATACTGTCCTAAAATTGTAAGGAACCACCACACCACATTGAAGGCTAGATTAGCAGAAAACACGAATTTATATTATTATTTTTGACAAAAAACACCATGCCTAGTGTAATCGTTTGGCAAATAACACTGATCGGAGGATTAGGCTTATTTGAGTGTGTTTATGGAAGGTGGGTCCTGCATTTCGCTTACGTGGCATAACAGTTCACGGAGGGGGGGGGGGGGTTGGTCTAAATTTACCAAATAGTCCCTGAAATTTTACATAGACACCCTTTCTTCGAAAAGCAAAAGCGATCAGCCCCCGTGCATAAAACTGTAGCACTGTGCCCATGAGCTGTCGGAATCCCGCCCGCCGCCGCTAGGTGGTCGCAGCTTCAAGTAGGCGACCGGGAAGAATCGATTCAACAACTAGCTCCTGTGCTTGTACGTCCACATTCGACCGGGAAGAATCAAATTCAATCAACGCACACCTAGATCCGCAGTAGACAAAGTACTTGTTGCAACACCGAGCACTGTGCATGCGTGCTAGTTGTTGTTGCTGCTTGCGGGAGGTGCGGCGGCCACCTTGTTCACGGGGCAGAGGAGGCGCCATCGATCGGGTTCTTGGTGGGGAGACCGGGCTGAGAGGAGAGCGGCGTGGCGGCGGAGACCCACACACTGCACCGCGAGCATCCTAGGAGGTTTCGAGGCGCCGCCGCGCCGGCCGTGGATCCGGCGTGGGGCATGGCGTCGGAAGGGCGGGGGCTATCTGGTCGGCGGCGGCAGAGGCGGAGCCAGGATTTCTTCTCAAAGCCTGGGGCTAAAATTAATGGGCTAGAAATAACACCAAATACCATAGCTAGAAGAAAAACGGCAAAAAAATTTGTTTGGGTCTTCTTCAGCTTTGATTCCTCGTTAAAAGGAGTTTATCGACAGTGACAGTTGAGCATCCCTCCTCGACCGGCAAGGAACGGAGAACCCCCGACCCCCGCGTCCCTCCTCGAGGCGACACGGGGGAACCCTCGTTTGCCGCCGCCGGCCGACCCTCGTCCCTCCCATCCCCCTCGCCGCCGCCGAGGGCCGCCCCCGGGCAAAGCCCGGGCAGGGCCGGCGGCGGCAGGGCCTCTCCACCGCGCGACTCCCCACCCCATGGCCATGGCGCGTGGCTCTGTTTCCGGCGGCGCTTGGTGGCGTGGTGCTGCGATTCGCGGCGGCGGCGGCCTGGCGCGATGGCTGCGGGGGTGGTCTGAGCCTCGTACGGTGGTGCTGCCTGCGGCAGTGATGGCTGCTGGTTTCGAGTCCGCCCCGATCCTCTTCTTTGGATCTGGATCTGGCCGGCCCGTACTCGGTCGTGGCTGCCGGCGGGCGTGGTGACGCTGGGCCTCCACGGCTGCCAGGCACGGTGGTGGTGCTGGCGGTTGCGTTGGGAGCTTGGTGTGGTGGTAGCCGACGACAGAGCACAGCGGGCGGCATGGAGTTGCGACGGTCTTGGTGGGGTCTGCAGCGGTGTGGTGTGGTGCGACAGCTTGGTGGCGACGGCGCGTGCTGGAGATGGCGGCGCGAACCACCGTCCAGATTGGTGGCGGAGCTGTGATGGCTCGGCTAGGATGGAGTTCCTGGCGAGCAGCGAGCGTCCGGGCCACCTCTGGGCTTGTGTGGTGAGCGAGGGTGCTCTCACGGTGGTGCCGGCGTGGGAGTTGTCCGCGGCTTGGTGTTGGATCGCCGAAAGGCTGTCACTTGGAGCGGATGATAGCCTTTGGTGGCAGTCCTGGCCCTTGCTGGAGGAGTTGGGTGGCTGCGAATCCTTGGCCATGTTGTAGGTGTTTGGTGGGCGGTGTTTTCCTGCTGCGCGGTCTGTCGGCGGCTCTCGGTCATGCAGCTACGACGGCGAGGCGCTGCGGTGGCGGCGGTGCGAAGCATCTTGGATGGTGCTGCCCAATTCCTTCGAGGTGGTGAAATGTGTGATGTTCGGATGAAAATCTTGCACGGCTCTCGCCGGGCCGGCGGCGATGACGCCCGTGGGTGTCATTCCCCTCCTTGGAGGCGTTGCCGAGTATATTCGACATTTCCCTCGCTCGTTTGGAGTTGGTTGTTGTCTTCAGACGAAAGCCTTGATTCGGTCGGATCGGCATGACGGCGGCGTACTTGACGTTGTTCCTCTGTTGAGAGCATCGTGTTTGGAGACATGGCCTGGTTCCTCGTTGCTCTCCTTCGGTGTTCGCTGTGGCCCAATTTTGATTATCGGCGGCGCTATGCATGGCCGTCGCCGGTGTGTCCAAGACGGTGTTTTCCTCGGATTGGATCAAGTCCTGCCATTTACTTGCCACTTCCTCTTCGGCATTCAGGGTGGATGGTGCGTTGACAAGTGAAGTTCTGTGGGAGCTGTTGGTCTTCGGAGGTGCCGACATGGGTCGAGACGCAGTGTTGTTATCTGTTGGGCAAGCGCTTGTGCTTTGTAGTGTTGTATGGTCGTTGGTGGCCTGGGTGTGGTGGTTGTGCTACACTTGTTGTTTGCAGCGAGTGATAGTCATCTTGTACTTATAATTCTGCCTTTTATAAAGCTATGGTACGCCTCGGCGTACTCTTGAAAAAAAAAAGATTCCTCGTTAAAAAATTAAGAATGAAACAAAGTTGAGTAAAGTAATAGTACTACAATTTAAGATTACCAATTCATTGATTTCGGCTCATAAGAAAGAACTAGGAGAGAAATTTATGTTATACTAGAAACTTAACATTACCTATCCAGTCGGTTGTGGAGATGGACCCAGAAAGGACTGCTGCAATGAGGGGAGCGATTGGAGATTTGGAACACCGGTCTCCCTGGGCGTGTCTGGTGGACAGTGGGCTCGAGCAATCGAGAACAGTTGGCGGCGCAGCACGAACGTTATTTTTTTTAGATCTACCTAGCGAGACGAGGGATCTTGTCAAAATCAAAGGCGCTAGCAATTCTTTTGCGGAAAACCCTATTGGACGCTCGCTGCGTCGAGTTGTCGAGGCTTGGCACAGAGAAGCGAGCGAGCGACTAGCGATCAAGATGGGCCGGCCCAGTGAGGAGATAGCTCAGGCGCTACAGCATCCCGGTTTTGGATGGTTCCTGAACGGTTTTGGGAACCTTCTAGAAGGTTCTTGAACCGGGTTTTTATTGGTTTTTTCTGTTTGCTTTTTCTTTGTTTTTTTTCTTTTTCTTTCTTCGTTTTTCTGTTTCTTTATTTCATCTTTCAATTCCTTTTTCTTCTCTTTTTATTTTTTTTGTTCATGTTTCAAATTATGTTTGGGAGTTTCAAAAAATCTTCCAATTTCAAAATTTCTTCACCAAATTCCAAAAAATGTTCATGTTTTCAAAAAATTTCTTGGGAGTTTCCATAAATGTTCCCATTTAAAGAATTGTTCGCAAACTCTAAAAAATGTTCATGCCTTAATTTTTGTTCGGGAGTTTCAAAAAAATGTACGCAAGTTTTTAAACCTGGTCATGTGTTCAAGGTTTGTTTGGGAGTTTCAAAAAATGTTCCCAGTTTCCAAAAATGTTCAAGTATCCAAAATTTGTTTTCGAATTTGAAAAATGTTTGGGTTTTGGGAGATTTTACAAAAATGTTCCCATTTCCAAAAATTCTTTCCATTTTTTGAATGAGTTTTTAGAAATTTTGTTCACAATTTCTAAAAATGTTCGCTGTTTCATACAACCTTCTCGTTTTTTTCTCAAAAAATAGCGTTTCTCAAAAATGTTCGCGCTTCCAAATTTGTTCGGAATTTTTCAAAATTGTTCTCCGTTTCAAGATATATTCTGAAGAAATAAAAAAATGTTTGTGGTTTAAAAAGTTGTTCGCACTTCCAAATTTGTTCAGGATTTTTCAAAATTTGTTCTCAAGATTGAAAAAATATTCGTGCTTCAAAAAATAGTCCACGCTTCCAAATTTGTTCTCAAGATTCAAAAATCGTTCATGATTCAAACAATTGTTCACAAATTCCAAAAATGTTTGGGAAATACAAAAATTTCGTTTTCACAAAATTTGTTCACATGTTCAAAAAATGTTCATGTTTCAAAATTTGTTCACAAATTTAAAAAATTGTCCACATGTTTAATTTTTTCACTAATTCAAAATTTGTTCCTGTTTCCAAAATTTGTTCACATATTCCAAAAAATACTGTTGTTTTGGAAATTTGTTCACAAATTTAAAAAAAAATCATGGTTTTGTAATGCATTTCCCAAATTCGAAAAAATGCGAAGTTCTTGTAAAAATTGTTTAATTTTGAAAAAAATTCAGTTCTCCAATTTTGTTATTGTTTTCAAAATACGTTTTGCATTAATGAAAAGTAGTTCATAATTTATATATATTCACTTATTCTATTTTTTGTTCCTGTTTTTGTTTTTTAAATTGAGTCCCCTAATAATGTTTGCGTTTCAAAAAGTGTTTCTTTTTTATAAAATTATGCTAAACATGTTTTAATGTGCCGTGGATTATAATTCATATACTTCGGGCTGCCATTGTACATACCAAACCTCAGTTACTACAGTGGTTACGTACTCGCTTTTCTGGCGGGACTGGATTTTTTTTTGGTATTTGGCGTACTGGTTTTTTATTTTTCGCCGTTGCTGGCCGTTTCTTTAAGTGTGGTGCTGCCAATGCTTCAGAGTAACTCGCCTAACGTGGTGGCTAGCCCGTAGCGCATATATGTAGCAGGTCGCGGTTTTGAGTCTTGTTGGGAGTACAATATTTTTTTGTGAATTTTACCTTCCGCGCGAGACAGCGAATGGGCCGGCCCAGTCGCGCGCCTCCTGTGCGTCGCGTGAGCTATTCGCCGCAAAATGCGGCGTATAGGAGCTCTCCTATAGAAGTCTAAAAACTTTGGAATTTCTTTCTTGGGCCACACTTACTACTTGGGCCACGCCTGGGGCTATAGCCCCAGTTGCCCCAGGCCCAATTCGGCCCCTGGGCGGCGGGGGAGGTTTGTGGACGACCAGCGGCCCAGGGAGGAAGTTTGGCACATTTTTTCAAAAAGACCCTGTCTAGCGCCGTCTCCTGTGAACTGTTATGCCACGTATGCAAAAAATGGGGCCCACCTGTCATAAACGCGCTCAAATGAGACTAATCCACCTGTCATATTGGTTCCTACATATTCCACGAAGATTTTTTATCTGTTGAACCACGATGCCACAAATTCGGTTAATCCCATATGCAATTCCCTTTATACGGCAATATGTTACTTGCCCGATATTCGAGATCCGATCATCGGTATCTCCATACCTAGTTCAATCTCGTTACCGACAAGTCTCTTTACTCGTATCGTAACACAAGATCTCGTGACTAACTTATTAGCCACATTGTTTGCAAGCTCTTTACGATGTTGTATTACCGAGAGGGCCCAAAGATATCTCTCCATCACACGGAGTGGCAAAGCCCAGTCTTGATCCGTGCCAACCCAACAGACACATTCGAATATATCTGTAGAGCATCTTTATGATCACCCAGTTATGAAGTGACGTTTGATAGCACACAAGTAATTCCTCCGATATCCGGGAGTTGCATGATCTCATGGTGTTAGGAATAGATACTTGACATGAAAAAAGCTATAGCAATAAACTTAAGTGATACGATCGAATGCTAAGCGTACGATTGGGTCTTGTCCATCACATCATTCTCGTAATGATGTGATGCCGTTATCAAATGACAACTCATATATATTGTTAGGAAACCTTAACCATCTTTGATCAACGAGCTAGTCTAGTAGAGGCTCAATAGGGACATACTATTTGTTTATGTATTCACACTGGTATTTAAGTTTCCGGTCAATACAATTCTAGCACCCATTTCTTGCTTTCCAGATACAATAGAGTAGACAACAAGCATAAATCATGATACAAGACTAGGGCTATCAGAGGTAATAACAAGGTGAAGAAAATCATGCAAAAGATATATCATGATAATCAAGCATAATAATTATAATAGGTCTTAAACTCCAGAAAGGATCGAAACCAGGTAGGTAGCTCTAGATATTGAAAACAGGTGCTCTTAACTTTCCAGGTTGTCACATGTCATCCATCACAACTAAGGAGAAACTGTGGGATGCATTTATTCTCAACTCATCTACGATGGAGCTCTAGTTTATTGGTAGTGCAGATAGCTAGTGTTCATCCATATCCTTGATCTTGAGCCTGAGCATGGCATTTCTGTTCCAAACAAAATGGGAAAGCACAAAGGATCAGGGATGAAGAGATTAAGCACAAGTGGAACGAGACAAATTGACAAGGCAAGTAATTGTGCAACAACATTCAAATGTTATGTGCCACTCAAAATGCAGAATGATATAATTGACCAAGCAATGATGACTAGATGCTTCCATACCCCAAACGTGGTGTATTTTTCCTTCTAAGCATGAAAAGTAAAGAAACAATAGTCAATGAGGGTAAAAGTCACCAAGGGGGAGTTTTTAGACTCGATTGTACACTTGACATGTAGGGCAAAAATATCATGGTGGTATATCTAAATTGAAAAACATTCAACAACACAAGTGTGCCGGTGTAAACTATGCTATCCAGAACTGATAGGTGTGTATAGTTGCATGCTTAAATAGACATACATGGAAATTTTATACCATGACACTACCGTATCCTTTCTCGCAAAAAGAAAAACTTCAGTATTCTAAAAAACTACAAGTATGTACATCCAGAGTAACATGAGTGAGGTTCACCGTTCAAGGACAGCTTACTGGTGATAAGAATTCATATAATGTGATATCAATATATGAGAAATGGAGAAGATCTAATACATGAACTTCCATTCTTCAGCTGCTAATCCCTCCCTCTAATATCCCAGATATATAACCCAATACAACAACAATAGTCATGATCAAAAATCAAAAACCAATTGTAGCGTTTATAAATCATGCTACAAGTACATAAAACATCTCAATTGTTGCTTACTAGTCTTCCTAAAATGGCCCGAGGAATCAATTATGTACCTACCACCATTCCATGAATGTACTACACCATGACTGTTGATGAACCATTAACTAAAATAATAGAGGACCAATAGTTTGTCAATGCCATTCATTCCACAACTACACTGAATATTGTTCGTGTATTGATCTAAGCTACAGATTTTAGATTTAAAGCACACATCAAGACAAAGCAACATAATACAAAATAGATTGATAGAGTGTACAATTCAAAAACATCATAACCTCAACAAGACAATAGATTACATGAAGACTAAAAACAAACCTTGTAGGATCATCCTTGGGTGCATGAAATACAGGAGGCCATATCATCATAAGAGGATGGATTTCACAGAAAAATTTATCACCGTCTTCCTTCTCATACACCTTACGCATTGTTCTGAGCTTGATGTCCAAGAGGAATGTGCATCGACCCATGTCAAAAAACACAAACTCAACATTGTCTCCTGCCTGGTTTATAAGGAGAGAAGCATTGCCATCTGACACACTCAAATCAACAAACATCTCACGCAAATAAATGGTGTCCATCAGCAACCATGTGTACCCGTTGTGGAGCCAGATGCGAAGTTGAAACTTCTTGACAACGATTAGATATACACCAGCAACATCATCGGCCTGTGACAATATGGTGTTTCTCTCACCATATTCCATCCCTTCTGGGAGCTCAATTATGGAGAAACTTGAGGCCACCAAATCCAAGACAATAATGTTGCTCCAGCCAGCTGGCACATAGATTTTATTGTTGGACAACACAGATTTAAGTACTGACCATGGACGAGGGGGTTGTTGTACGATCAAGCTATGATTCATGCGCCATATGCCATGTTTCAAGATATATATGTATACCCTGTGTTTTCCGTCCCTTGTTTGGTGCATCAACACATACAAGTAAGACAATTCATCCCCTTCTTCTTTGGGCAGGATTCTAGAGTAAGTAGTGCCGTCGAATAAGTACTGAGATTGGGGGCGTGGAAACGGTGGGAGGATGTCCATGCCTCTCTCAGGACACACCACTTTGTGCACTGCAAATGTGGTTCCAATTTTATCATGCTGCCTAATGAGGACGTTGCCATTCCGGCAACCAAGGATGTAGGTTGGTACCGACGGTACTCTCTGATAGGTGCCAAAGCTAGAGGTTGCGCGTTGGATGACAGCAGTGTGTTCACGGGGCTGAGGCAGTATTGGGATGAAGTTTGGGGTGTGCTCACCTTTGTTGATGTAGAAGCCAAGAAGGCGGGGCGGGTGGATCTCACGAAGTCGACGGAGGAAGGCGCGGTCGGAGACATGGGCGAGCCAGCGTGTGCATACGAGGGCGGAGTTGAGAAGGGTGGTGGTGAAGACGGTGCGGAGGAGGATCTCAGTGAGGAGGTCGTCGTCCTCGAGCACCTTGGATACCGCCGCCATTGATGTTGGGGAACGCTGGTCAAACTAGGGTTAGGGGAGAAGAAGTGCAGGTCAATGCCAGGGACGGGTGAGGTGAAGTCACCGACGAAATTGCGACACTCATCCTTTAATTGCTTACGTTTCAGGCAAGTGAAGAAACGGCTTCTGGCACCTACCCCAAAAATAAATGACCAGCCAGCCTGGCCATTTAAACCAAAAATGGTAACTGTCGCAGTGTGCAACAACTGTGGGCCACCTGCTTTTATCTTCCTTTNCCCCAAAAATAAATGACCAGCCAGCCTGGCCATTTAAACCAAAAATGGTAACTGTCGCAGTGTGCAACAACTGTGGGCCACCTGCTTTTATCTTCCTTTTTATTGTGGTGGCGTGCGTTGCTTGCCTTTGTGATCCCCACATTGGCCCACTACGGTCACCGTTCAAGTGCTGACCCATTCCAAGCTGCTCATGACATGACCGTGCTCCCCTTCAAACAAAAAGAGCACACATTGTTATGATATTTTTAGGTGTTAATTAGTGGTGGCCATGGACAATTTGCAAAGTAAAACAAATGACCATGGAAGTATTAAAAGTACTTATGTGTTTTATTTTCTAATGCAAAAGTTTATCATTTCTTACTGGAAAGTTTATATTTTTTGAGTAGGAAGTACGGTCACCTAAGTGAAAGGATATTTGTATTTGAGTAAAAATGTGTGGGTTTGGTTGAGTTTATAGTCCCCGTTTAGAGAGTCTATATTGCTGAATAGAATGTACTATGTAAGCCAACTGCTTGTTTCCAAGTAGAAAGTTTTACCATTCAAGTAGAAAATTTGTAATAAAAATATAGGATTTCTATATTGCCTGGTAAAAAGGTATCATCTCAGTCAAAACTTTGATGTTTTTGTATATAAAGTTTTTCCAGTACATTTTGAATATTTTTGAAAATTTTGAACAATTTTGATAAACTGAACATTTTTTGAAAATCATGAACAATTTTGAATATGTGAACAAATATTTGATAAAGGGAACATTTATTGAAACTCTGCACAAAAATTTGGAAACGCTAATATTTTTGGAATTCATGAACAAATTTTGAAACAAGAACATTTTTTCAAACTCAGAACAAAAATTTAAAAAATGAAAACATGTTTTAAATTTTCAGACTTTTTTGAAAAAAGGGATAGTTTTTCTGAAATCACGAACATTTTTTAAAACTGTGACAATATTCTTAAAAACGAAAAGGGAACATGAGAAATTAAGAAGAAAAAAAAAAGAAGATGAACATTTTTCAAATTCAAAAACAAAATTTGGATACGCAACCATTTAAAAACATGGAAAAACCTGAACAAAATTGGAAAATTTAAACACTTATAAAAAATTGTGCACATTTTTTGAAACTCCCAAAAAAATAGAAATAGACACATTTTCGAAAATTGTGATTTTTTTTGAAATGGAAACATTTTTTGAAACTACAGAACAAAATTGGAATACATTTTTCTTAGAATTGTGAATGAATTTTGAAAGAGGAAATTTTTTTCATACTCCAGAAGAAAATTTGAAATCACGAACATTTTTTTTATATT
>LR880971.1:13762456-13773981 GCA_904067115.1 Aegilops sharonensis | reverse complement strand
AGAATGTCACTGTTTTGCGGTCTCTTCCATCATTCAAATCAAGATTCTGAAGTAGTAGGAGCAACGATAAAAAAGGTAGAAGTGTTGTGATAGATGTAATTTCCTCACGTGTGCGTATACTTTTTTTATGTGATTTACTCATATCTTAACCACTGCTGGTTCAGGAACTAATTGACACTCAACATGCTCGTAAGCTATAGGCCACGGCCAACCTAGATATCTTAGAAATGCAGCATTCTTCTCTTAAAAGCATCAAAAAATGTGGATCAGCTAGTCGATTCCTTGTTATCAGATTGGAGCTACCACGAACTGCTGCATGCCAGCATGCTGTCGATTGTAAAACAGATGCGCCAAACAAATTCTACTCATTGAAGGATGGATTCGCATTTGAACCACCGGTGGCACACAAGACAATATATGAAACCACTTTGACGTAGGGTGCATGCACTCTTTGCCAAGCGATGGCATCAAATCGATGTGAAAAAGGTCTACATACCCACCAACCAACCGACCTGGTGGCACCGTCCGGACTGGCATATGGATATATACCACGCCATCCAAGACAAAGAAGGTAGCAGCCTCCAGAGATGAGACACGGAGATGTGAAACTGAAAACGTTAGGGAATAGGAGACGTCAGGAAAGATGGCAAGCGTGCTCAACGAACAACACGATGACCCAACAAAATTACAAGTCGAACGACTTTGATGCAATCTTGAGCTAGCACCCCTTGACTAGTACTCGTGCGCAGAGCCCGGCCAGCTGCCCCATGAGGAGCTCCGTCACGCACCCATGGTTGCCGCTGGGGAACACATTGAGGAGAGCGCATGTAGGCTGCAGCATCGTGCGGGTCGAGACTGAGGCCACAGTAGGGTTGTGCATCATCGCACTGACGGCCTTCAAGCAGCGCCGCATCAGCCACCGCGATCACGGGTCCAGGAGCCGTACGGTGCTCTGTCTGCCTCGGGTCGCGTCGTTGTCGCCGCTCGAGCATCTTATTCTCCAGCGTCACGACTCGCCATCATGTGTGTGCGCGTCAGTGCGTGGACGAGGTCGTGGTTGCCGGAGACTAAAGGCTGGAGCTCGTCGGGAAACAAGTCGAGAGCGTTGAGGAGAGCTGGTCTTGCTGCACATGCGATCATGCGAACAGAGAGTACACACGGAGCATGCTCCGCCACACCTGCACGCCGCCCGGCATGCTGGGGTCAGCATGTCCTTATCAATGGCGTGCTACGCCTTTGGCAGTGATCTTTTTACCACCATGGGCTATGCCTCTTCCAAAGACATCACCACTGCGTCCACGTCCTCACAGGTCGGCTGCCATTCCGCACCCTTGGGTCTACGAAGATGGTGCGCCACTTCTTCATCAGGCTGCACTCTGAGCCTACGAGCTCTCTTGCCCGTGTAGTCTTCTCTGGCATGCGTCCGTTACGACTTGCAGTGCGCCTCGCTGGATTCTTGCTTGAACGACCAGAAGCTGGTGTTGCGACTACACAGCTGCTATACGATGTAGGGTCGTGAGCTCTGTCATGGCCTCCTCTCATCCTAAGCCACGCCGGTCGCCGGCTATGGGCCCCACGTCTGCAACCCTGTCACTGTCACAGGAGCAGTACGAGTTATAGTACTAATTATTTGTGATCTAATTAATTCAATACATTCCAAAGATGCAGGTTGCTCCCATCATATTGTGATGTCCTCTCCTGTGGTGTAGAATGTATTTAAAGTAAGACGTCAGGACATCAGCAAATTAATAGCAAAATACTTCACCTCACAACGAGTTATTTACTCAAAACCACCACAATTAGGGCTACGGTAACAACTTAATACCAGATTAGAACCAGGGCACAAAACCCCACCGAAACTGCGCCTAATGCGTAACGCGTAGCACTGATGGTGGAATTTGGTCACGAAAACAGTAAAACCGATAGGTGGGTCCTGCTTGTCGGGCCGAACTAGCAAAGACTAATCCAAGTCAATGTTTGACCCTCTGAGGTGGACGGATGACCCAGCAGTCAGCCACTCTACTCTTTTATCTTGTTTTTCCTCATCTCTTACTCTGCCCTGCGGTGGCTGGTCCGGAGCGGAGGCAAGCGCACGGGCAGGTTGACAGGAGATGGCCTTCGAGAGGAAAGGGAGGAGGCATGGGAAGGGCCTGCAGGCGGCGGCCGCACCGGCGGTAAGGTGCTAGGGTGGCCAGTAGCGTTGACGACGGCGAGCTGGGCGGTGGCGGAGCTCGGGCTAGCACGAGCGAAGTGAGCAAGCTAAGCCGCTAGATGGCCTCACGGGAGCTCCAGCATCTCAGTACAGTGCTCAGGCATGATAAATTCGTGCTCAAACGACGGTGGCGGAGATGTACGGCGGCCGGAGCTCTCGGGCATGGCGGAGGAATTAGTTACGGGGCGAAATCGACAACGGCAGAAAGGGCTAAAAGGAGAGGGGCTCATGGCGATTCAGTTGAGCATGCCGGCGAGGTCAGGGGTGCTCTGAAGGTGGTGAATTCGACGGCGACGGCCGGCGGTTCGAGGTTGAAGACACGGTCGATTTGGTCGTTGTGCGGCGTCTCGGCTCTTGTTCGTCATCGAGGATGACCAGCATCAGGAGGCAAAGCTCTGGGACACTGTGTCTCGGCGAAACTACGGTGGTGGCCATGCTGGTGCGCAGCGGCATCGACAGCTAGGTCTCGGACGGCAGCGGGGAGGGGGTTGGAGGATGGGAGCGAGCTCTAGATGAAGGGAAAATGGAGAGGAGGGTCTGGACATCGAGCTAGGCTACGCCTAGCTTGAGCACGGGCTCGGCTTCCATGGCCATGGACCTCTCAGTTCGGAAGGGCATGGCCGCTCACAAGCTGCTCGACACAATGCTCCATAGGAATAGGAGTGAAGTGCACTGTAGGTCCTTGAACTATTCCAGGGATGTCACGTAGGTCCTCGAATTATAAAAATCGTCATCTAGGTCCTCAAAGTGCAGTAACTGTGTCATTCAAGTCCAAAATCTCCCTGACAGGCTCTAACTGGCCAGCTGGCACGTAAATAGTAACCGTAACAGTGCGCGACAAACAGTCCTGAATTCCTGTGCGTGATGAACAGTACACGACAAAGAATAAATATAAAAAAATATCCAAAAACTGAGATCCTCTGTCATCGAAGAGACCCTGGCGCATGAACAGTAAAAATATCATTAATTCAAAAAAAGTTCGCAAACGAAGAATTTGGAAAAATATTTGTGACTTCAATAAAATGTTCGCGAACGATGAATTTGGAAAAAATATTCGCGACTTTAAAAAAAGTTCGCGAACGATGAATTTGGACAAAAATATTCACGACTTTAAAGAAATGTTCGCGAACGATGAATTTGGGAAAAATATTTGCGACTTTAAAAAAATATTCGTGAGTTTAAAAAAAGTTCGCGACCGATGAATTTGGAAACAATATTCATGGCTTTAAAAAAATGTTCGCGAACGATAAATTTGGAAAAAATATTCGTGACTTTAATAAAATGTTCGCGAACGATGAATTTGGAAAAAATATTTGCGACTTTAATATAAAGTTCACTAACATCTTTTAAAGTCACGAATTTTTGTGGTTCGCAAACATTTTTTTTCCATACCCACGAACAATATTTGTGGTTCGCAAACATATTTTCAAATTTATTGTTTGTGAACTTTTTTAAAGTCACGAATATTTTTCCCATATTCGCGAACATTTTTTTGAATTAATGAACATTTTTACTATTCACGCACCAGGGGTATCTTCGATGCCAAAGATTTTCAGATTATTTGTTCATATTTTTCTTATTTTTCGCACTGTTCACCATGCCAGCTGGCCATTTAGAGGGGGTTAGTGAGATTTTGGACCTGGATGACACACTTACTATACTTCGAGGACCTAAATGACGATTTTCATAGTTCGAGGACCTATGTGACACCCCTGAAATAGTTTAAGGACCTACAGTTCACTTCACTCTAGGAATAGATATGGAATGAAGATGACCATGTAGTCAATGACAGGCATGGCCTGCATCTCCTCTGCCACTTCAGCTGGTCAAAGTTTTTTTTGTGCTTGGTCTTTGCCATGTCGGCCCGACAGGTGGGACCCACCTGTCGGTTTTGCTGTTTTCGCGACTAAATTCCAGCATCGGTGCTCCGTGTTATGCATTAGGCTCAGTTTCGTTGGTTTTTTGTGCCCTGGTTCAAATCTGATACTAAGTTGTTACCCTACCTTCAAGTGTGGTGGTTTTGAGTAAATAACTCCCTCGCAACATTACAGAAGCTTGCTCATCAGTAACAATGTACTTTTGTGAGACCAATAGTGGACCAAATCAACTGCAAGTAGAGGAAAAAAGAGTAACACGCAGGAAAGGTGCCACGGTGAGGGGATAGCAGTGACACTGCTCACGATAGCTGGCGTTGGAGGTCAGCGGCGGTGAACGACGAGCCGAGGAGCGTCAGAGGCCGCTGACGCTGCCACGCCTAAGCCCTCATGCAAAATTTTAAATACGTAGTTTCATTGAATATGTCACGTACAAAAGCTTGTATTCCTCCTCTTCCATGGTGTTAATTCTTCTCCACCGTGTATATCACTTGCTTAACGATGCGGAGGAAGTGCAGCCCTGAAAAAACATGAATGCCTAAGGCAAGAAAGTGCATCCAATGGAGCCGAGAGGAGAGGAGCTTGGGTCTTTACCGGGAAAGGGCACGTGGCGAGGGACTTCACATTGATTCCGGTACCATGCACCACCTTCAGAGGTAGCCGACAGGAGGGGCCAGTAGCTGTTGATATCGCCTGCAAGTGTCACTCCATATGCTCCCAGATCCAAGTCGCTTTCTCCTTCCCACACTCTAGGATAGCACGTTGGCGGTGGCTGCGGTTCAAGGAGGCCTATATACCATCGATTAGCAACCGGTCACACAAGCCATCGTTCCACGACACTCACACCGGCTGCATCTCCATTGGCCGTGCTCTGCCTTGGCTGTTGACACACTGGCTGCGTTTGTTGATCGCAGACGTCCTAGAAGAGGGCCAGCCGTGTGAGCATCCGACCTCCTCCCTCTCCAAGTCAGTTCGGGCTGGCGGGGCGGCCGACGGCTGCCGGATCTAGTTAATCCGGGTGTTGTGTTTGATTCATGGCGTTACCGGTGTCACAGACCATGGATCTCTAGGGGCTGCCGATGGGGATGCAGCATGCTGGAGAAGGCCGCCGGCATGGGGATGCCACACCCACGGGATAATGGGAGGAGGCGCCATGAAAGTCTTGTGGGATCCGGCGCTCCTTTCACGCAGTGCAACACGTACGTCATGCAATGGAATCGCGCATCCTAATTTTCTGGGAGAAGCTTGCCTACGGAACGGGAGACCGGATGATGATTTCTTTCTCAGGAAACCTTGCGTGAACAGGGGAAAACAGACGGGAGAGGGACGGGAAGCTATGGTTTGCATGGAAAGATTACATGATCGGGTCGATTTTCGTGATGGTGAAAGAAAACCAACGATGGCTGAAGCAAAATCGGTGGGTTTTGCCGTTGAAAAAACCAGAATGGAGATTCAAAAATCGTTGGGGCGTGGGATGGGGAGGTCTATCGATGGATGGGGAGGTAACTAGACGAACGAAACCACGTACAGACTGCTCCTTTAGAAGTAGAGATTTAGACAGTCCACAATGGTGTGGGCTGGTGGGGGCACCGCAACTACTATTTTCTTGATAATCCATGCATCATCCTTTCCATATTAGCACATAGAGAGCTATCTGTCCAGCATGAATTTACTTTCTTCATCCACATTGGGAATATGGAGCAGCTAGCACAACATATCTTCACAAACCGACATATGATATCACCCCTTTGATAATATAGATCGGCGCAATCACAAATCCTGATGTTTCCAAGTCCTAGGATGTATTTGGGCTTTAATAATACTACGAAACCATTCCAACCAACTGAAAACTTGTATACATTATGTATGTGGTGTATGTTGAAACTAGCATGGCTGAGCTCCACTCCTTGCCCAGACACAGATACGGATGAAGGCTTGTTTTGTGAATTATGATCTTGCTCCCGTGCTTAAATAGGAACATATGTGGCGCAAGTGTGCAACAACCATGCAGTGGATGCTTTCATATAATTCAGTGCCGCAATATGAAGCACATGGGCATAACCATATGGTTTTCACCATCCTATCCCTTGACAAAGTAGCTCTATAATAGTCATTTTGGTTGTATTCAATCTAGCTCACAATGTGGTTTAATTTCTTTAGGTTAACACATTTTCCCTCTGAGATTGCATTGAAACCAAATGCCAAAAATGGGGCTAGGCAGCGACAACATTCAAAATATACAATCAAGTATGGACCACAGGCCATCATAACATAATTTAGTAAAAGACCTACATAATTCTTCTGCTTGAATATGAAACTAGTAGCAACTGCGGTCAGAAGGGGTGGGTAGTTTCATCATCGTCTTAAGTAGATCACAGACTTGCAGTATGTCAATTATGTGATGGCGTCAACACCACCTCATGTCTCAGAAACTCAGCGAGTGTGTCCTGCAACAGGAATGGGGTCGTTAAATATGTATAAGAATAGAGAGGCGATCAGTGGAATTGTTGTTGTATTACTTGAGCTACGTGGACATATATATAGGAGTACATGACCATCTTGGAGTACAAGACAAACTAGAACAAATATGAGTCTATCCTATGTTTCCTAAATAATCAGGATACTCAACAAAATAGATCTGCAAAAACTTCCAGTTCTTTATCCTTGGCTAAACAGTAACTTTTCTTCTCCTTGGCTGATGGAACTGATGGAAGTGGCATGATCTTAAGGGATCATATCGGTGATATTATGTTTAGTGTATGTCTCATTTATACCATTGCCATGATGCGTTGAATCAGAGTTGTGTCCAATTAAGGAAGGCTTGTCATCATTTAGTCCGAGGCCATAAACTTAGTTAAGAAGGGAGAAGTGGAGATCATGACATTTATTCACTGCTCATCAGATCATACTGCTCAGGAACAAGTGAAAATATTGTATTACTCACATACAATGTAGTCAAAATATTGTAAGACATTTACTGGCATGTTATGGTAGGCCTTCTAGCTGCACCATGGTATGGCTGGGATCGTCGTTAAACTTTGTATTGAGGATGGTAGCGATACTATGTGAGGAATACAAGTTAATTTCCTGAAAAATAGTTCTGCAAAAACTTGAATAGCTTTTCACAAAAATACATGACATGCTTTCCCTGTAGAGGTGCTCTGTCGCCCTTGCATGCTCCATGCATGTGGACATGTGGTGACCCCATGTTACCAAGACATGGTGGCAAATTTGCCTGCAATACGACAGATACTTGGACCAAAGTGAACATACATAACAAATTAATTAATGGTGTCGATCCAATCATTTATGAGTTTTTTGTAGGAAAAGAAAAATATATAAAAATGGACCAAAAGTACAATCAAGGTTCATTGCCTGAGCAATTTCAGAAGGATAACTGCCCATCCAAATAGTAGTCATCCTACCAATCTTAGCTTGGTATGACTCACCCCAGGTGCGCATCACTTCTACTAATGTTGGTTAGGTAACTTGAACTCGCGATTGTTTTAAATTGACTTCTACAAACAAGACCGCCGTGCACTCTAATTTATCAGTTTAGAAGATAAGGTCGGGAGTAGAGTTTTTCTAAGATAGCATGGTTTGTAAAACTGCATTGTTTAAATTTCTTAAATATTTTAAACATATTTTTGTCATAAACCGTGTTAGTCATATGAAAAACCCTCCGAAACTACTTCCTTACCAAATTATAGTGCATATAAAATTTGATGAAAGTCAAACTTTGTGAATTTTGACAATATATACTACATAAGCTATATTCTACCAAACAAACATTTTCCCACCTAACTTCTTCCAAACCCCAACTCAATCACAATACTTCGCATTCAAAGCGTGTCGGCCCGTTGAAAGAGTGAGCCGGCGATATATACTATTATGAAACCCAACAACTGGCCCGCTAGGCTCCCACTAGGGTTCCTCCCCGCCGCCGGCGGGCCCTAGGCCGCCGCCGCCGCCCGCCCAGCGCGGCGCCCCGCTCCCCCGCGCCAGCTTCCCCGCTCCCGTTCCCCCGCTTCCGCCGTCGCTCCGCGCGCGGGCGCGCTCCGCTCCGCCCTCCTCCCCCTTTCCCCTTCTCCTCATCCAGCCGCCTCAGCCGTCTCCCTGGGAGGCGGCCGGGGCGGCGTGCACCCCCCTCCCTCCTCGTTCGCCCACCGTCGTCCCTCCCCCCGCCGCCGCCGGCGGGGGCCCCTGGATCTGGCCGGGTGGTGTCGGCGGCGGCGAGTTGTTCCTTCCCCGCGCGCGCTCCTCCTTCCCGGGGTGGGGGGACGCGGCGGTGTTGCTCGGCTGGTGGCGGTCCGGCGGCCTGGTGCGGTGGCCGGCGCGCTCGCCGTGGTGGTGCCGCCTCTTGGTGGCAGGGCGGTCCGGTGGTGCTGGTCGGCCAGCGGCATGCCCCCGGCCCAGATCTGGACCTGTAGGGTCCCGTTTGGGTCCTTGCGGGCCGACTCCGGCGCGACCGCGACGCCCTTTGTATGGTGAGGCAGGGGAGCGGCTTGGACTGGGACAGTGACGCCGGCGGCATGCCAGCTGCTGCACGGAGGCGGGAGCTGTCCAGGCCTTTGAGGGCCCGGCCGGGCTTGTGGGGCCACGGGCCTTCGGTCGGCTACCGTCGTGGACGGTGGAGGTGTGGCCCTCCCGTATCCCGATGGTGCTGCTGCACTAGTTCCGGCTCCTCTTCTTCATTGTGCAGGCCATCTTCGCGGTGCTGTGGTGAGACAGCGTGGGAAGCTTCGTGTCCGTGTTGGCGCTTGGTGGTGGTCGGTTTGGTGGCGAATTCTGAAGTGCCTGAGGTAGAGGATGGGATCGGGAGAAATCCCTGTTGGTTTGGCCGACACCGACGCGGTGGCGCTTGAGGGTGCGTCGGGGCTACCCTTCCTCTCTCCTCGCCGCGTACCGGGGGAAACCCTTGGCAGCAGCGTCGTCATCGTCGTGTTCCTTCTTGGAGGTGTTGATTTGTACCGGCGCTTCGGAGTCTCGGAGCTTGGTGGGCGATCTCATGTGGATGCAGCGGTCGCGAGGCTTCTTCATTTTTGTCGATCCGCCGTTATCGACATTTGTTTCTTTTCCTTTTCTTTTTCTTTTTTTGGGCGTGCTTATGCTGCTTTCGCCCCAGCACCTATCATTGGATGTTCGGATGGTTGCTTTGGAATACAAAGCGGGGGGAAACCCTTTTTCTTAAAGAGTGAGCCGGTAGCAGCGACATAATTCCACTTTTTATTTCATGTAGGCCCATGATTCTGTTGCCCGTGGGACGATCCCGGTTGGATCTTATTTGACACTGGAAGGGCATTGGTACTATGACCAATGAAATATCCGGGTTCAAGTCCTAGACTTGCACTAGTGCATAGCCAGACTATATGATTTTGTAGGGATAACTTTCTTTGGCCATGTTATTTTGAGAAGACATAATTTCTTTGTTAGTATGCTTGAAGTATTATTATTTTTATGTCAATATGAACTTTTGTCTTGAATCTTTCGGATCTGAATATTCATACATCAATTAAGAAGATTTACATTGAAATTATGCCAAGTAGCACTCCGCATCAAAAATTCTCTTTTTATCATTTACCTACTCGAGGACGAGCAGGAATTAAGCTTGGGGATGCATGATACGTCTCCAACGTATCTATAATTTTTGATTGCTTCATGCTATATTATCTACTGTTTTGGACTATATTGGGCTTTATTTTCCACTTTTATATTACTTTTGGGACTAACCTATTAACCGGAGGCCCAGCCTAGAATTGTTGTTTTTTTCCTATTTCAGTGTTTCGAAGAAACAGAATATCAAACGGAGTCCAAACGGAATAAAATCTTCAGGAACGTGATTTTCTCATCGGATAAGACCCAGGAGACTTGGATCCTCCATCAAGAAAGCTCCGAGGCGGCCACGAGGGTGGAGGGCGCCCCCCTAGGGCGCGCCCCTACCTCGTGGGCCCCTTGAGGCTCCACCGACGTACTTCTTCCTCCTATATATACCTACATACCCCCGTCAGATCAGATACGAAGCCAAAAACCTAATTCCACCGCCGCAACTTGCAATGGGAGAAGTGTTTAGCTTTGGGTTCAATCTTGCGGTGTCCTTTCCCAGTGACAGTAGGGGCAGCAAGGCACGTACTGTATTGTTGCCATCGAGGATAACAAAATGGGGTATTTATCATATTGCATGAATTTATTCGTCTACATCATGTCATCTTGCTTAAGGCGTTACTCTGTTTTCATTAACTTAATACTCTAGATGCATGCTGGATAGCGGTCGATGAGTGGAGTAATAGTAGTAGATGCAGGCAGGAGTCGGTCTACTTGTCTCGGACGTGATGCCTATATACATGATCATACCAATATACTCTCATAACTATGCTCAATTCTGTCAATTTCTCAACAGTAATTCGTTCACCCGCCGTAAAATACCTATGCTCTTGAGAGAATCCACTAGTGAAATCTATGGCCCCCGGGTCTATTTTCATCATATTAATCTTTCTACACTTTATTACTTGCTTTGCTCTTTACTTTGCCTTTTATTTTACTTTGCATCTTTGTACCAAAAATACCAAAAATATTATCTATCATCTCTATCAGATCTCAATCTCGTAAGTGACCGTGAAGGGATTGACAACCACTATTCGCGTTGGTTGCGAGGAGCTATTTGTTTCGTGTAGGTACGAGGGACTCGCGCGTGGCCTCCTACTGGATTGTACCTTGGTTCTCAAAAACTGAGGGAAATACTTACGCTACTCTGCTGCATCATCCTCTCCTCTTCGGGGAAAACCAACGCAAGCTCAAGACATAGCAGATACGTCTCCAACGTATCTATAATTTTTTATTGTTCCATGCTATTATATTATCTATTTTGGATGTTTGTGGGCTTTATTAAACACTTTTGTATTATTTTTGGGACTAACCTATTGACCCAGAGCCCAGTGCTAGTTCCTGTTTTTTCCCTTGTTTCAGTGTTTCAAAGAAAAGGAATATCAAACGGAGTCGAAACGGAATGAAACCTTCTGGAGAAGTTATTTTTGGAAAGAAAGCAACCCCGGGGACTTGGAGTCCACGTCAAGAAAGCAACGAGGAAGGCACGAGGCAGGGGGGCGCGCCCACCCCCTGGGCGCGCCCTCCACCCTCGTGGGCCCCTCGTGGCTCCCCTGACGTATTTCTTCCTCCTATATATACCAATATACCCCAAAACCATCGGGGAATAGAATAGATCAGGAGTTCCGCCGCCGCAAGCCTCTGTAGCCACCAAAAACCAATCGGGACCCTGTTCCGGCACCCTGCCGGAGGGGGGAACCCTCACCGGTGGCCATCTTCATCATCCCGGCGCTCTCCATGACGAGGAGGGAGTAGTTCACCCTCGGGGCTGAGGGTATGTACCAGTAGCTATGTGTTTGATCTCTCTCTCTCTCTCTCTCTCTCTCTCTCTCTCTCTC
>LR880971.1:13690599-13731081 GCA_904067115.1 Aegilops sharonensis | reverse complement strand
ACTTAGATGAGACTTTTCTTTAGCGTTTTATACCCTCAAACACTCGTGTTTTAACCTCCCCCATCCCCTCCAAAGCAATGTCTACCTAGCTCCGCCACTGGCACCATGGCTCGAATTGGACATGGGGTCATATGTTTTTCCCGGCCGCAACATGGGGGTACGTTCACACGTTGGGATCACGGTGAGCAGCTGATCGGACGGACGTCTGGCTTGTAGCGTGCAAATCTAGCGGGTCTTCTCCTCATCCGAGCCGGCCGACACATAGCATCCCCTCCCTCATCATTAATAAAAATGGATATTATTCTTGGTACGCGGGCATTAATCAACCTCAAGGCATACGCATACATATCAATAATCACAACACTAAATCATCACACACCAATACTACTACATGAGGTGTATAAATGGGCACCTCTGGTGGGGCCAGGGGGGGTGAGGAGGATCTTCCCCCTTACCAAAACAGAAGGAAATTCCATGGGAGGGAGGGAGGGAGCAGCAAAAGAGTGAAGGAGAGGGAAGCAGCAGCCGGGAAAAGGTGAAACAAAACCGGGAAAAGGAGAGATAGAGAAAAAGGAGGAGGGAGGGAGGATGACGCGACGTCGGCTGCCGTCCTCCTGACCCAGCCACCCAGCCAGCCAGCGACGGGGCGAGCGCAACGGACCGCCCCCAGCCGCGAGCCGGCGGGGCCATTCCGCACACACCGCGCCGCGCCGGAACCTAGATCCGCGACCCCAGCCGCGAGATCTCGCGCCGATCGCCGCTGGCCGGGAGGGGGGCGGAGGGGATGGCCGACGACCTCACCGACGCCGACTTCTTCGACAGGCTCGTGGACGACGACGACGAGGCCGGCCCCGCCCCAGCCCCCGCGCCCGCGCCCGGTCCCGCCGTTGTGGGTGCCTCGGAGGCGGAGCTGGCCCGGGGCGTCTCCGGCCTCGGCCTCGCGGGCGGCGGCGGGCCCGGGCCGTCGGCGGCGAGGGCGTTGGGGCAGGTCGCGGCGCCGCGCCCTGTGGCCGGGGCGGCTGCGGAGGGCGGGTCGCCGGGCTTGGGGAGGGGCGCCGCCGTCCACACCACGGTGAAGCAGGTCCAGTGGGCCGCCTTCCGGGCCGACGGCGACGACGCCGGGCTCGACCCCTTCGGCGATCTGGCTGCGGGTGCCCCCCAAGAGGAGGCCTTCCTCGGCACCGCCGCCGCGGGCCAGGCCTCGGCGCTCTCCTCCGCTGTCGGTGGGAGCGTGGATCATGGCTTCTTCGACGGGAGCCAGGGCCTGGCCGCCGAGGCGGCCACGGACCAGGGCTTTGTCGGGGGAAGCTCGGATCAGAGCACGGCCACGCAGCAGCTCGGCGGCAGCGGTGCTGCTGTCGACTCCACGGATCCCAGCTACCTGGAGAGCATTTACCCCGGGTGGAAGTTCGACGAGGCGACGCAGCAGTGGTACCAGGTCGACACCATCCAGACTGCCGGTGAGAATGCTCAGCAGCAGCAGTTTGGTGCTTCCTACCTGCTGAATTCGGCGCAGGCCGGGCTGGAGACGATCGTGGAGGAGAGCGCCGCCGCGGGGAGTGCATCAGGCTGGGGACAGGGGGCCGCTTCAGAGTACCCGGCAAACATGCTGTTCTACACCGAGTACCCAGGGTGGTACTTTGACACCGACAAGCAGGAGTGGCTATCGCTCGAGGCGTACCAGCAGGCCATCATGCAGGCCAGCGCAGCCACTCCTGTTCAGGTTGGTGCAAACCATGGCGTTGGTGCGCCTTCTGGTGGGATAAATTACAATGTCAACCAAGCAGAGGTTCCTGCTGTCAACAATCAGGTGGCCCAACATAACTACGGCCAGCAGAGCCGGTGGCAGCCGGATGCATTTGCTAACAGTATTCAACCTGAAAGTGCCACGAATAGCTTGGCAGGTAGTTTCTATGGTGCCGATCAGCATGCACATGCCGAATCCATCAGCCCCTCCACAAATCATCAGGTTCCCTTTAGCACAGCTGAAACTTCCGCAAGTCATTATGGCAGCCTTCAGAATGACTACAACACGATTGGTAGCCAACAAGCCGGTTACAATGGGTTCGAACCTTCCACGGTTTACCAGACCAGTCCAAAGGTGCTCCAGTCATCCACGGGTAACCAGGGCAGTTACAAGGCATTTGAACCTACCACTGCTCACCACATTGGTGAGAACAAGGGTTCTACGCCTTCTACTGGTTTCCAGCCTGGTTACAAGGGATTCACTCCTTCTACGGTCCACCAGGCTGGTTACAAGGGATCTGGTACTTCTACGGGCTACCATATGAAGGCATTTGAGCCTTCCTCGGGTCACCAGGCTGGCTACATGGGATCCCAACCTTCTACAGGTCACCAGGCTGGCTACATGGGATCCCAACCCTCTACAGGTCAACATGCTGGTTACATGGGATCCCAACCTTCTACGGCTCACCAGTCTAGTTACATGGGATTTGGAACTTCTACAAACCAGGGTTATGGTGGTGCCAATGGTTTTGTCAATACACAAGGCTTTGTTCCAACGGGGAGTATATACAACAGCCAAGAACAAGTTCATGCAAACACCCAAGCACACTTGTCTAACAGCTATCTTGGTACTGAGAACTCCATGAACTTCTCTCAGCAACAATTTAGTGGTACAAATGCTTCACACATGCAATTTGGTTACTCTCCACACGAAGAAATGTCATCGGCTGGACGCCCACCTCATGCTCTGGTTGCTTTTGGGTTTGGAGGAAAGCTTATAGTTATGAAAGAAACAAGCTCAATGGCCACAAACTTTAACAGTGGAAATCAGGTATGCTTATATCTTCCATGCAATATATTTTGACAACCAAGAGAAATCATAAATTTTATTGTGAAGTAACTAAAAGTATTATATTTTGCAAATTAAGGGGATTTCTAGTGGAACGGTGTCTGTTCTTAATTTATCAGAGGTTGTTGCCGATAAAGTTGATGCTTCGAGGATCACTGATGGCAGTGCACTTAGTTACTTCCATGTTCTATGCCGTCAACCTGTTCCTGGTCCTCTTGTTGGTGGAAGTGCTGCATCAAAGGATGTAAATAAATGGCTCGATGAGATGATTACATGGTATGCATCTTCCACCAATGAATACCAGAAAGGTGATCCTCGCAAGTTGCTTATTTCATTGCTGAAGATACTATGTCAGCACTATGGGAAACTACGTGCACCTTTTGGGTCTGATCCATCACAAGAGGTACTTTCTTTCTTTCTTCCTTTCATGCTTTACTCTGTTGCAGTTATAGTTCTACTGTTACTTCTGTTACCATTCTATTGTGCGCCTGTTCCCCTTTACTATATTTTTATTCATTTGGAACTTTCATCGGAAGGAGGATCCCCATAATGCATGTTCTACTTAATCAACCCTTGTGTTGTGATAATGCCACATAGTGCAAGAAAACTAATATGATTGGTAGGATTAACATTTCTGAATGTTTATGCTAGATGCAGCAGACTTGCTTTTTTTATAATTCTGTTTGGTATTATTGCCTGGCCATATCCTAGGTTGTGATTTTACATTTTCCACTCTGTTGGACTCTACCTACTGGCTACTGCTATGGCTACTGGTTCCAACCTGTTTCATGGTCCTTATTTAGGTTACAACTAAAATGGTTCCTTTTAAGATTAAGGCCATTATTGAGTTAATTTTCATCAAGTAGCATCTCAAATTATAGATTGGTATTATTGGTCTAGAATTAGGTGAATGTCTAACACGTCTTAGCAATATATCAGCTGGAACCTAGCAAAACTTTATTGTTGAGTAACATGAAGGATAGTTTGACTATTTCTGTAACCTTTACACATCTGATTCTTGTTTAAATTCCTGGTAATAGGATACAGACGGTCCAGAGATGGCAGTAACCAAGCTCTTTTCATCTTGCAAGAGAAGTAGCAATCATATGGGAGATTTTGGGTCGAATGTTCCTTTCATGCAAAACATCCCCTCTGAAAGTCAGATGCAGGTACTTCTTATATCCTGTGTCATGCCATATTTAACCAAATATCCCCCAGTTGAGGCAACTACTCTGCTTGTAGGCTGTTGCGCAAGAGGTACAAGCTCTTCTAGTATCTGGCAGAAGAAAAGAGGCTCTTCTGCATGCTCAGGAAGGTCAATTGTGGGGGCCTGCAGTCATACTTGCTTTACAACTTGGCGATAATGTTAGTTTAACTTGATTTAACTTCTTTCTTTCGTTTCTAACAGTTTGCTTGATTTAGCTGTCTGGTTTCCAGCTCCCTAAATTAGTTTTTTTTCTCCTTCATTTGATTGGTGGTGCAGTTCTACATTGATACTGTTAAGAAAATGGCTCAGTGCCACTTTATTTCTGGGTCGCCTTTGCGAACATTGTGCCTTCTCATTGCTGGTCAGCCTGCAGATGTTTTTAATGTAGAGAACAACAGCAACATCAACTATGATACACTAGGTGCATCCCAGCAGCCTATGCAGGTAATTACTTAGTTATGATTTCTTCACTTGTGAGATGCATTGTTATTTTCAATAGTTAATGATTATTATATAGGCACTGTCTTTCTCATGTTGCTATGTAACATAATATATTCCTCGTGTTCAGATATTTGCTCATTATCTTAGGAATGATCTGTTTAACAATTTTTATCCATTGAGGAAATCAAGGGTATAACTATTGCAATAGCTTGACTCTCTGATCCCACTTTAATGCTGTGAAAGAGACTTGGTAGTTTTAGTAAGCCATTCTGTTGGTGTATGTATGGCTATTTGTCATTTTGTTTTCTTAGAGCTGGTGCTCCTTATTTATTGGCACTGAAATGGAAGCGTCATATTATTGATTACTAGTGTCACGGGTTCTAAATGTTGCTTAGAAAAATGATTGCCCTTTTACTATCATTGCATGTATCAGTTAGTCCAGTTTCTAACTTCTGAATTTCTGCTTAACTTGTGACTGACTTCATAACTTTGTGTTTCCGTGGGACAGCCTAATCCTAATGGTATGTTGGATGACTGGGAAGAGAATTTGGCTATTATAACTGCAAACAGGACAAAAGGTGATGACCTAGTAATTACCCATCTTGGAGATTGCCTTTGGAAAGAGAAAAATGAGGTTTGTATGATACATATTCGGAGATATATGTGTTCCTTCCTTTTTTTGATCAAGTACCTTATGGAGCTACTTGATACAGGTTGCAGCTGCTCATTCATGCTACTTAGTCGCTGAACTAAACATTGACCCATACTCTGAAAGTGCTCGGTTATGTCTCATTGGCGCAGACCATTTGAAATGTCCTCGAACATTTGCCAGCCCTGAAGCCATTCAGGTCTGTTACAACTTCCTTATTACCTCCAAAAAAATTCAAGCTCAGTGCAAGTTTACTTCAAAACTTTCTTGTGTTGTATATTGAAGAAGAGGCTTTAGTCCACAGTGTGTTCTAAACAATCATTATGTGGATACATATGCATGACCTTGCATAGTCTATTACTTGTTTTTTTTTCCGGCCATTCACTGCTCTGGACTAATACATTTGAAATGCAACTACAGAGGACGGAGGTTTATGAATATACAAAGGTGCTTGGTAATTCTCAGTATATCCTGCTACCCTTCCAGCCATATAAGCTAATATATGCGTACATGCTTGCGGAAGTGGGAAGGCTCGCTGATTCCTTGAGGTAGTTTATTGCCTTGTGTTTTGCATGATTAGACAATGACTTGGGTGCTTTCCCTAGAATCTGTTCTTGCACAGTATGACAGAATTAAATCACCTCTTCAAGGTACTGCCAAGCTTCTATAAAGGTGCTGAAAGCTTCCGGCCGTGCTCCAGAATTGGAAGCATGGAAACAATTATTTTCCTCCCTGGAGGACAGGATACGCACTCACCAGCAGGTACAACCTTACATAATTATAATATTTGTGTATGCTGTTCTACTGGATTCCAAATCCTGTTCTGCATTGTAGCTGAGGTGTGCACCTCCTTCGTTTATCACTAACCCACTTCCTTTACCTTTTTTAGGGTGGGTATGGAACGAATTTAGCCCCTGCGAAACTAGTTGGAAAGTTATTTACCTCGCTTGATAAATCTATATCCCGCATGATGGGCACACCATCCGCAACACCTCCACCAGTGCCACAGGGCTCTGTTGGTGATAAGGAAACCTATTCAGCACCAGCAGCTGCAAAATTTGTAAATAGTCAATCATTAATGACGATGTCATCATTAACTGCATCCCCTTCAGTGCATTCTATTACTGAAATGTCAGAGAATAGTGGTGGCGCTGGCAGGAAGATTGCACACAACAGAAGTGTTTCTGAACCAGACTTCGGCAAAACACCAAAACAGGTATGTATTTGTTCTATAGAGGAAGAGAGATGTAGCAGCTTTTTTATTAATGGATGTTCTGCAAGGAAGATGTTTTAATTCTCCCTTCTCACTTTATATTGAATAAATCTATTAGGGTGCACGATCAGATAATACACAGAGCAGTGCATCAGGTTCAAGATTTGGTTGGATCAGCTCCACACTGCAAAAGACAATGGGATTTGTTTCAAAATCCCGCCAGGTGAGTTATGAAATTGCAGTATCTCCACCATTGTTCAGTTTGTCTTATCTACATAGCAATGCTGATGCTGAAATCCTGTTGTTCCGAAGGCAAAATTAGGGCAACAGAACAAGTTTTACTATGATGAGAAGTTGAAGCGATGGGTAGAGGAAGGTGCTGAGATTCCTGCCGAGGAGCCTCCTCTCGCTCCACCTCCAACAAAATCCTCCTCATACCAGAATGGCATGCCAGACTATAACTTAAATGGCCCTACTAGTGGAATGCATACTCCTAATGGAGTAACAGAACGAAGATCTCCAAAGCATTCAGATCATGGTTTGGGGATGCCGCCAATTCCACCCAGCCAGAACCAGTTTTCTGCTCGTGGACGAACGGGTGTCCGGTCCAGGTATTTCAGCACTGAGGACATTTGCTTTCAGTTCATTTTCTCTATTTTTTCTGTCAACAAGATAAAACTTTAGTATTTTATTCATTTTAGATATGTGGACACATTCAACAAGGCTGGTGCAACTGGAGCAGCCCAGTCTTATAACAGGCCAGCTGCTCCGTCTGTGACACCACCTACCGGTGCTAGGTTCTTTGTGCCCACGGCGGCTGCTGTCACTGCAGAGCAGATGCCTAGCCAATCAGTGGAGACACGTGGCGAAACCTTCCAACGGGATGAGCGCTCATCCTCACCGCCAGCGGAAACATCATTTTCATCACCCCCACCAGCAGCACAATTTTCATCACCAATGTCATCTACCATTCAGCGGTACCCGAGCATGGACAACATTGCTACACCGAACCAGGCACCCTGGATGTCCCCGGGAAGTAGCAGCAGCTCATTCGCATCAAGATCACGAGCAGCATCATGGAGTGGAACATACTCTGACCAATTCAGTTCCACGGCAGGGGCTAGGTCACCTGACGGACCGACTGTGCCGCCCTCGCCACAAATGCCTGGCAGACCCCCCTCGCACAGTCGTTCAAACAGCAACTCGTCCGTGCAGTTTACCGGCTTGACAGAGGATCTTCACGAGGTTGAGCTCTAACAAGTGAGGTGACGGCTCAGCATGATCGCCGTGTCAGCCATGATTCAGCCCACACAACCTTGGTTAACCGCGGCTCTTCCAGCAAACCCCAACTAAGTTAAAAGGTGAAAGGAGCTGTTCACAGCGAATCAAGTGATGATTGCCAGGACAGAGGTGAACAGACCTCCCATCCAACTTTGAATGAGACCTTGGGGGAAACCGCACCGAAACCGAGGTGCGCCAGGCGCGTACTACATAGGTACAGTCTTGGTTTTTTGAGTATTTTGTAGCCATATGTTGGTTGTTATTATGTTTACTAGAGCGCAGGCGAAAAGAGCAGGGCATCCTTTTTTTCGTTGCGCGCGAGGAAAAGCAACATCTGGATGCCATTGTACAGATAATCCGCCTCTACCCCCTGATTCATTGTTCGAAGGCGCGAACCAGTTCAACCCCCTCATTCTTTTTTGGTTTTGATGATGAGAATAGAAGGTAGAGACAATCTGTCTGTTATTCTAGTAGTGTAAGAGAGGAAAGCCCGGCCACGCCGTAGAAAGTGTTGTTGTTGTTGTTGTTGTTGTTGTTGTTGTTATACTTGTATGTACTTGTTACTACACACCATGGTATATTGTACTGCTGTATTATTCTTTGGAGATGATTCGATTCTTTTGCCTCCTAGCTTGTGAGTTGATAGCTATTTGTTTCAGCAAGTTTTTCATTGGCATATACTTCCTCCGTCCTAAAATAAGTCTCAACTTTGTACTAGCGCTCACCCGTAAAAAAAAACACTTTGCACTAACTCTAGTGGTATAGAGTTGTGCTATGGTTGAGACACTTATTTCAGGACGGACGGAGTAATATGTTCATTTCTGTAATGGTACTCTAGATGAGTGCTTTTCTATCTATATATAAATGAATGTTTTACTCGGATCTGGTTGTAGTTCGTCTACTCGTCCGTCTGTAGGTTGGAACCTTGCGATCTGCGCTACTCTTCAACGGCGGCGGCTGCTGCTGTTTTGACGCGTTGGTCCTGTGGGACTTGGCACGACGGCTTTTCGACTGTCTACTACAAAAGGTTTTCGCCGGCTTCGTAGAGGAAGGGGCGATGACGACGGCGCGCCTTGGGCTCGCTTCAGTGCTCGTAGTCTTCATTAGATTGTCTACGGATTTGAATGTAATTTTTATTATTTCTGGTGTTTGTTATACTGTCATGATTGATTGAAGATAAATACATCAGAAGTTTTCTCGAAAATAATTATTTTACTATATACTACTTCCCCGCTCCTAAATGTAAGTGTTTTTAGAGATTTCAGTAGAGACTACATACATGAGCGAATCTATGTACTTTAAAATATGTCTATTATCTAAAAACTTATATTTAGGAATGGAGGTATATTTTTCTAATAAAAAAGAATTTTTTTTGTATAGGCAGTCAACATGAGATTGACGCGGGGGACCCACTCTCCTTGGTCACGAGTCATTTTCCCTCGCACCACCGTTCCCCATATCCCCTCGCCGCCGCCGCCGCCGCCGCCGTCCGCCGCGCCACCCCGGCGCCATGCTCCGGCTACGTGGCTGCGTCCTCACCCAGCTCCTCTCTTCTCCAGCCACCTCTCCCGCCTCCCAGCTCCACCGCCTCATCTCCGCCGCCGCGCCCGCCATCTCACCAAGCACCGGGTTCGCCGTCGACGACTACCTCGTCTCCACCTGCGGCCTCAACCGAGCACAGGCCCTCAAGGCCTCCGCCAAGCTCTCCCACCTCAAGTCCCCCGCCAAGCCCGACGCCGTGCTCGCCTTCCTCGCCGGCCTCGGCCTCTCCGCCGCCGACGTCGCCTCCGTCGTCGCCAAGGACCCGCAGTTCCTCTGCGCCAGCGTGGAGAAGACCCTGGCCCCCGTCGTCGACGGGCTCACCGGCCTCGGCCTCTCGCGTCCTGAGATGGCGCACCTCGTCTCGGTCGCCGGCGAGAAGTTCCGCTGCAGAGCCATCATCGACAGGCTGCGCTACTACCTGGCCCTCTTCGGCTCCTCCGGGAAGCTCCTCCGGGTGCTCGACCGCAGCCCCTACATCCTCTCCTCCAACCTCGAGAGGGTGGTCAAGCCCAACGCCGCGTTCCTGAGGGAGTGCAGGATAGGTGCTTGTGATATTGCCAAGCTGTGTGTCGCGCAGCCGAGGATGCTCACCTCCAATGTGGAGCGCGTCCGGGCGATGGCGGCGCGCGCCGAAGGCCTAGGTGTGCCCCGTGGCTCCAGGATGTTCTGGCGCATGCTGAATGCCCTTGCGTTTCTCCGCGAGAAGGATATCGCCGCCAAAGTGGAGTACTTGAAGGACACTTTCAGATGGTCCGATGCTGAGGTGGGCATTGCTCTTTGTAAGGCCCCGGCGGTGCTGGCGTTGTCCAAGGACCTCCTCCACAGGAAGTCGGAGTTCCTGATCTCTGAGGTGGGGTTGAAACCGGCATACATTGCTCATCGGTCGACATTGCCCACTTACAGCCTGGAGGGCCGGCTAAGGCCCCGGTACTACACTTTGAAGTTTCTTAAGGAAAATGGATTGCTAGATCATGACCGAGACTACTATTGTGCAGTCATGCTGCCAGAGGAGGTGTTCATGGAGAAGTTCATGTGTCCTCACAAGGAAGCTGCACCACAGCTCGCTGGAGACTATGCAGCAGCTTGCAAAGGGGAAGTGCCGGCTAGATTCAGATTTACATGAACCAAGGCCTGTACGAAAATTTCTTAACCGGGTATGACACAACAGAAGTTTCACTCTCCGCATCAAGCCACTCATTCCTGATTCAATGTTGTTGGCCTAAACTTAATGGTGGTTGGCTGCTATCTATAATCTATAGCATGTATGTTACGTTCTCATTTGGTGGTGCTAATCCAGGATGAAACTGATATTTTGATTTGTGAGCCTTGGTATGCTCGTCATGTCATTCAGTAGGAAGAAAGCATTGCACTGCTATTAACTTGTCCCTCCTCATGTTATTGACATACTCCCTCTGTCCCAAAATAAGTGTCTCAAGCTTAGTACAACTTTGTACTAGAGTTAGTACAAAGTTGAGACAGTTATTTTGGGACGGAGGGAGTATATATTGGAACTAAGAGAATGTGAGATCATGGCATCCTACAAATGCTTTGAAGTGAGTAGTATTTCTTTACGTTCTGAAATAGCCATGGTAGTTTCTAATGCAATCCTTAATCTATCTTTCCATCAAAGAATGTTCTCATTCTAGCCATGAAGATAATATGATGTCTCAAACTTTCCTTTGGATGAAAATTTTGAATTTCTTTCTCCGCGGGAAACATTTATGGATTTATTGATGGCCTCTTGGCCAGAGTGTGCTGATCACTGTTGAGGATGCAGTTTTGATCTAGTTTGGGCTTGCTCTAGTTCTTCTAAGATGAAAATCTTCATTCTTCCTGAGATATTAAATTTACTGAAATTGTTCATTAGTTTGTATCAAGTTGATTTGTTTATTTGTCTCATGTATTTTTGGATGGCCTACTAGCTGATCCTTTTCCAGGGGCATTTGATCTCAGAACTGAATAGTTGAGTAGTAGGCTAGTGGCATTTTTCTTGACGGTCTACTTGTATATCACTATGTAACAGATATTTCAAATGCCCTGGTATTCTTACCGTAGAAGCAAATCGATAGTTGTATGGTATGGTGTTGAAAAGCAGATGTCATCTCATACAATGAGGGAATTTATGTTATGGTAACCTTAAAAAGGCTTATGATATCATTACCATGTTAATTCAGCCATATCTTTTAGCTAATTTTATTCCATATTAGCACTATCTGTATAGATAATGAGGACATCTTTATCCCTGAGCATAATTTTTTAGGATAGTAAAGTGGTATTATGCACTTCCCTTATTTTCAGATTCCATCTGGGAAGTTGGTAAAGGAAAAGAAAAAAACCGGATGGGAGGCCATGTTGTATAGAACTTGCAGAATTTCAAACATGGAAGGAATAGTAGAGTAGACATGCTATGCACCTCAATTTAAGAACCAAGCTGTGTGAGGATGGTGCACATTTGCTTGTTCCTGATGTGAAACTGAATTTAGATGGCGCTTTTGTCTTCTTCCAGCGGACAAGACGAAACATGGCAGCAACAATGGCTTTGTGTGTGCAAACATAGTCTCTAATACACTGAAGACCTGTGATGAAAACCAGTTAACCAAGTGCAAAGAGTAGGTGATTCTGCCATTCTTATTTCTGGAATCCATTTGTCCAACATTTCGCTGAACTTTGTGTGTGCAGATGCGAGAAAGAAAGGAACTGAAAGATTTTGGTGAAGAAGAGCACTATGGTCCTCCGATATTGCCTTCTTCATTTGTGTACACACTTTGGATATCGGATCTCTTTACTAGTTGCTCATGCCCTACTTATTTGCTGCATGGTTTACAAGGCAAAGCTGAAAGCACAAATACGAGGCGAGAGGATGGGTCTTAGGCAAACCATGTCCCTTCCGTGAGTTTTCATCTCTACTCTACAGACGTAAGTCAGATAACCGCCATAATTTCCGGGCTTAATTCAGAAGCGGTCTTCTGCCTACTGTCGCGGCACCCCTGCTTGCCCTTCATGCTGTAAGTTTACTGGACATATGTTTGATTCCCTGTAAGTGAGTACGATAGGTTGACAGTCCCATCCATGAATTCATTTACGAATCTGCAAAAGAAGAGCGCGACATGTGTTGTTCTGTTTTTTTTTCGTACATTAAAAGAAGTTATTGTATGATTTCGTGCATGTGAATCATTCTGTGAACTCATCATGATTAATCAATGATGTTGTACCTTGACAACATTCTGTTTTGTCGTGTTGGTATGCATTTGATACATGGGTTGTTTTTCCAGCCAAGTGGTTTGGAACTCCATCTTCAGACCTGGCTGCTAGATGAATATGCCTATCTACCTCACATTTTGGTTCCGTTTTTTCAGTTTCGAGTGAAGTGACTTGGCTGGGCCGGCTACTGTTATTGTGAGGGGCAACAGCAAGATACCCGTGACTTCGTACGCTGTGGCCAAATAGCTCTTGCGGTTGATGAGCAGCGCAAAACTAAAAGAAACAAACGACAGCGATAAAACTCAACGTTCGCTAAAAAATACTGAAAAGTAAATCCCACTGATGGATCGAAACAGGCACCTCCTGCTAGGGAACCAGGTTGCTAGCCACTGTAATTCATTCCTGGGAATTTGTGTCAAAAATTTCAGCCCAGTGTATATGAACTATAAGTTGCCACCGGTTTAAGCATTTTTTTTAAATTTTGAACGTGATTTTCTTTCTGAAAAAAGTAATTATTTTTTGAAAGGAGAACATTTTCAATATTGTAAAAAAAATTAAAACCTCTAACATTTCATGAAAATGCAAACTTTATTTGGGAATCACAAAACATTTTCTTGGAAAAATAGGAAAGTAATTGCAAACGAGAACATTTTTTGTAATTACAAGCAATTTTTTTAAACACAAACATCTTCTGGAAACCAGGATTTTTTTTAAAAAAAATGAGAACATTTCACAAAATTACAAACAATTATATAAAACTCGAAGATTTTTCAAAATTCCCTGAATATTTTTTTAATTTGCATACAAAATTTTAAAACATGAACAATTTCTGAATTTCTAAACAAATTTGGAAAGCCGTAATATTATTTGAAATTCCCAAAAAAAATTTAGATTTGTGAACAAAAAATAAAAATGCAAACATTTTCGAAATTCATAACATCTTTTTGAATTTCAGCACAAATTTTCAAAATATGAAAAGTTTTTAAATTCCTGAACAAAATTAGAAAGTGGGAACAATTTTTGAAGCACCTGACCATTTTCTGAATTTTGGAACAAAATTTCAAAACATGACATTTTACACATTTGTGAACAAAAGTTTGAAAATGGGACATTTTTTAAATTTCCAAAAATATCGTAATTTGTGAATAAAAATTTTTAATGCAAACATTTTGAAAATTTATGAACATTTGTTGAAAAATAAAAAGAAAGTTCAAAAAGAAAATAAAAAATGAAAGAGAAGGAAAAGAAAAAAAGAAAAAGATAAGATAAATGAAAACAAAAAAGAAAAAGGAGAGAAAATAAAAAAAGAAAAAGAAACAAAAAACGGTTCATGAACCTTCTAGAAGGTTCCTCAAACCGAAAAAACCCGTTTCCAGAAGGTTCCCAAAACCAGGATCGGTGGAACGCATGCCTCGCTTCTAAACGGCTTGGCCCATCTTGGTCGACATCTCACTTCTATCGCGTGTGCAGTGTCCCGACAATTTAGCACATAATGCATAGGAAACCGTGTTGTTCTGTCTACCATCGACACCTTGCCCTTCATACTACCCCGTCCGGGTTTATTAGGCCCCCTTTTATTTTGAGCTAAAGTTTGATCATGAATTTAACTAATAATATATAAACTATATGTCACAAAAATTATGTCATAGAAATCTCTTTCAAATACAAATCCAATAATATACATTTTGTAGCAAATACTTTATATATTTGTAGTCAAATACATGGTTAAAGTTGGATCCAAAATACTATGGGGCCTAATAAATCCGAACGGAGGTAGTAGTAAGTTTACTGCTCCAGCTAAGTTCATGGTTTGGTCCACTTTGCCGGGGAAAACACATTTCAAAATCTTGATCCGACAGATAAAAGTGCCATTTCAAGATCTTGCACGCCATACTTGCGGTAATACATAAGTTAGGAATAACCATGTTTTACGGTCATTTCGTGTGAGGGCAGTCTAGTCGCTAGCCGATCCCCTATTCTATAAATGCTCAAATGCACCACTTAACCTTGGCTGCTCAAAACCGAGGAGTTAAGAAAGTGGCCGGACCTATCAAGTTTAACTCCTCAAACGAACTAGAAGCCATGTAAAAGTGTCTCAAACTCCCAGTCGGAGCTGCACCTCGGCCGCGCACAGCTCCGGCATTTGCCGCCCAAGCCCTGATCCCGCCGCCTAGCTTCGCCACTGTGGCGAGATTTGGCGCGCCCGTGCCCATGCCCATGCCACCTAGCTCCACGACGCACGAAATTCCAGTGCTCGCGATAGGTAACTCGGTGAGCGAAAGATCATGGAGGAAAGAGAGAGAAAGAGACTGTAGTTTAAACTTTGTGTGGCCACGTGGAGCATGAGGTAGTCCTGCCACAACCTTGTTCCCCGTCATCTTTTTCATGAGAATGGCCGCCTTCTCGAAGATGACCTCAAATAGGGACATGATGATCGCGAAGATTGCGGAGGCAGACATCATGAGGACCAACCTAACGTGTACTTGCCGCGCGGCAAGTTGACAAAGGAGGTCCCGTTGGAGGAGGAGCTGACGCCGAGCAACACGTTGATGAGGTGTGAGGTGATGGATTTAACCATCCCAGTGATGTGAAAGTCTCCTACCCTAGGCCAATCCCCATGAGCACCATCGACGCCGGCGGCGTAACTCTGGCGGGAGAGGTCGTCGGGGGTGTAGAGGTGTCTGGCGGTTCCATTCCCGGGGTGGCCGGTGGCGACATGTGGCGGCAAAAGCGGAAGGAGAAGGCGTTGTGAATGGGGAAGAGTTTTGCCGAGAACTTGTCGTGACCCCTTAAAAGTGAGAGAGTTGTTAAGTTTTTGAAACTCCTCACATTTTTGAGGAATTAACCGGATATGAGTTAGGCTAAAAAGGAATATTTTGAGGATTTAACCCTTTTAAGGGATTGGCTAGAGATGCCTTAACTTTGTGGGAAAGAAAAAGAATCAATACACAACGTTGCTTCGACATTGCTTCATTCAACAAACTGGTTTATATCCCAGCGCTCACATTTGTATTTGCATCAAGTATTGTTTCAATGTGATCACATTTCTTTCAATTCTTGGCCACTCAATCTCCCTCGGCCGCGGCATGTGATTAGGGCACACATGTTTATGTTCTTGAAATCACAACAAGAAAGAAAAATAGAAATAAAAACACATCTATTTTTGGGAGAAGTATCATCCAAAGTTCTTTTGAGACACAAGATCATCTAAATTATTCACTTTTGATCTAATAATAATAACTAGCCACTTTATTTTCTTGGTTTTTTTTTGGAGAACCTTATTTTTCTTGGGTGGTTCTTCTTTTAGGGCATTTGAGCTGATCTAATTTATTTTTTGATCAACTTGAGCTGATCTAAATGGGTCTCTATAGTCCAACTCAGCCCAGCCCAGCCCAGCCCATCAAGGTTGGACCAGACGCAAACCCTCACCACTCTCCCCTCCGTCTCGCACCATTCCCTCGCCGCCGGCGCCGCCTCGCCGACGCCGCCATGCTCCGGCTCCGGCGCAGCGTGCTCGCCAAGCTCCTCTCGTCTCCCTCCGTCTTCCCCGTCTCTCCTCTCCACCGCCTCATCTCCACCACGGCGCCGGCCCCCGCCGTCGCCCCCAGCGCCGGGTTCGCCGTGGAGGAGTACCTCGTCTCCACCTGCGGCCTCACCCGCCCGCAGGCCCTCAAGGCCTCCGCCAAGCTCTCCCACGTCAAGTTCCCCTCCAACCCCGACGCCGTCCTGGCCTTCCTCGCCGGCCTCGGCCTGTCCGGCGCCGACGCCGCCGCCCTCGTCGCCAAGGACCCCAAGTTCCTCTGCGCCGACGTGGGGAGAACCCTGTCCCCCGTCGCCGCGGGGCTCGCCGGCCTCGGCCTGTCGCCTTCCGAGGTCACCCGCCTCGTCTCGCTCGCCCCCGACAAATTCCGCTGCAGATCCATCGTCGCCAAGCTGCACTACTACCTGCCTCTCGCCGGGTCCTACGAGAACCTCCTCGGGGTGCTGAGGTATGGCTCCTGCCTCGTCTCGTCCGACCTGGAGAGGGTGGTCAAGCCCAACGTCACCTTCCTGCGGGAGTTCGGGCTAGCTGACCGCGACATTGCCAAGCTGTGCATCACTCTCCCATGCCTGCTCACCTCCAGCTTGGAGCGCATCCAGGCGATGGTGCTGTGCGCCGAAGGCCTCGGTATACGCCGTCAATCCAGGATGTTCAGGCACGCGCTGCATGCTGTTGCTTTTGTCAGCGAGCAGAAGATTGCCGCCAAATTGGATTGCTTGAAGAAGACGTTTGGATGGTCAGATGCTGAGGTCGGCATTGCTGTGTCCAAGTATCCGATGTTGCTGACGAGGTCTCACCACATGCTGCAGAGCAGGTCAGAGTTCCTGATCTCTGAGGTGGGGCTGGAACCGGCATACATTGCTCATCGGCCCGTAATTGTCTGTTTTAGCCTAGAGGGCCGGCTCAGGCCCCGGTACTACGTTTTAAAGTTTCTTAAGGAAAATGGATTGCTCAAGGGTGATCCGAGCTATTTTACAGTTGTCATGGTGAATGAGAATGTTTTCACGCTGCACAAGGAAGCTGCACCATACCTCGCTGAAGACTATGCAACCGCTTGCGGAGGGGAGGTGCCGGCTCGATTCGTATTTGCATGAACTGAGAACACAATATTGAAATTTTGATGCTTACTGTACCACATATTCCACTTTATGCAGTAAGCTTGTAAGCTCTGTTTCAGTGTTATTGCCTAACTAAATGTTGTCTGTCTGATATAGTATGTCTGCCACTGCTTGTTTGTTAGTTGTTAATGCTTGATGAAGCTAATTTTTAGAGTCATGACTCCTGGTATCTCCGTGTCATTGTTCATTAGAGAAGAAAGCATGGCATGGTTATGAACTTGTTCATCCTGTGTCGTATCGACAAACATATTGAAAGTAAGAGAGTGTGAGATCAGTTCATTCTGCAATATCAGTGAGTATGTATGCACTCTTGAATCTTGATATCTTTCCATGGAGGAAGATCCTCAGTTTGGCCACAGAGATGATTGCCACAATGTGTTGATTTCGATGATGCAGTTTTGATTTAGTTTGTTGGTTCCATGTTCTAGTTCTTGTAAGCTGTAAATCTTCATTCTTTCTCCAGTATCTTTGTTTGAAGATACCAACTCCTGTGAAAGTAATTCATGATTTACTAGTTTATAACTTTATATCAGTTTTTTCATTTATTTTTCTCCTATATTTCTGATTAGCCTAATGGCTGATGCTTTCAGTTTGGGGCACAACTTGACTCAAAACTGAGTAATGTAGTAGTATATTATCTTTGTACGTCCTATTATCTCCTCCAAATAGTATGGCTGGTAAACTAAAGCCTCTTCTGAATTATGATTTGCACCAATCAGGGGTTACGTGTGCTTTAACAGGTATGAATGAAGCTATGCTGTTAATTTGTTATATCATGATTTAAGCCCAGCAGATTGTTAGAATGTTTAACCTAAGTTGAGTGTGTTATCCAATCTGCCTAGAATGTTTACAGGCTATGCTTTATGCAAACAGAGTTAGGCATTAACAGATGCAAGCTGGCTCCGGTAGATGGCATCTAATCTATTTGTCAGTGCTATAAAAATATATCTTCACAACTATATTGAGCTTTTACTGCTGCCCTTTGTATTAAAACATGTTAACGCTGGATGTGATACTGGCAACATGAATTATCAGCTACCTAGAATGTTACTGTCTGGAAAACATAATGCTAAGTCTATCTGTGTATTTGACAATTTTCCTACTTACATATGATGCCAAGTGTGCATTAAAGTTTATGCCCTTTTTGTTTGATTGTCATGCTGTGGCTGTATACCTTTTGATGTTGTGAGCTCTTGTTGCGGTACCAGATAAACTCTTAATAATCCATGCTTTATGTGGATTCTGTCTCCTCGTTATGTCAGGTGCCTATCCGATTTTTTCCTTCAATCTTTGGGGTACTGCTATAGAAAATTGACCTCCATCAGGTTTGAACGGATTGCAGATAAATTTTCAGGTCTTCAAGGAGATGTGGGATAGGAAGGCAGGGTGGAGAGGTGCGCCGGAGATCAGAAATCTGACTGCCGGCGGCCGCCTCCAGTGGCTGTCGTTTGGTGGTCAGATAGCTTGACCAGGGCACGAAAGCCAGGCAAGGCCGCAAGACTAAGAGGCAAACTCTTTTTTTTCCCTGTGATGAACCACCCTTTTCATTTGCCACTTGGGCAGTTTGCTCTATTCATGCCCTGTTTAATTTGCTCTATGAAAATATGCAAAGATGGCTACAAACAATTGCAAACATGCCATTTCATCAATTATACTGTGTTGCCAGTTTAGAAAGTGGCAAAGTGCATCATTTCATTTATTTTTTCCGAACTCCCTTTTCGTGGTGTTTTCTAATTTGTCTCTCTGTTTCCTGATGCTAACTCAAGAGCTATTATTTAGTTTACAAGGCTGGTGATCCTGACCATAGAGAAAGAGGAACCAGACGTTGGAGATTTATTAATTGCTTCATATGTAAAAATGGATCTTGTAAGTAGTTCCCTTATACGTATGAAGATGTGCCATGTATCTAATACCATCAAACTCTTGTTACCTCAACCAAGTTATTTTAGATATATTTAGTAACTGCAATATTCTTTAACTACTTAATCAGAACAGCTCCTCATACTGACATGTTACTGAGATATTTCCTTTGTGTTTCCTCTAATAATTTATGGAACCATTTATTAAAAATTGTATCTATGTGGTGTAACCCTACGTGCATGGACTGTTACAAGGTCATGGTAAATTAAGCAGCCCAATGTGTTAATGCAATTGCTATTCCTTGTAGGCATCACGAAATGTTCAGACTAAATTTGATATATCTTATAATTCTACTTGAAAAGATTAATAAGACGAGCCATTCAAGGAATTGCCAATCTGAAACCATGTAGTGAGTTGAGAATCACAATTACGTTAGCTGCAGCCAATTCAGAGGCATGCCCGATGAATGTGGTTCAGAACAGTGAATATTTGTGTATTTGTTCAAAAAGGCTAAATAGTGTTAGTTTCTGCCACAAGTACCTATACAGCTATACTAAACCTGACACATGCATGATAACTTACTTTCACACTGAGCATTTTTTTTATTTTTATTTTGCATTGTCTGGGATAGGAACCCGTGCTCTGACATTTTTTGTGCGTGCATTGGCAACCTTCTGGTGTTGTAAAGCTGTCTTCATTTTCACTCAGGGCCTCTAATAGCATTGTTGCGGAATGGTTTACTGAAAGTTTTGGACAGCACAACTGACACTGTTCTATCGACAGTTGAATCTGGCAGCTGCTTGTGCATTCAGTTCTTAATTAACAAAACATGCTGGCAGGAACTATGGTCTTGTCATCTTCATTTGTACATTTTAATCAATCATAGATGGCCATCAACTTATTTGTGGAGTTGACATGAATTGCAACAATTTTGTCCCGCTTTTTTGCCTTGGAATTCAATCCGCTAGGCACTAGCTAATTGATGGTTAACTCCTTGAGACTTCCACCTGATGGGATTTGTTTTTCAGTGCTGTAAAAATATATCTGCACAACTATATCGAGATTTTACTGCTGACCTGTGCTACCGGAAGAGGTTTCTGCCCCGGGAGCAGATAAGTAAATTCATCTGCCTTATCTGCATACTTTTACAATTTTGTTGCATGATGTCTTTTGCTTCCATTGTCTGTAGATTGGCTTTATGACTCAAAATTATGAAGCGATTTGAATACTATGCCCATGTTTGTTTGGGCTAAAGCTTCAGCTGTTGCTACTTGTAGCTTCCTAGAAGCACAAGCTGAAACAAAATCAATTTTTTTGGAAAGGGCAGGGCAGGGCGCTTGGGTTTCGGATCACCATTTCCGGCCACCCCATCATCTGTGCCAGCATACATACATCGCATTCTGTGATCAGTTCTTGGTAACTGGATAATGTATCTCTCTGTTTGTTCATCATATTATCCTTTGTATTCTGTCTCGCCATTCTTAAGTCGATATGTTTGTACGTTGGCTTGTTTTTCATCTACAGCTACTTGGTGATTCTCCTCACATCAGTTCTGCTAGATATATCTCAGTAGTTCATACCAGTTTTTCCTCAAAGTCAATTCCCATTCTTAGTTTTATCTATACTTGGAACTGCCTTATTTTTATTTATTCCGCTGTGTTGTGAGAGGTTTTGTTTTTCCGAAGAAAAAACAATAATCTCCTACCCCCCCCCCCCCCCGACATTTGGAGAGAGAGAGAGGGAGGGGGAGAGAGGGAGGGAGGGAGGGAGGGAGAGACACCATGGCGGTGGCCGCGATGTCAACTGCGCCCCGCCACCGACCGTTCTCTGGCGAGCAGCCATTCTCTCCTTCCTTCCCCTCTTCCTGTGGTCTTTCATCTCCTCTCTGCAACTCCTGCTACCGCCGCTGCTTGCTTTTCATGAGTTCCGCGCCCTCTCCTACGGCACGTCGCTGCTGCCTGCCATCGCGGTCGCTATCTCTGTCGACTTCTGTGTCCCCAATGCCGTCGCCCAACCAGTCCGCGAGCTCGGAGTCTACGTCGCTGTTCGTGAGCTCCCCAATGGCATGGGCGAGCTCCATCGCGTCCGCTTCAGATCTACCCTCTCAAACATACAGTACCATGTATAATTTCTTTGAAACTCCAGTGGACATTTGTCGACATCTTAGTGCCGTTAGAAACTTGAGACAAGATCCTAATGCATCGTTGACCATTTTTGGCATTTTTAGATAATGTGCCATGTACAACAATACTTGTCCCCTTCTGCAAATTTCCATTGGTTTGAGTCAGATTTTTGCCATGGAATTTTTGTTACATTGTGGAAATTTTCAGCTAACTACTCCCTCCGTCCCAAAATTCTATTCTTACATTTCTATAGATACGGATGTATCTAACACTAAAACGTAACTAGATACATCCGTATTTAGACTAATGTAAGACAAGAATTTTGGGACGGAGAGAGTATATGAGAACCTAATACTTGGGAGTCCTAATACTTTTGTTACATTTTTGCAAATTTTCAGCTAACTATGAACAACTTGTAATCTGCCATGCTAAGATGTGTGTTTATATCAGCGCCGTTTTAAACTATGTGTTCATTGACTGACTTGCCAATTTTTTACAAAATTTGTAGGAGTAGGATGAATTGATGGGTAGTTACATTTGGTTTCATTTATCTTTCAAGTTCGCTAAGAGCACCTCTAGCCGAACCCTCAAAATTTTGCCCCTCAAAAGTCTCCTCAAAGGAGAGGAACCACCGCGTCTTCACTGGAAAGAGGATGACCTACCGGGAGGTGGCTCGCCTAGCTTTGGCGGATGTCCCTTTGCACATGTCTAGTTGCTTTCTCTTTTGCGAGTAATCCGCATGCCGCTATTTTCTAGGTTTCCGACCCACCTCCCCAAAATTGTCACCTGTAAATCTTTGTAACACCCTCTTTCTTCTAAATAAAAGGCAGCGCGCCCGTTAGTTTATCAACAACAAGAAAACCCTTAGTCCCAAATAAGTTTTATGGTAGGCTAGAGCTGAAACTCATAAGATTTCGCAACCAATTCATGATTCCGGCACATGGATAACTAGCTTTCATGCACCCTGTCCAAGGCTAGTTTCTTATGATACTCCAGTCCTTCATATCTCTCTTTCTAGACGGAAACTGCCTTTGGTGACCGAGCTCACTGGAGGCCTCTAGATTCAAAATTCAAAATTCATTGAAATTCATATTTTTATATTTCAAAAAATTCTGAAAAAAGGACAGTTATACATGAAGGCATAACACACATGCGTGTAAATTTTCAGGGCAAAATATGTTGATATGGGGGTTGTGCAAAAAAGACAAATCTGGGGCTATTTAACACATGATACTATTCATCCTCTTAGGCCATGAATTTGTCTTTTTTTTGTAGAGCTCGCATTTCAACGTATTTCATCATGAAATTTTACACACATGTGGGTTACATCCTTACATACACGCATTTCTTTTCAGAATTTTTTGAAACATAAAAGTTTGAATTTGAATATTTCAAAAATAAAGGCCTCCATGGAGCTCGGCCTCCAAAACGCCATTCTCCTTTATAAACCCCTTCCATGTCAAGTTTGGTCTATCCTAATTTCTCTTGATATTATCAGGATGCTATAGTCATCCGCTATGCACTGAAACTTCTGGAGGCCTGCGCTGAATATATATGCCTAAACCATCGCAGATGATGCTGGACAAACTTCTCTTCAATAGGTGTTACCCCAAATCTATCCCATATATCATCATTCCGGACCCGGTTCTTCCTTGTGTGACCACGCATCCATCTCAGCATGCTCATCTTCGCTACACCTAGAAAGAGCCTCCTCAAAGCTTAACTCCCTAATTTTTGGGCACATAGTTCACCAGTTCCTCACTAAGAGAACGGGTCCAAACAGGACGATAAGAAATAAATACACATTTCAATAGATACTTTCTTCATCTTCTTATGTTCATTGCCATCACTTTTTCCCTTCTCTATTGACTTCTCTTGCCTACACGCTTTTTGTTAGCAAATCAAAACTAAAACTTGCAACCTTTCTGCATTATAATACTCCTATTTATTTATATGAGCAAAACAAGCGTGTGGGCCACGTGCCAGGTACGGCCCGGTTAGATATGTGCCGGGCCAGGTACGGCCCACCACGGGCATGTGGCCTCGGGCCAGGTTTGCACGAGACTGGACTGGGCTCCAGATCAGACCAGACCACCATGGAAATCTTCTCCACGGCATTCGATCCCCCACTCCCGCATCCTTCGATCCCCTCTCCCTCGCCGCCGCCGCCGCCGCCGCCGCCGCCGGCCGGCGCTCCAGCATCGCCGCCATGCTCCGCCTCCGGGGCTGCATCCTCCCCCGCCTCCTCTCATCTCCCGCCACCCCCCTCCACCGCCTCCTCTCGGCGGCCGCGGCCGCCGTTTCTCCGAGCCCTCCTAGCTTCGCCGTGGAGGAGTACCTCGTCGCCACCTGCGGCCTCGCCCCAGCGCAGGCCCTCAAGGCCTCCGCCAAGCTCTCCCACCTCAAGTCCCCGTCCAATCCCGACGCCGTCCTCGCCTTCCTCGCCGGCCTCGGCCTCTCCGGCGCCGACGTCGCCACCGCCGTCCGCAAGGACCCCAGGTTGCTCTGCGCGGGCGTGGAGACAACCCTGGCCCCCAATGTCGCGGAGCTCACCGGCCTGGGTCTCTCGCCTTCTCAGATCGCGCGCCTCGTCTCCATCACCGGCACCACTTTCCGCTGCAAATCCATCGTCTCCGGACTGCACTACTGCCTGCCCCTCTTCGGCTCCTCAGAGAACCTCCTTCGGGTCCTCAAGAGTGGCTCCGTTCTCGGGTCTGACCTCGAGGGGGTGATCAAGCCTAATGTCGCCTTCCTGAGGGAGTGCGGGCTAGGTGCTTGCGAAATTGCCAAGCTCTACGTATTTAGGCCATCGCCGCTCAGCATCAGCACTGAACGCATCCGGACAGCAGTGGCGCGCGTCGAAGGTCTTCTTGGTGTATCCCGTGGATCTCCCATGTTCAAGCATGCGCTGCAAGCTGTTGCATTCCTCACCGAGGAGAAAATCACCGCCAATGTAGACCACTTGAAGAAAGCGTTCAGGTGGTCGGATGCCGAGGTGGGCATTGCTGTTTCTAAGGCTCCATCGTTGCTGACGAAGAATAAGGAATCGCTGCAGCGCAGGTCCGAGTTCCTCATCTCTGAGCTGGGGTTGGAACCGGCATACATTGCTTATCGTCCGGCAATGCTCACTTACAGCTTGGAGGGCCGGATCAGACCCCGGTACTATGTCGTAAAGTTTCTCAAGGAAAATGGATTGCTCAAGCGTGACCCGAGCTACTTTACTGTTTTCAAGGAGTCCGGGAAGGCATTCAACAAGATGTTCATACAACCTCATAAGGAAGCTGCACCACACCTTGAAAAATACTACGATGCTGCTTGCAAAGGGGAGGTGCCCACTAATTTCAGATTCACATAAGCCAAGAACGGGCTCTGATGTAACCGTGTGCTGGTTGTCCGCTGCTGTATGTCTGTTAGATGCTGGGTTGGTGGTTGTTAACGAGTGATGAAGCTGATAATTTGATCCCTGGATACTGATATGTAATGTCACCACTCAGCCGAGAAGAAACCATGGATTGGTTATGAACTTTTTCGTCCTCATTCATGTTTTAAACACATGTATTGGAACTAAGTAAGTGTGAGATCAGGCCATTCTGTAATGCACTAAAATTTCAGTTTTCAAGTTAGTTGCCTGTGCATTGAGATAATGAGCCAAGGTAAGGTCTCCTTCATTTGTGGGTAATGCATTCCTAATGTTCTATTACTGTTTTTGCAATTCATAGTGGATAATTTGAGGATAAATCTGATGCCCTTTCCAAATCTAGGTAAATAGTGGCTTTAGCCCTATTAGGTGTTTTTATCTCCAGATTAGGTGTTTGCTACATGTCATTTTGCCCTGTTAATGCTCTGCTTATTTTACTTGTCAATGCAGGGTTATGGAAAGGCTCCTGGGTGTAAGAATTATTTTTGTTGGAGATGGACGTTAAAGGTGCATTATTATTCAACTGTTGAACTATTTTTTATTTTCAGCAAGACACAAACCTGTTGAGGTTTTTACAGTGATTTTTCTTCTTAGGTTTCATCAAGATTTTGTTGCCTTGTTGGGAATGATAAATGGATATTTTGTGGTGCTCCATGCAGTAAATGTATGTGATGCATCATATGCTTGAGTGTTTATATGTTTCATCAAGTTTGTCTGACCTATGATGATATTGGAGGTCAGCTGTACATTGACTTGTCCTGCCCAGTGAAATGATAAACCTGTTCCCCTTATAAGTTGTAATTGTTGTGATTGCTACGAGAGGCTTCTTGTATTTCGCTCTATTTCAGAGTGTAGCCCTGTTGCTTCTTGGTAGCATTACTAACAAGTGGCATGTCACTTTTACCCATGCTCTTTACAAACAGAAGTACCCTCAGATTTTAGTTTATACATAGAGTCAGTTGTTGTTGTCGAGGCTGCTAGTAAACTGACTTGAATATGCATTTTCCTTGTTGATCGCCTGATTCGTTTCGAGTGTGGTTGTAGTTTGTGGATATGATACTCCATTAGTTCCACCGGAATGGTACATATATCCTGGATGGAGCTGATGCATATGTATCCTTTTTTTTCCTTTTCCTTTTTGTGCATTTAAATAGAAAAACACCAATCTAGTTTTTAGATAGCTGCTCAATCCGGCCAAGAATCCATCGTTTGTAGATACTGATGCCCATTACTTCAGATTTAATTGCTGAAATCAATCGGTATGAGGAAACACTGATAATACTCATGACACCAATGTATATGAAGAAACCATTAAGCGCTATTTTCTCAGAGAGTCCGTTTATTGGATATTTTGTTCTTCAAAATGTTATTTTTTAGTTATTAGAGCTAGGTTGATTGTTGTGATTGCTAGCAGATGCCTCTTTTACCATTTTCAAACATCTCATCATTCCTCTGTGTGTATTTAATTCTGTAACTAAATTGCTAGGATGCACAAGTTGACATTTTTCAATTGGCCAAGCAAACTGTTAAGTTTGTTAGTCTATGCCTTTTTCTGTTGCTGTTAACTTCTCATGAACCCGTGCATTTGTTTTGTATCTAGATGGCCCATAACAGTGGACTAAAGGTTGCCGGTTTCTTGAAAAGGTAAAACACTATCTCATTATTTCTGTCCACGAGATAAGTTACCGATAATGGATTCACAGTAGCGTTAGCATTTGTATCCAATGAGCGAGTATTTTGCTCTATTTCAGAGTGTATCATTAGATGGGTGATGTCCATAACAGAATTTCTTTGCTTTCTTTATCAGGATTTTATTAGAGTGTGGCTCTGTTGCTTCTTGGTATCATTACTGACAAGTTTCATACATTCTCAAACAAAAGCACTCGTGCTCTTTACAAACAAAAGTACCATCAGATTTTAGTCTATACATACATGTCTGTAGAATCAATTGTTCTTGTTGAAGCTGCTAGTTAACTGACTTGAATATGCTGATCCCCTGATTTGTTTCGAGTGATTGTAGTTTGTAGATACTATACTCCATTAGTTCCACTGGGTGGCATGAAAATTATGTGTTACTCGTCCCTTTGCTTTGTGCTGGTTGCTGCTAGTACTTGGAGATAAGCTTTCCTCTGAGCGCTGCAAATCGTTGATGGAACTCTCTCTGTGATGCAACAATGGTTTAACATGGTGGTGTGGAAGTGTCGTGGCTCGGCTGTGGGAGCTAGAGATCTTATCATGCAAATCTCATGTATGCTGGTGAGGAAGACGCATATCTTGCCCTGTTAGGACTTGTGAGTCTGGGAGAAGATGCTATTTTATTTATTTGTTTTACTGAGGTTGTACTGAATTTCCATCTCTTGTCGCCTATTTAGTTAAATTTCAGTTTAGGCATGCATGTGCTAACTGTCTGATATTGTGTAGTTATAGAACCTTGCAGAATTTCAAACGTATGAATAGTAGGCATGTTGCGTAGCTCAAATTAAGAACCAAGCCATGTCATGATGGTAGACATTTGTTCCTGATGTCAGGTTGTAAAGGTTGGAACTGAAAGCAATGGGATATCAGCCGTGTGCTTGCAATAACACAAAGGAGATGGTTCCATGGTATACTGGCGAGCTCTGACTTGATGGTCTGTTGTGTGTCTCTTCTCTGGTGCCTAGCTAGCTTGTGGAAATTGTAGAAACAAAATACAGGTAGGGAATGGGTCAATTGACGAATGCAGTGATGTACCAGGTGAGATGATGGGTAGATTTTCCTCAAGTGAGAAGTGTCCGGGCGATAAACATGAATATATTGACTGATTTACTGAAGTAGATCAATGGTGCATTCTTTCTTCCAAGAGAAGATGTTAGAAAACTGGATGTGGATGCATTGTGACATCCCCTTCTTCCGGGTGATCGACGAAGCATGGAGGCTGGGGTTTTGCGATTCTGAAGGCTCTGTTAGTTGATGATGCCCTACCCTGAAGCAGTTTCAGTAACAAGTATGATACACTCGCGGGAGTTTTATCCTACGCTGCTCATTTTGAATTTTGGAAGGTATGTATTATCCTAGATATTGTAATACACAAGGTGAGACACGCGCGTGTTGCTGTCGCCTGCCTGCTGGATTCATCAGCTCAACTGAGTGGAGTGAGGGAATCTCGTCAACAAATAATAAGTTGAATAATGTAGATACATCTGGTGCTCTAATTAATTCGTACATTGATGAGCTCCATGGTGTTTTGCTTATGGTGTCTTGGATCTTCACTTGGATGTAATTGAATGAATCAGAGAGCATGTAAACAATCAATTTATATGTTATATACATTTTGTACTCTGAATCTGAATGAGAGTTGAAATTTAACTCTGAAACTCTGAAATTTTCAGACTTCATGGGTGAACTCTGTCCTTACACGGTTACACCCCATTCAAGTGCAGAGCTATATCAGTAAGGGTTTAAACATCTTACATGGGCCAAGTTAATTTGAATCAGAGCTCAAATTTAATAAGAAATGCTTTTTCTTTCAACAATGTCATGTTTTATATTTGGCGCCAGAAACTTGTAATTTCCATTCGGATGACAATTCTGGACCCTCTTTTGGGGGAGTAATGTTACACATATTTCATTCTTTTTTGAGAATATAATTGTTACACATATTGCTGCCATTGAGATCACCTGCATTTAAACATGAAAAATTGTACACCTTGTCATAAACCTATTGCAACTTGTTGCAGGCATCAGTCAACAACAAGAATGGAGAGAGTGAAGCAGCACTCGGAGAAATTTAATGAAGCAAAAGCTAATGCAGAACGCTCGTCGAGAGGCTGCATCCATCCCTGCCGGTTGCTGGCTGCTGGACAAAACTGGAGCTATATGTGCGTGCTTGGTTAGACGCACTTGATCTTCTTGAACCTGGCCGGCGACGACAAAGGCAGCTCGAGCGGGCAGGTGGCCTCCAGCCCGTGCGCGTGGCCGTGCGGCGGGTACTTGACCTCCCCGGCGAGCTTCAGCTGCAGCCGCAACACGCCTCCCGCCGCGCTTTCCTTCACGAACTCCGCCACCCCGGCGCTTCCGAGCGGGGCGGCGCTCTCACCCGACGCCGCGACATTGTACACCTCCTTCTTCAATGGCCGTATGTTCCCGTGCGAGCTCCCCCGCATCCTGACGCTGGCGAAGGGCTCGCCGGCGAAGAGCAGCTCTGCGTCAAGCGGCGCACCAACCCTGGCGTGCATGGCCCAGTTCCGGTTGTGCACGGCGGCGGCGAGGGAGATGTCGTAGGCGAGCGTCGTGCCGTTGGGGGCCGGCAAGGGCCAGGCGGGCAAGCGAGGCGTCCTCGACGGCGACGCGGACGGGGAGGACGAAGGCGTAGGCCGCGACGAGGATGGCAACCAGGAGGAGGAGGAGGAGGATGATGAGGAGGCAGCGGTGGGGAGTGTGGCCCCGAGAGCCGTCGTCGCAGCAGCAGCAGCAGACAAAACAGTCACCGTCGCCGCAGTCAGCAGGGCAGCAGGTTAGAGATTAGAGATGAAAACGGATCAGACTCCAACAAGTCGATCGTAAGAGCCGCAACACCTTCCATTTTCAATCATGTTCGTCTCCAAGTCGGAATCGGATTACCTAGCTCTAAGGGAGGTCTCGATTTTGTTTGTAGCAAATATTCGGCCCTGGTCTAGTGCAAATTATGCGCCAACGTGTATCTAACACTAAAATGTAACTAGATACATCCGTATTTAGACAAATTTAAGACAAGAATTTTGGGACGGAGGGAATATAAAATTTGACAAGATGAGAGGTCACCTTGTGTTTTTCTTTTTTCTTTTATTTTGAAAGATAATATTTCCACCATCAGTAAACTCATTCTATTCACCCAAAAAATAAGAATTTAATTTTAGATTTAAGTATGCTCATTTTTATTCAAATTAATTGCATGAGAATATCACATTTGCATTTGAATACTCTAAAACTTCAAAGTATGATACTTGCAATTTTCAAAAGATAGGTCCATATGTATCAATTTTTTGAATATCCCTCTTCCGTCGGAATTCTCACGGGAGAGGAGAAGGTGTTTTTCTTATGTTCGAGTGTGCAGTTTTAATAAGTGATGTTCTGATTATTACATGGATTTTTGAAACCAAATATTTTAAATGACTCCTATCTATTATAAGGGTTCATCACCAGTAGAAAAGCATCCCGAACATAATAAGAATTACGTTGAGGTCCCTCAGCCACCGAACAACCACTACACTGCTAGGACGAGCCACCGACGCACCGCTATCACCAATCCCTTATCGGAGCTGGTATGACCTTGTCGATGGGCCAAAAAGACTTCGTGCATGTGCCCCTAAGGGTCGTCACTCCAGAGCTGCAGTCGTCACTATTGAACTCTTTTATGGATCTGAAGTAGCTGATACCAAAAAATTCCCATCTTGCACTCACGGCGTGAAATTTAACCTCACCGCCCTAAGCAGACAACAAGAATATGCCAGAGCCCCGCCGAATCCATCCCGGTAGACCAACTCAAAGATGAAGTGTCACCATTTGCCACATCATCGCCCCTACGAGGACTAAAAACCCCAAACCTAAACTACTAGATCGAGGTATCGGGACTCCCCTCCCTGCCGTTGGTTGCAGAGCGGCAGACACATGCGAGGAGAATTCACGAGCTCATCGGAGGGAACGAACCTTCATCCTAGCCGCCACCGCGCGAGGGGGAGGAATAGATTGCTCATAGTTTTGTCACCAAATTAACCAAATCCTAACTTTGTGCCGAGTTGTTAGCGGTATATTGTACACCTGTTTCTGAGTAATATAAAACACCCTTTTTCACCGCAAAAAATAAGTCAACTAGTCATGTGCGATGGCTATATATAGTCAACTAGTCAATTGGTGTGCTATAGTTTTCGAGAGAAGTGCTTTACACCCCCAACTCTAGCCCTAGTTTAATATACACCTGAAGAAAATATGCCCTAGAGGCAATAATAAAATGGGTATTATTATATTTCCTAAATCATGATCCAAGGTTTATTATTCATGCTAGAATTATATTGATCAGAAACTTAAATACATGTGTGAATACATAGACAAATATTGTGTCCCTAGTAAGCCTATACTAGACTAGCTCATTGATCAAAGATGGTTAAGGTTTCCTAACCATAGACATGTGTTGTCATTTGATAACAGGATCACATCATTAGGAGAATGAATACACATCATAAGCTTGCAAACAAATGACTAAGGAGTTTAGTAACGAGGTGATGTATTACGGAATGAGTAAAGAGACTTTCCAGTAACGAGATTGAACTAGGTATCAAGATATCGACGATCGAATATCGGGCAAGTAACATACTGATGGACAATGGGAATTACGTATGCTGTCATAATGGTTCGACCAATAAAGATCTTCGTAGAATATTTAGGAGCCAATATGGGCATCCAGGTTCCGCTATTGGTTATTGACCAGAGAGGTGTCTTGGTCATGTCTACATAGTTCTCAAACCCATAGGGTCCGCACGCTTAACGTTCATTGACGATATAGTGTTATATGAGTTATATGTTTTGGTGACCGAAGGTTATTGGGAGTCCCGGATGAGATCACAAACATGACGAGGAGTCTCAAAATGGTCGAGAGGTAAATATTGATATATAGGACGATGGTATTTGGACACTGAAGTGTTTCGGGACTTACCAGGAAGGAATCGGGTCACCGGAAGGGGTTCCGGGCACCCCCCAGCAAGATGTGGGCCTTATGGGCCAAAGGAGGGGACAGACCAGCCCACAAGGGGGCTGGTGCGCCCCCTCCCTTGTTTGGCCAGCCCTGAGGAAGGACAAGGGGGAGGGCTAGCCCCTCCTGCCTTTCCCTCTCATTGGGAGAAAGAAAGGGGGGCGCCGCCCTCCCCTGCCTTTCCCCGCACTCCAAATAAGGAAAGGGGGCGCGATCTGGGAGGGACCCCAAGTAGGATTCCTCCTACTTGGGTGCCTTCTTTGGCTGCTCCTTCCTCCTTCCCACCTATATATATGTGGGAGGGGCTGCCTAGCACACTCCAGATCAATTGTTAGCCGTGTGCGGCGTCCCCCTCCACCGTTTACACCCGCAGTCATATTTTCATAGTGCTTAGGTAAAGCCCTGCGGAGATCACTTCACCATCACCGTCACCACGCCGTCGTGCTGACGGAACTCATCTACTATCTCGACGTCTTGCTGGATCAAGAAGGCGAGGACGTCATCGAGCTGAACTTTGCTGTAACGCCCGGATAATCAAGCTACAGTAATCATCTACTAATGATGCCACGTCACCACAATTACTTTTGTTAAACTCTCGTTGATTCGAAACACGTTCAAACACAAATTTCAAAAACATGTCAAATTTTTATTTCTACAAACTGTCAAGTGAAAATGTTCGTTGGGTTCCAAATTTTCACTAACTAATTGTCATGTGAGAATTAACATCTTTCAGAATGTAAAAATGCCCCTGGACCTTTTTATAGTGGACCAATAGTACCTTTTTATCCTAGTTAAGAATAAGCTCGAACTTAATAAATTATTTTGGGCCCAAACTTTTTTGTGGCAGTGCAAAATAATGCATAGTAATTATATGGCAAGGTTTCACATTTTACCAAAGTAATTTGATGCAAAAAAGAAAATACAAAATCTTAACTAGATAAGAAAACAGAAAAGAATACAAGGAAAAAGGAAAATAAAATACCTAATCTACTGGTGAAAGCACAAGTGCTTCCTAGATGGTTTTGGTAATTAATGTCAACATATATCTTGTTGGACTAATGTTTTCATCTAGTTTATTTCAGACAAGTTCAACAGATGGAGTGGCATGGACAAGAGGATGTGGAACTCCTTCAAGATGCTAAGGACAAAGGATTGGCTCAAGCTCAAAAGCTCAAGACTCTACATTTTACTTTTAGTGATCCAAGATCACATTGAGTCCATAGGAAAGCCAATACTATTAAAAGGGGATGAGGTGTTGCTTAATGGCTTGCTTGCTCAAAGTGTTTAGTGATATGCACCAAAACCCTCAACCACTTTCTCACATCCACATATGTCCCAAACCAAAAGTCAAACTCGGCCCCACCGAAACATTCTATCCGGCGCCACTGAGTTCACTTGACATAGCCACTGCCAGAAACCTTAATCAATTCGGTCTCACCGATGGGATCCTGGTCTCACCGAGATGGGCTTGCAAACTCTCTGGTTCCTGTTGCAATAAATTCGGTCCTACCGAGTTCTGTAATCGGTCCCACTGAGTTTGCCTGACCAACTCTCTGGTTAGCTTTTTACCAAAATCGGTCCCACCGAGTTTGTGTAATCGATCAAACCGAGATGAGGTTTTACCCTAGCCCTAGCACATCGGTCCCACCGAGTTGATCGTATCGGTCCCACCGAAATGCCTAGCGCTCACATTATGAACTAAATTGGTCTGACCGAGTTTTCTGATTCGGTCCCACCGAGTTTGGTGATTTGTGTGTAACGGTTAGATTTTGTGTGGAGGCTATATATACCCCTCCACCCACTCTTCATTCGTGAGGAGAGGCATCAGAACATGCCTACACTTCCAGCATACATTTTCTGAGAAAGAACCACCTACTCATGTGTTGAGGTCAAGATAATCCACTCCAACCACATAAATCTTGATCTCTAGCCTTCTCCAACTTGCTTTCCACTCAAATCATCTTTCCACCAAATCCAAATCTGGAGAGAGAGAGTTGAGTGTTGGGGAGACTATCATTTGAAGCACAAGAGCAAGGAGTTCATCATCAACACACCAGCTATTACCTTTTGGAGAGTGGTGTCTCCTAGATTGGTTAGGTGTCACTTGGGAGCCTCCGTCAAGATTATGGAGTTGAACCAAGGAGTTTGTACGGGCAAGTAGATCGCCTACTTCGTGAAGATCTACCCTAGTGAGGCAAGTCTTTCATGGGCGATGGCCATGGTAGGATAGACAAGGTTGCTTCTTCGTGGACCCTTCATGGGTGGAGCCCTCCGTGGACTCACACAACCGTTACCCTTCATGGGTTGAAGTCTCCATCAACGTGGATGTACGATAGCACCACCTATCGGAACCACGCCAAAATCTCAGTGTCTCCGATTGCATTTGCACACTCCAATCCCATCCCTTTACATTCTTGCAAATTGCATGCTTTACTTTCCGCTGCTCATATACTCTTGTCATGCTTGCTGGATATGTATTGTGATTGTTTAATCTTGTGCTAAAACTCCACCTCAACTTACAGAAATTAAAAACTGCAACTTTTCTTGCTTAGAGTCTATTCACCCCCCCTCTAGACACCTCTTCTCGATCCTTTCAATTGGTATCAGAGCATTGGTCTCCATTGCTTTGGTTTAAACACCTTTGGAGAAAGATGGATGAGTCTACGTTGGGGAGTCTTAGACGTGGAGTGCCTATACTTGATGGAGAGTACTTTCATGAGTGGAAAAATGAGATACTTGAGATTTTCAATGAATATCACTTGAACAAATACATTACTAGTCCATGCATTCCACCTAGTGATCCCTTGCATCCCAATCCTGATGAGGATCTTGACATGATTCGCAATCTTAGAACTATCAATCTTATTGTTAGAGGATTGCCCAAAAATTTGATTGGCAGCTTACCTGCTCTTGATTGTGCTTACACCATATGGAGATTTCTAGAGGAACGATTCCTAAATTATTCCTTGAAAAATCTAGATGAGATTCTCCATAAGTCTATTGCCTTGAATAGGATGAGTACTAGTGATCCTAAGTTTGATGATTGCTTGTCTGAGCTTCGTGATCTCATGCGTGCCAAAGGAGATGTTGGAATTATTAGCAATATCATTTCCGAAGTCATTAGAATCCATAGAGATGAACATTGTTACGGTCATACTTCTAATGAATTACCTTCTTTAGGAAATGATCAATTACAAGATGATGTTGAACATGGATACTATGATGAGGATGATGATAGTGACTTTGATCTCGATGAGTCTATGAGACACTTTGGTCTTATGCCTAATCTTCGCGGCTACATGGCTGGAGGAAAGGAATGGGTCCTTGATAGTGGATGTACCGATCATATGACCGGAGACAAGGATATGTTTCATGAGCTTGCTATTAAACGACGGCCCTCGGAAGTATGTCACTTTTGGTGATAACTCAAAGGGTAAAGTGGTTGGCCTTGGTAAAGTGGCCATCTCATATGATAGCTCCATACAAAATGTTATGCTCGCTGAATCTCTTGGCTACAATTTACTTTCCGTATCTAGACTTGCTGACTTTGGTTTCAATGTCCTATTTACTGAAGTGGATTGCCAAGTGTTTCGTAGAGATAATCATAAAATGGTTTTGACCGGTATACGTAGAGGAGATTTTACATTGTTGACTTCACTAAAAAGGCTCAACCTAGAACTTTCTTTATTGCCAATTCTTCGAAAGGTTGGTTGTGGCATAGAAGGCTAGGTCATGTGGGCATGCGAAATCTTGATAAGCTTATTAAAGGTAATCATATCCTTGGAGTGAAAGATGTTATATCTGACAAGGATAGATTGTGCAGTGCTTGTCAAGCAGGAAAACAAGTTGGAGGAAGTCACCCCGTGAAGAACATAATGACCACGAGAAGACCGCCCGAGCTACTTCATATGGATCTTTTTGGTCCCAATGCCTACAAGAATCTCGGTGGAAACTCATTTGGTCTAATTATAGTCGATGACTTTTCAAGGTTTACGTGGGTTCTTTCTTGATGATAAATCGCAGGTCCAAAAGATCTTCAAAAACTTTGCTAGGAAGGCCCAAAATCAATTTGAAGTGAAGATCAAGAAGGTTCGAAGCGACAACGGAACGGAGTTCAAGAACGCAAATGTGGATACCTTTCTTGATGAAGAAGGGATTTCACACGAGTTCTCGGCTACGTACACACCTCAACAAAATGGAGTTATTGAGAGGAAGAACCGAACTCTTATTGAGATGACGAGAACAGTGCTTGATGAGTACAAGACTCCAAAACACTTTTGGGTGGAAGCGGTTGAGACGGCTTGTCATGCAACAAGTCGCTTGTATCTTCACAAGCTACTCGGCAAGACGACATACGAGCTTCTCACCGGTAACAAACCCCAAGTTGGATACTTTCGAGTATTCGGCTCAAAGTGCTACATTCTTGATAAGCATCGTCGTTCTAAATTTTCTCCTAAATCTCATGAGGGTTTCCTACTTGGTTATGGCTCAAACTCTCACACTTACCGTGTCTACAACAATTTCACCCGAAAGGTTGAAGAGACGGTAGATGTGAAGTTTGATGAATCTAACGGCTCGCAAGTAGAGCAATTGCCAATTGATGTAGGAGACAAAACCCCTTTGGAAGCAATCCAAGACTTGTCTATTGGCAAGATTCGACCAACGAAAGTGAAGGAGAGTACCTCGCCCGTCCAAGTGGAAGCTTCTACCTCATGACAAGGTGAACCAAGAGTTGACACGGAAGCATGCACAAGTGTGACACATCAAGATGAAGGAAACGAGGAAGTACACCAAGATGAACCTCACCAACCTCCTTCTCCACCACGACAAGAAAACGACAACGTCAACAATGAAGAAGGCCAAGAAGAAGGACAAGATGATGAAGAATATGTTCCACCCCGACCCAAGCAAAAGCTCTCACGAGTTCGAGCAAGAGTCTCAAGAGACCATCCTGTCGAACAAATATTCAATGGTATTCAAACCGGGAGAATCACTCGCTCTAAAACTCTCTTGGCTTACTTTTGTGAACATTATTCATTCATCTTTAGCATTGAACCTATGAAGGTTGAAGAAGCATTGGAAGACCCGGATTGGATAAACGCCATGCATGAAGAGCTACACAACTTTGAGAGAAATCAAGTGTGGACATTGGTCGAGAAGCCCGACAACAACCACAACATCATTGGTACAAAATGGGTGTTTCGCAACAAGCAAGACGAAGATGGTCAAGTCCTCCGCAATAAAGCACGTCTCGTCGCCCAAGCCTACACTCAAGTCGAAGGTATGGACTATGGTGAGACATATGCCCCCGTTGCTAGACTTGAGTCCATCTACATCTTACTTGCCTATGCTAATCACCATGATATCACTTTGTACCAAATGGACATTAAAAGTGCTTTTGTAAATGGTTAAATTGAGGAGGAAGTTTATGTTAAGCAACCTCCCGGCCTTTTCAATCCTAAGAAACCCGACCATGTTTAGAAACTTCACAAAGCTCTTTATGGTCTTAAACAAGCTCCTCTTTATGGTCTTAAACAAGCTCCTAGAGCATGGTATAAATGCTTGACCAAGTTTCTTATTGAAAAAGGCTTTGAGATTGGAAAAATAGATTCTACTCTTTTTACTAAAAGGGTTATTTGTGTGCCAAATTTATGTCGATGATATCATATTTGGTTCGACTAACCCTCATTTCAGTGAGAAGTTTGGGAAGCTAATGTCAAAGAAGTTTGAGATGTCTATGATGAGTGAACTCAAGTTCTTTCTGGGTTTGCAAATCAAGCAAACTAAGGAAGGCACCTTTGTTTCTCAAACAAAGTACACCAATGACTTATTCAAGAAGTTCAACATGCAAGAAAGCAAAGGTATGAAAACCCCCATGCCTACTAGTGGACATCTTGACTTGACCAAGGATGGCAAATCGGTTGACCAAAAGATTTACCGCTCTATGATTGGTTCATTGTTATATCTATGTGCCTCCCGCCCCGATATTATGCTAAGTGTGTGCATGTGTGCACGATATCAAGCAGCCCCCAAAGAATGTCATCTTAAGGCTGTGAAAAGGATAGTGAGATACTTAATACATACACCAAATTTTGGCATTTGGTATCCTAAGAGGTCTTCTTTTGATCTTGTTGGCTACTCCGATTCGGACTATGCCGGAGACAAGGTTGATAGAAAATCCACTTCGGGTACTTGTCAATTTCTTGGTAGATCTCTTGTGTCTTGGTCCTCCAAGAAACAAAACTCGGTATCCTTATCCACCGCCGAAGCGGAATACATTGCCACCAGTTCATGTTGTGCTCATTACTTTGGATGACCCAAACTCTTAAAGATTATGGGATCAATGTGAAACATGTTCCATTGCTTTGTGACAATGAGAGTGCTATTAAGATTGCTCACAATCCCGTGCAACATTCTCGAACTAAGCATATTGAAGTTCGTCATCATTTCATTCGAGATCATGTTGCTAAAGGGGACACTGATCTTAAGTATGTTCGTACCGATAAGCAATTGGCGGATATATCCACCAAACCGCTTGATGAGAAGTCTTTTGCCGTTTGAGAGGTGAATTGAACATCATTGATGCTTGAAACTTGGAGTAGGAACTCCATTTGGATACATGCAAGGCATGAGCCTATGACTAATCCTTGACTTTTTCTCTTATGATGATGATCATATGTCTTGGATACATTTGTACCCTTGCATGCTATCTAACCCTTGTAGGTACTTGGATGAATCTAAACCCATGAGATTGCAACTCACTCACATCTTGAGCAATCTCTACATCACCAAGTTTCTACAGAATGGTGGTTGAAGACAAGGAAGCATGAAACCCTTCAGCATATCCTTTGACAATTTCTATATATCAAATTTCATTTGGTATCAAATTTCATGTTTGTCATTTTGGATACATAAGTGCTCTTCCTTGCAAGACTAACCCATGTAGGTAGATGAACTCAACTTCAAGTGGTGCTCCAAATCCTTGATGCGCTACATCAATCTTGAGCATTCCATGCAAGTTCAACTACATGATCAAGTTCAACACCACCACCCAAGGTATGTTATTCCATCTTAGAGAAGCTTTACCCCAAGTTATGGGTCAAAACAACTCAACAATATGTGAATACATCAAATGCTTAAATGAAAAATGGTAACCCCATTTTGAGCATAAACAATGAGTATGACTTATGATCAAGTGTTCTCTCTTGACTCCTTAGTCAATATACTCTAACATAGGTCACTTTGTCAATGCCCAATTCGAGATGAAGTTCTCTAGTGTTTCTCTGAGTTTTCGCATTTGACCTTTGCATATTTATTTCCCGTATTTTATCAAAAAAAAAACTGCATCTATATTTTCTTTTCTCTATTTTTGTTCTGCATTTCCTACATCCAATTCATTGCAAATCCTTCCGTTAATTCCTTGCAAATCTTTATGAGATCTTATTTGCCTTAGTGAGCTGAGGTGACTATTGCTCCTTCTCTGAATAGAACTCGGTCACACCGGTTTGTCATTTTTGGTCCAACCGAACCATTTCGGTGCAACCGAAGAACACAACACAGTGTCACCGATTTCCCTGCAGTGAAGACATTTTGCCACTTGTTCCTGCATTTTTGCTCCAGCTCCACTCAATGATTCTTGTCCTCTACCAACATCACATTTTATATGTTGCTTTGCTCTGTGACTCAAGAAACAAACCTATTTGACTCACACTCCATAAGATCCCTTCTTGGAAATTGATGTCAAAGGGGGAGAGAGAGATCACATCAAAGATTAATTCTTCAAAAGGGGAAGAGAATACTTTAAAAAGGGGGGAGAGAGATCACATTCAAAGGCCCCAGATGCTTGGTGTGTTGGGGAACGTAGTAATTTCAAAAAAATTCCTACGCACACGCAAGACCATGGTGATGGCATAGCAACGAGAGGGGAGAGTGTATGTCCACGTACCCTCGTAGACCGAAAGCGGAAGCGTTATAACAACGCGGTTGATGTAGTCGTATGTCTTCACGATCCGACCGATCCAAGTACCGAACGTACGGCACCTCCGAGTTCAGCACACGTTCAGCTCGATGACGATCCCCGGGCTCCGATCCAGCAAAGCGTCGGGGATGAGTTCCGTCAGCACGACGGCGTGGTGACGATGATGATGCTCCACCGACGCAGGGCTTCGCCTAAGCTCCGCGACGATATGACTTCACCGGCGCAGGGCTTCGCCTAAGCTCCGCAACGATATGACCGAAGTGGAATATGGTGGAGGGGGGCACCGCACACGGCTAAGGAACGATCTGTAGATCAACTTGTGTGTTATGGGGTGCCCCCTGCCCCCGTATATAAAGGAGCAAGGGGGGGTGCGGCCGGCCCTAGGGAGGCGCGCCTGGAGGAGTCCTACTCCCACCGGGAGTAGGACTCCCCCCCTCTCCTAGTTGGACTAGGACTCGGGGAAGGGGAAAGAGGGAGGGGGGCGCCGCCCCCCCTCTCCTTGTCCTATTCGGACTAGAGGGGGAGGGGGTGCGCAGCCTGCCCTGGCCGGCCCTCCTCTTCTCCCTTATGGCCCATCAAGGCCCATTGATCCCCCGGGGGGGGGGGGGGGTTCCGGTAACCCCCCGGTGTTCCGGTAAAATCCTGTTTTCATCCGGAACCTTTCCGAAGTCCAAACACAGGCTTCCAATATATCAATCTTTATGTCTCGACCATTTCGAGACTCCTCGTCATGTCCGTGATCACATCCGGGACTCCGAACAAACTTCGGTACATCATAACTTATAAACTCATAATAAACTGTCATCAAAACGTTAAGCGTGCAGACCCTACGGGTTCGAGAACTATGTGGACATGACCTAGAACTATTCTCGGTCAATAACCAATAGCGGAACCTGGATGCCCATATTGGTTCCTACATATTCTACGAAGATCTTTATCGGTCAAACCGCACAACGACATACGTTGTTCCCTTTGTCATCGGTATGTTACTTACCCGAGATTCGATCGTCGGTATCCAATACCTAGTTCAATCTCGTTACCGTAAGTCTCTTTACTCGTTCCGTAATACATCATCTCACAACTAACTTATTAGTTGCAATGCTTGCAAGGCTTATGTGATGTGTATTACCGAGAAGGCCTAGAGATACCTCTCCGACAATCGGAGTGACAAAACCTAATCTCGAAATACGCCAACCCAACATGTACCTTTGGAGACACCTGTAGTACTCCTTTATAATCACCCAGTTACGTTGTGACGTTTGGTAGTACCCAAAGTGTTCCTCCGGTAAACGGGAGTTGCATAATCTCATAGTTACAGGAACATGTATAGGTCATGAAGAAAGCAATAGCAATATACTAAACGATCAAGTGCTATGCTAACGGAATGGGTCA
>LR880971.1:13629096-13640970 GCA_904067115.1 Aegilops sharonensis | reverse complement strand
TCTTGAGAGAAGCCACTAGTGAAATCTATGGCCCCCGGGTCTATTTTCATCATATTAATCTTCCTACGCTTTATTATTGCTTTACTTTTTTACTTTGCCTTTTATTTTACTTTGCATCTTTATACCAGAAAATACCAAAAATATTATCTATCATCTCTATCAGATCTCACTCTCGTAAGTGACCGTGAAGGGATTGGCAACCCCTATTCGCGTTGGTTGCGAGGAGTTATTTGCTTTGTGTAGGTATGAGGGACTTGCGCGTGGCCTCCTACTGGATTGATACCTTGGTTCTCAAAAACTGAGGGAAATACTTACGCTACTCTGCTGCATCATCCTCTCCTCTTCGGGGAAAACCAACGCAAGCTCAAGACGTAGCAAGAAGGATTTCTGGAGCCGTTGCCGGGGAGTCTACGTAAAAGTCAACATACCAAGTACCCATCACAAACCCATCTCCCTTGCATTTACATTATTTGCCATTTGCCTCTCGTTTTCCTCTCCCCCACTTCACCCTTGCCGTTTTATTCGCCCTCTCTTTTCCGTTCGCCTTTATGTCTTTCTTGGCTCGTTTCCTCGCTTGGTTGAAATAGTTGAGTATTCATTCCTAAACAGAGAAGCTAATATCTATGGATCCTCATCCGCTTGCCAATCTTTTTAAGAGATCCAATTATGATGAACCAATTCCTAGTGATTTGGATGCACTAGGTTATCTTTATAAGCTTTTGCCTGAAATCCGTAAATCAGAAAATTGTGATGAAGTGCTTCATGATAGATCTTTGAATAAAAAGCATGATTGCAATGATTTTATTATAAATTCTATTGATGTAAATTATGCTAATAATATGCAAAACCCTAAGCTTGGGGATGCTAGTTTTGCTATGTCCAATAGTCATGATTGGGGAGATTCTTCTTATGATCTTGAAAATTTATTTAAGCCCCATGATGAATATAAGATTGATAATAGTGTTTGCAATAATATTGAAAGTGGGTTTGGAAGAGTGTCAACTTTAGATCCCACATTGATATGTCTCCAACGTATCTATAATTTTTGATTGCTCCATGCTATATTATCTACTGTTTTGGGCAATACTGGGCTTTATTATTCACTTTTATATTACTTTTGGGACTAACCTATTAACCGGAGGCCCAGCCCATATTGTTGTTTTATTGCCTGTTTCAGTATTTTGAAGAAAAGGAATATCAAACGGAGTCCAAACGGAATGAAACCTTCGGCATTGTGATTTTTTGGAAGAATATCATCCTGGAGCCTTGGAGATCAAGTCAGAAGATACTCGAGGAGCCCAGGAGATAGGGGGCGCCCCCCTGTCTCGTGGACCCCTCGAGCACCCCCCGACCGACTTCTTTCGCCTATATATTCCCTCGTACGCTAAAAACGTCGAATATCAAGATAGATCGGGAGTTTCGCCGCCGCAAGCCTCTGTAGCCACCAAAAACCTCTCGGGAGCCCGTTCCGGCACCCTGCCGGAGGGGGAATCCATCACCGGTGGCCATCTTCATCATCCCGGCGCTCTCCATGACGAGGAGGGAGTAGTTCACCCTCGGGCTGAGGGTATGTACCAGTAGCTATGTGTTTGACCTCTCTCTCTCGTGTTCTCTCTCGTGTTCTCTCTATGGCACGATCTTGATGTATCGCGAGCTTTGCTATTATAGTTGGATCTTATGATGTTTCTCCCCCCTCTACTCTCTTGTGATGAATTGAGTTTCCCCTTTGAAGTTATCTTATCAGATTGAGTCTTTTATGAGAACACTTGATGTATGTCTTGCCGTGTTTATCTGTGGTGACAATTGGATATCATGTGCCACTTGATGTATGTTTTGGTGACCAACTTGCGGGTTCCTCCCATGAACCTATGCATAGGGGTTGGCACACGTTCTTGACTCTCCGGTAGAAACTTTGGGGCACTCTTTGAAGTACTTTTATGTTGGTTGGATGAATCTGAGATTGTGTGATGCATATTGTATAATCATGCCCACAGATACTTGAGGTGACAATGGAGTATCTACGTGACATTAGGGTTTTGGTTGATTTGTGTCTTAAGGTGTTATTCTAGTACGAACTCTTTAATAGATCGATCCGAAAGAATAACTTTGAGGTGGTTTCGTACCCTACCATAATCTCTACGTTTGTTCTTCGCTATTAGTGGCTTTGGAGTGGCTCTTTGTTGCATGTTGAGTGATTTTTATATGATCTATCTATGTTATTATTGTTGAGAGAACTTGCACTAGTGAAAGTATGAACCCTAGGCCTTGTTTCCTATCATTGCAATACCGTTTACGCTCACTTTTACCACTTGTTACCTTGCTGTTTTTATATTTTCAGATTACAAATACCTTTATCTACTATCCATACTAGTAGAACGCCCGTGCATTGCTACGGGCTATAATGCATATAAATTGATCAAACAAATAATTAAAGTCGTCTTCAAGGTAGAAGCTCATTTCCCCCTCATACGTTCAATCGTGTTTTGGACATCAAGCGGGATCAAACAAATAATTAAGATCGTCTGCAACGAAGAAGCTTATTTCTCCCTCATACGTCCAAGCGTGTTTGGACTGGTGCCTAATAGGCTCCTCACAATTTAACTGCCCAAACAGTCCGTGCACCCCCAAATCCAGCCCATATGGGGGATGGGAATGTGGTTGTCCGAACTATCCGTCAAGTTATCTACAACACGTGGGCCAAACAAAAAAATTAGGATTTGTTCAGATTTGTTTTTCATTGTGTGAAAGGTAAAGCAAAAAAAAACAGCAGAAGAGGATGATGCGAGTTGATGCGAAAAAACCCAGACAAAATAGATGGTGGTGGGAGTATGACGAAAAAAACCAGACAAAGGTGGGAGGTGGGACGAAAAAAGTCAGAACGGAGACTACCAACTACTCCATTAGAAGTAGAGCAATGCCGTGCATTACCACATAACAAAAATATGATGTCCGTTGTTGGGCATGCAAATCATAGGTACTGTGTTTGCTATTAACTCTTGAAGCAACTAACCAATGCATTTACCATTCTATCCTAACCAAAAAATTGTACAAGTTGATTTAAAAATATATATGAACCGCTCTCTCATACAATTTGTTGCAAAACCATCTCAAATGAAATGCAATTTGCCATATTTTCTAAAGTATGAAAATTATTTTGCTCACACAAACATAACTGAATTGGAAGAGACCAACCCCAACCCCCATCCACATCCACATCTGTCGCATAATATAATTGGGAGGCCCACATGTGTTCACATAATTCTTGACGAAACAAGTGAACATCCCACATCTATAATAGACTCAGCTCCTAGAAGGTGCAAATTAAGGAAGTCGAGTTTTAGAGATACCAAGAGAGTTCTGGAGTAACCGAGTAAGCTTTAAATTCCGGTAAGGAACATGCACAATTTTTTGGGCGAAGGACACGATGGTATCCGCTAGTTTCAGTAGTTTCAGAAAATGACTTATCTATGTGCTCCTACAAACTCAGATTTATTGTGAAGGGTTTCCCTGGCCCATTTCGGCCATACGCAAATATACATATGTTATAACCATAAAAAACAAAATGGATTAAAGGTGACATGTCAATGAAGATCTCTGCTACAGTAATCAAAAGTATGCATGCCATTTTGATTGCAAAAGATACTACTCAAATATAGAAGAAATATATCTGTGATCAATTCGTTATATATTCTAATATTTCAACACCAATTTTTTATTTTTTTCAGAGGCAACCGTTCCCTAGGTCAAGCTAGATGGTTTATATATTAAGCGATCCATTATGTTTCCAACAGAATTTTAGATTTAACCAAGGCAGGTACATGACATATAACTGCATTTCATCCAATTATCAATTTAGTTGTATCGAACATATAAAGGATGAGCCCTCTGCTGGACACAACCGTTGCGTCCACGTCATCCGTGAACAATTCGAGAGAGAAAGCGACGGCGAGAAAAAACGACCACGGGAGGGGTGGACTGCCGCGACCAATAATCCTACAATTACGGGGCATAGGCCACGGGAGAGAGGTTACAGGCTAATGTGTGCGCTCCTCATTACTCTCTCCAGCCTTGAATTTCGTTGAGGGTCCCACCACTAACCAACCACAGATTTACACTTCCGTCCGTAACTCCTTCCGTGCCAAAACAGTCCGTAAGTGTAGCATTTCCCCTGCAGCGACCCTGTGAAAATATTCCCCCTCTCCGTCCCGCGCCCCCAGCTTCCCGCTCCCACTCGGCCGCCTCGTCTCCTCCACCTTCTCCCCTGCCTCCCCACCCGGGTAGCACACGGCCACATAACGTCTGCGCCCTCGCGTTGCCGCATCCTCTGCGCCGCCATGCCGTCACACCACCTCAACTACCGCCCTTGGTTCCCGATGCAGCCTCCTGCCGGGCGTCCTGTTCTACGATGCTGGACAGCGGCAGGCCCGCGCGCTCGAGAGGCGTCGGCGTCGTTGCTGGCGGCGACTTCAGCCCTCTCTCTCCCCAGCCCTATCTCTCTTCCCTGACCCTCTCAATGGTCAGAGGGGTGACGGGGTGGATCTGGTGGCGGAGATGGCGGAGCTCGGGCTGGAGCGCTCACGGGATGGAGGTCTCATCTCGTGCTACCTCTGCACCACCATGGGCTGCACCGGCCCCAAGTGAGCACATCACCCCACCCAACCTCTTCACTACTCCCGATCAGTTGATTTAGCTTGCATATGTGTGGATCGTGCGACTTTCAGTTAGATTTGTCCCAACATTGTAGTCTCACAGCAAACTACATGTCATGCTGGTTTCTTCGTGTGATCCTGCTGCTTATGATGGTCACGAGTTACTGTTGTTCGTTGGTGCCCCGCTTGGGCCATGATTTTAGCACACTTTTTCTCACATTTAGATATTTGGTTTCTTCATGTGTGCAATCCTAATTATGGTGGTAATGAGTCACTATTGTTGTTAGTTTTCTGGTTGGGCAGTGGTTTTAGCATACCTTTTTCTGCCCCTCCAAGTGTTTGGTCAACTGCAATGCTATAACTTTATCATCAGTTACTATGGGCTTGTGGCGTAGTATGGTCACCCGAATTTCTGTTAATTTTATTTCCACTTGTCACTTTTAGATCTGCCTGCTATTATACTTATTGTAGTTCTGTCGGTGGAATCCTCCAAATGAGAGACGGGGAGAGGGCTCTCACCGCCTCCACCTCCAGCTCAGGTGATAGGGTTAAAAGGTATTCAGGGATTGACAAAGATACACATGTATGTTGTTAATGCATTACAGGACTGTAGGGTGTTCAGATTTTAAATGCCGGCATTGATCGAGGTGTTAACTGGGTTTTAGTTCTGATTAGATGTGTATCAGGTTTTAGTTCTGTTGAGATGCAGAAACTGTTGAGACGGGCATGAATGGTATATTTAGCCGTGCTTTTATTCCCTTTTGCTCTTTCCAAAGGGACTACTCTACTCTTGTGTTAGCCATTAGTATATATTTTTTCAGAACCAAATCCATTTATTTAATGAGGAGAGGTGCATCAAACAAATTAAAATGTATTGAACTTTTTTTTGAGCATCAATACAAACACAAGCTCTCATATACACGCACATACACTCATCCCTATGAACGCACACACGCACACCCTACCCCTATGAGCACCTCCGAGAGACTGATCCGGCATATCATCTTGAGATTTACGAAGTCACCGTAGGCGCCTCGTCGTCGACGGGAACGTCTCCTCCCACTGAAAGCGCGTCGCCGGAAATCCTGAAATAAATTTAGAAATAATGCGAACACCAGGATTTGAACCCTGATGGGTTGGGGATACCACTGTCCGCCTAACCATCTCAACCACAGGTTGGTTCGCAATTAAAATGTATTGAACTATTGTTCAAGACAAGTGGGCAAGTTATCTTAATGGGGCTAATAAACACATACCACAATTTGCAGAGTACTTTGCTTTTCTGGTTGTTTTGCTATGAGATTGTTAATGATAAATCAGATGTTTTCCTTTTTTTAGTATGCTTAACAATAATATTTTACGTTGGCTATTAAATTGGACTTCTTTCTGGTTACATGATTCCTCTTAGAATTACAGATCTTCGTTTATTTACAATATTCTAAAGCTACTAAGGTTACATATTGTTCTACAGGTCACAGTTAGATCAAGCTATTTCGGATGGCTTTGTCCTATGGGACATTTACATTTATGCCCCTAATTTGAGTGCTCATAACAACAAAACTACTGATTCTTGACTATTGTGTCTGTCAGCAGGTGCACATGAACACCAAGGTGTGTTTGGCGTCGTACTTGACCGTGGTGCAGAACATCTTGTGGTTCTACCCAAGGGTTGACACCGAGCACCGGGGCGAACTGCAGAGATAGCGTCCCGCGTCCTTTGTCAACGTCCATAGCATCAAGGACCTCCTCACGCCCCTGTGCAGATGGCGCTCGCTCGTGATCACACGAAACCGGACGACGCATGTGCCCATTGTCTGGCAGCGCCGACAAGGTTGGTTCTGTGTTAAGGCCCTGCGTCCTCAGGTAAGAGGCCATGATTCATAAGGCAGATACTAATTGCATCTTCATCTCTATTTTCATTTGGTCTCGATTTCTTTCAGTTGGTGCTGCACAAGGTCAGGTCAGCTTGGAACCTCTGCCTCCCAAATTCCTATGACAGAAAGGATGCCCTTTCCAAGTACTAATTCAGCTTTTCTATTGGATGGATAACAATATAACCACAACAAATATCTATCAGGTATTGGCCCCAAGCTTTCAATTTATACTCTTGCTTTTAAATAACAGGGAAAATGTTATTTCCTGAAATTTTGCATTATAGGCCAGAATATTCATAGATCGTGATTGATAGCTTATCTGGTGTTCTTCCTTACAATATCCTAATTTATTTTTATATGATGTAAACTTGCTCTGTTAACCGTTCTTCGAGTTTATGAAGAAAATTTGGGTTAAGTAGTGCTACTTTCGGCATGATTTTTTTTTATTTCTGATGTTCATGTCAAGTAGGTCATACTCTCCTTCTAGATATCTTAGGGTTCAGACTTAAACGAATAGATGTAACCATATCAAATGTGCAAAGTAGAGGAAGTCGTAGTGAACATTCATAAGCTTGATCTTGTGCTAGATAAGAAAGATTCAGAAAACTATTATGCAACGGTCGCCGGAGCTTTACTGCTCCTTGTATGCACTGCAAGAATTATTGTGCAAGGGTAGCCGGCTGCGCATTTGTTGTTTTCCCAATCATTTAATAATATTAGTTATAGTGGATGGTGATACGATGTTTATACCATTTGAGGTACCTATTCTTTTACAAAGCATCTGAAAATACTTAAGGTTCTTCTAAAGAAGAGAGATATGGAGGGAGCGAGGAAAATTCAATTTGTGTCCTACTTTTATATAATTCATCCAACTACATTTTCACTCCCTTAATAGAGCTTGGTTAACTTCCAGACTGTTTATTAGCTTAGCCACGCTTTCCGCTATTTTTTTTGTGAAGCCACTGTTCTATTTATTGCTTGCTGTAATTTATTTGATTTCTTTGTAGAATTGATTATAATCAGGGATGGAAGTAACTCTGTTTCAGCAGAGAAGCAACTGCCTTCACTCGAGAATAATCAGGTATAGACAATTGACACTTCCAACCTGTGCAAGTGTTCTGATGTACTGTGTGTTATGCCATCGGGAAGTAATAGATCTGTTCCTTCCATCATTGCTTCCACAGGGTAGGGCATTATGGTCCGGCATCTCCGTCCTCGGTCACTAATAATAGCTATAGCTGATGCTAGGCCCATAAAAAGTTCATGTTATTACGATGATGGAGATCAGTAAAATATCAGTTGATGCATACACATTGTGATTTATTTGGTTATGGATCAGTATGGTCTGTAATCGTTTTCCAATTCACGAGAGGGATGTTTTCCCAGAAGTTGCTAATTGAGATGGCAATTGGGGACTATCTAGCTCGGTGTTCTAATGAACATAGCTCAGTATTTCAACCATACTTCACATTCCTTCTTTGCTATTTGCAGTGGCTTGTTGGGTTTGAAGGATGAAGCAAATCCCAAGCAAGGAACGGATTAACCTATCTTGATGCGGTCTACTGCTCTTGATACGCATCAAGATTTGATTTAGATGAAGCTAATAATGAAAAGTGTCATCAGTGTGCCGTTATATGTATTATCGACCAATACATGTCTAGCATTACTCGGATAACAGATCAATAATAGGAAGTTGTTTAATGTGGATTTCCCTTTTTTGGCCTATAAACCTGCCATGGAATAGTCTCTAAATATTCTTACTTGCATGGTTTGAATGCTTGGTTCCCTATCGTCCTTTGCGCCATTGGCGCAACGAATCATCTAGTGTTCTAAAATATGAAGTGGCTGGTGATGACTTGAAAAAGTGTGAGCCGTTGAGGCAGCTGATAAATTATATTATTGGTAGTCAACATTATGTTTCACAGTACATGCAGACTTTGTGGACTGGAACCATACATGTCACCTCCCGCATGTTCATCAGCTCATCGTGCAAGGGACGCTTGATGTACCTGAACCAGCTCTTCCCATTGAAGGACTTCTCGCCACTGTCGATCGCCTGCCAGGCCTCCAGGAAAAGCAGGACATGCACGGACCATAGTTGGCTGGATCAAAACCATAAATCAGAAAGAATGATTAGTCTGAACCGAAATTTCAATTTTCAGAGTTGGACCAATTATAAACCGGAGCTCGGATCTTGCCGGCACCCTTGGCAGTTCATCGTGGCCGCCGCCGCTACCCGGACCTCCGGAAAGGATTGCACCGGTGGAAGTTCGCCATGGCTGCAGGCGCCGCTAGCCACTTCCAGGTGCCACTAACTGAATTCCTTCACAATGAAAGGTACTAAAACACCCAATACACAAAGAAATAGAGAAGAACCAAGAGATGGAAGCCCACACCTCTCGAAATGTAGGATCTGGACGAACGATGCATGCATGAAGCAGCTCGTGCGTGAAGCCGTGGACGTCCATCTTGGTAGAGGCCGCCTGCAGGGATGGGATCACGGTGGTACTGCCGTGGACATGATTGAGGCAGACGATGTCCGAGTTGGCATCGTGCTGCCCGAGAGGTCGTCCGTGCTACCAACGACGACAGATAATGCAAAGGCGGCGCAGCTAGGACGGTTTGAGGGAGAGGTGGCTGGCGGCAGGGGAGAAGCGGCCGCCAGTGCGTTAGTGCGTTGGTCGTTGTGACAACGGCGGCGGCACGCTCAGACCAAAAATAAACTGGAGGAGATATGGTAGGAGAAGGGAATGAGGAGGGAATGCTTAGGTGAAGGAAACTTTTGATTTGATGGAGATTTGTGGATCGGCTGACGATCCAGACATCGTGGAAAAAATCGTGGAGAGGAAGCCTTTAGGAAGATTGAGCGACGTATGGAATGTTAATTAATTTAATTTTGATGATGTACGAAAAGTTTAATTAATGTGATTAAGCGACTTATGATAAGATTTTATTAATTGATAACTTGCTATCGGTTTCTGGTTGTTTGTAGTTAGGAAAATTTAGAAAGGTTAGGAACGTTTTTATTGCCAGGGTAAAAAAACCAACGTGAGAAGATATGATGGTGGGATGTGAGACAAAAAAAACCAGACGAAAAAAAACCAGACGAAAGTGGTGGGACTATTCAACCAACTCGTCCATTAGGAGTAGAGATTGCACTTGTATCACCATCTCTTGGCCGAACTAGTGCACCTATACAATTTACCATTGTATTTGGTGTGTTGGGGACACAAGAGACTCTTTGTTATTTGGTTGCAGGGTTGTTTGAGAGAGACCATCTTCATCCTACGCCTCCTACGGATTGATAAACCTTAGGTTATCCACTTGAGGGAAATTTGCTACTGATTTACAAACCTGTGCACTTGCAGGCCCAACAACGTCTACAAGAAGAAGGTTGTGTAGTAGACATCAAGCAGTTTCTGGCGCCGTTGCCGGGGAGGTGAGTTCTTGAAGGTATATCTTTAGATCTTGCAATCGAATCTTTTTATTTCTTATTTTATCACTAGTTTAGTTTATAAAAGAAAACTACAAAAAAATGGAGTTAAGTTTGTCTCGTACGCTTCGTCTTTTTAATATCTTTCCTGAGTTTGATGGAAAGGAAAATTGTGCTCAAGTGTTAGAAGAAGAATGTATTAAAATGTTTGGCACTAAATCTTTGAATGATGAGCATGATTGCAATGTTGTTAGTATGAATTCCTTGAATATCCATGATGCTAATGATATGCAAAGCCACAAGCTTGGGGAAGCTATGTTTGATGAAGATGATATTTTTTGTCCCCCAAGCTTTGATGAGCAAATTTACCATGATGAAAGCATGCCTCCTATCTATGATGATTATTGTGATGACACGTATGCTATAAAGAATAATGATAACCATGAAACTTTTCATCCTGATCTTAATTTTCAATCACATGATTGTTATTCTGTTGAGTTTGCTCCCACTACTATTGATGAGAATAAATTTGCTTATGTGGAGAGTAATAAATTTTCTATGCTAGTAGATCATGAAAAGAATGCTTTAGGTGCTGGTTATATTGTTGAATTCATTCATGATGCTACTAAAAATTATTACGAGGGAGGAACATATGCTTGTAGGAATTGCAATAATATCAAGTTTCCTCTCTATGTGCTTAAATTTTTGAAGTTATGCTTATTTTGTCTTCCTATGCTTGTTGATTATTGTTCCCATAAGTTGTTTGCTCACAAAATCCCTATGCATGGGAAGTGGGTTAGACTTAAATGTGCTAGTCATATTCTTCATGATGCTCTCTTTATGTTTCAATTCTTATCTTTTATGTGAGCATCATTGAAATCATCATGCCTAGCTAGGGGCGTTAAAACGATAGCACTTGTTGGGAGGCAACCCAATTTTATTTTAGTTTCTTACTTTTTGGTTCTGTTTAGTAATAAATAATACATCTAGCTTCTGTTTAGATGTGGCTTTATGTTTTAATTAGTGTTTGTGCCAAGTAGAACCTTTGGGAAGACTTGGGTGAAGTCTTTATGATCATGCTGTAAAAAACAGAAACTTTAGCGCTCACGAGATTAGCTTCAAATTTTTACTGGAGAGTGCTATTTAGTTGACTCTTTTTGCAGATGATTACTAGACAAATTCCTCAGGTCCACCAATTTATTTTAGAATTTTTGGAGTTCCAGAAGTTTGCGTTAGTTACAGATTACTACAGACTGTTCTGTTTTTGACAGATTCGGTTTTCATTGTGTTGTTTGCTTATTTTGATGAATCTATTGTTGGGTAACGTAGTAATTTCAAAAAATTTCTTACGATCACGCAAGACCATGGTGATGGCATAGCAACGAGAGGGGAGAGTGTCCGTCCACGTACCCTCGTAGACCGAAAGCGGAAGCGTTGTATTAACGCGGTTGATGTAGTCGTACGTCTTCACGATCCGACCGATCCAAGCACCGTTACTCCGGCACCTCCGAGTTCTTGGCACACGTTCAGCTCGATGACGATCCCCGGTCTCCGATCCAGCAAAGCGTCGGGGAAGGAGTTCCGTCAGCACAACGGCGTGGTGACGATCTTGATGTTTTACCGTCGCAGGGCTTCGCCTAAGCACCGCTACAATATGACCGAGGTGGAATATGGTGGAGGGGGGCACCGCACACGGCTAAGGAACGATCACGAAGATCAACTTGTGTGTTCTAGGGTGCCCCCCTGCCCCCGTATATAAAGGAGCAAGGGGGAGGGCCGGCCAGCCCTTGGGGGCGCACCAAGGGAGGGGGGAGTCCTCCTCCTAGTAGGAGTAGGACTCCCCTTTCCTAGTCCTACTAGGAAGAGGGAAGGGGGAAGGAAAGAGAGGGAGAGGGAGAGGGAAAGGGGGGCTGCGCCC
>LR880971.1:13567467-13597594 GCA_904067115.1 Aegilops sharonensis | reverse complement strand
ACTATGAGATTATGCAACTCCCGTTTACCAGAGGAACACTTTGTGTGCTACCAAACGTCACAACGTAACTGGGTGATTATAAAGGTACTCTACAAGTGTCTCCGAAAGTATATGTTGAGTTGGCATGAATCAAGATTAGGATTTGTCACTCCGAATGTCGGAGAGGTATCTCTGGGCCCTCTCGGTAATGCACATCACTTAAGCCTTGCAAGCATTGCAACTAATGAGTTAGTTGCGAGATGATGTATTACGGAACGAGTAAAGAGACTTGCCGGTAACGAGATTGAACTAGGTATTGGATACCGACGATTGAATCTCGGGCAAGTAACATACCGATGACAAAGGGAACAACGTATGTTGTTATGCGGTTTGACCGATAAAGATCTTCGTAGAATATGTAGGAACCAATATGGGCATCCAGGTCCCGCTATTGGTTATTGACCGGAGACGTGTCTCGGTCATGTCTACATTGTTCTCGAACCGTAGGGTCCGCACGCTTAAGGTTTCGATGACGGTTATATTATGAGTTTATGAGTTTTGATGTACCGAAGGAGTTCGGAGTCCCGGATGAGATCGGGGACATGACGAGGAGTCTCGAAATGGTCGAGACGCAAAGATCGATATATTGGACGACTATATTCGGAGTTCGGAAAGGTTCCGAGTCATTCGGGTATTTTTCGGAGTACCGGAGAGTTACGGGAATTCGCCGGGGAGAAGTATTGGGCCTTATGGGCCATACGGAAAAGAGAGAGGGGCTGCCCTAGGCAGGCCGCGCGCCCCCCCTTGCCCTAGTCCGAATTGGACTAAGGGGAGGGGCCGCACCCCCTCCTTCCTTCCCTTCTCCCTCCCCTTTCCTAGTCTCCTACTCCTAATACATGGAAGGTCTCCTAGTTGGACTAGGAAAGGGGGAATCCTACTCCCGGTGGGAGTAGGACTCCCCAGGGCGCGCCATAGTAGAGGGCCGGCCCTCCCCTCCTCCACTCCTTTATATACGGGGGNAGGGGCCGCACCCCCTCCTTCCTTCCCTTCTCCCTCCCCTTTCCTAGTCTCCTACTCCTAATACATGGAAGGTCTCCTAGTTGGACTAGGAAAGGGGGAATCCTACTCCCGGTGGGAGTAGGACTCCCCAGGGCGCGCCATAGTAGAGGGCCGGCCCTCCCCTCCTCCACTCCTTTATATACGGGGGCAGGGGGCACCCCATGGAGGCACAAGTTGATCTTCGTGATCGTTCCTTAGCCGTGTGCGGTGCCCCCCTCCACCATATTCCACCTCGGTCATATTGTTGCGGTGCTTAGGCGAAGCCCTGCGACGGTAGAACATCAAGATCGTCACCACGCCGTCGTGCTGACGGAACTCCTCCCCGACGCTTTGCTGGATCAGAGCCCGGGGATCGTCATCGAGCTGAACGTGTGCTAAGAACTCGGAGGTGCCGGAGTAACGGTGCTTGGATCGGTCGGATCGTGAAGACGTACGACTACATCAACCGCGTTGAAATAACGCTTCCGCTTTCGGTCTACGAGGGTACGTGGACGGACACTCTCCCCTCTCGTTGCTATGCCATCACCATGGTCTTGTGTGATCGTAGGAAAATTTTGAAATTACTACGTTACCCAACACCGTTAGCTTAGCACTTGATCGTTTAGTATTCTGCTATTGCTTTCTTCATGACTTATACATGTTCCTATGACTATGAGATTATGCAACTCCCGTTTACCGGAGGAACACTTTGTGTGCTACCAAACGTCACAACATAATTGAGTGATTATGAAGGTGCTCTACAGGTGTCTCCGAAGGTACTTGTTGGGCTGGCGTATTTCGAGATTAGGATTTGTCACTCCGATTGTCGGAGAGGTATCTCTGGGCCCACTCGGTAATGCACATCACTGTAAGCCTTGCAAGCATTGTAACTAATGAGTTAGTTACGGGATGATGTATTACGAAACGAGTAAAGAGACTTGCCGGTAATGAGATTGAACTAGGTATTGAGAAACCAACGATCGAATCTCGGGCAAGTAACATAACGATGACAAAGGGAACAACGTATGTTGTTAAGCGGTTTGACCGATAAAGATCTTCGTAGAATATGTGGGAGCCAATATGAGCATCCAGGTTCCGCTATTGGTTATTGACCGGAGACGTGTCTCGGTCATGTCTACATANGTAAGCCTTGCAAGCATTGTAACTAATGAGTTAGTTACGGGATGATGTATTACGAAACGAGTAAAGAGACTTGCCGGTAATGAGATTGAACTAGGTATTGAGAAACCAACGATCGAATCTCGGGCAAGTAACATAACGATGACAAAGGGAACAACGTATGTTGTTAAGCGGTTTGACCGATAAAGATCTTCGTAGAATATGTGGGAGCCAATATGAGCATCCAGGTTCCGCTATTGGTTATTGACCGGAGACGTGTCTCGGTCATGTCTACATAGTTCTCGAACCCGTAGGGTCCGCACGCTTAAAGTTCGGTGACGATCGGTATTATGAGTTTTGTGTTTTGATGTACCGAAGGTAGTTCGGAGTCCTCGATGTGATCACGGACATGACTAGGAGTCGTGAAATGGTCGAGACGTAAAGATTGATATATTGGACGACTATATTCGGACATCGGAAGTGTTTCGGGTGATTTCGGAGAAAACCGTAGTGCCGGAGGGTTACCGGAACTCCCCCCCCCCCCCTGGAGAAATAATGGGCCTTGTCGGGCTTACTGGTAAGAGCGAGGAAGGGGGGGGCTAGGGCCAGCCGCCCGCCCCCCCCCCCCCGGGAGAAATAATGGGCCTTGTCGGGCTTACTGGTAAGAGCGAGGAAGGGGGGGGCTAGGGCCAGCCGCCCGCCCCCCCCCCCCCGGGAGAAATAATGGGCCTTGTCGGGCTTACTGGTAAGAGCGAGGAAGGGGGGGGCTAGGGCCAGCCGCCCGCCCCCCCCCCCCCGGGAGAAATAATGGGCCTTGTCGGGCTTACTGGTAAGAGCGAGGAAGGGGGGGGCTAGGGCCAGCCGCCCGCCCCCCCCCCCCCGGGAGAAATAATGGGCCTTATGGGCCTTAGTGGAGAGAGAGAGAGAGGGCTGGCCTAGGGCAGGCCGCGCGCCCCTCCCCCTCTGGTCCAAATTGGACTAGGAGAAGGGGGCGGCGCCCCCTTTCCCTCTCCCTCCCCCCTTCCTTTCCCCCTCCTAGTAGGAGTAGGAAAGAGGGGAGTCAGGAAAGATGGGAGTCCTACTCCTACTAGGAGGAGGACTCCTCCTCCTGGCGTGCCAACAAGGGACGGCCGGCCTCCCCCTTGCTCCTTTATATACGGGGGCAGGAGGACACCCCATAGACACACAAGTTGATCTGTTGATCTATTCCAGCCGTGTGCAGTGCCCCTCTCCACCATATTCCACCTCGGTCATATCGTAGCGGTGCTTAGGCGAAGCCCTGCATCGGTAGCAACATCATCACCGTCCTCACGCCGTTGTGCTGACGGAACTCTCCTGTGAAGCTCTACTGGATCGGAGTTCGCGGGATGTCATCGAGCTGAACGTGTGCTGAACTCGGAGGTGCCGTGCTTTTAGTATTTGGATCGGTCGGATCGTGAAGACTTATGACTACATCAACCGCGTTGTGCTAACGCTTCCGCTTTCGGTCTACGAGGGTACGTGGACACACTCTCCCTGCTCGTTGCTATGCATCACCATGATCTTGCTTGTGCATAGGAATTTTTTTGAAATTACTACGTTCCCCAACACTCATATCGACATCTCACCCAAAGCTTGAAAACTTCAATCACACAAAACTTAACGGAACTTCGTGAGATAGGTTAGTATGATAAAGAGTAAAACATTCACTTTGGTACTGTCAAAGACAAGGTCCATAATTGTTCTCACACAATGCCTACTGTACCATATCATTTCTACAATTTATATTGAGAAATATAAGCCATAGAAACTAGAAAACAAGCAAACTATGGAATGAAAACAACATCTGTCAGAAACAGAACAGTCTGTAATGATCTGAACAACAACCATACTTCTGATTCTCCAAAAATTATGAAATAAATTGGTGGACGTGAGGAATTTGTCTATTAATCTCTGCAAAAAGAATCAAATCCAAAGCACTCTTTTGTAAAAAATGACAGCTAATCTCGTGAGCGCAAAATTTCTGTTTTCTTACAGCAAAATCGCATTAACTTTCACCCAAGTCTTCCCAAAGGTCTTACTTGGCACTTTATTGAAACAAAAGCTATAAAACATGATTACTACAGTAGCTTAATCATGTAAACACACAAAAACAGTAAGGGTAAATATTGGGTTGTCTCCCAACAAGCGCTTTTCTTTAATGCCTTTTAGCTAGGCATGATGACTTTAATGATGCTCACATAAAAGATAAGAATTGAAACATAAAGAGAGCATCATGAAGAATATGACTAGCACATTTAAATATAACCCACTTCCTATGCCTAGGGATTTTTTGAGCACACAATTTATAGGAACAAGAATCAACTAGCATAGGAAGGCAGAACAAGCATAACTTCAAAACTTTAAGCACATAGAGAGGAAACTTGGTATTATTGCTACTCCTACAGGCATATATTCCTCCCTCATAATAATTTTCAGTAGCATCATGAATGAATTCAACAATATAACCATCACATAAAGCATTATTTTCATGACCTACAAGCATTGAAATTTTTTCTACTCTCCACATAAGCAAAATTCTTCTCATTCGGAATAGTGGAATCACTAATTCCTAAAGTTGACACTTTTCCAAACCTGCTTTAGATGATAGTATTATTCATACTCCTAAATATATAAGTGAAGTTCATGGAGCATTCTACAATTAATATAGTCTAACCAATATCCAAGCTCAAAATATATAAGTGAAGCACACGAAGCATTCTATAAAACCATACTCAAAAGATTTAAGTGAAGCACAAAGAGCAATTCTATAAGATCATACTTAAACGATATAAGTGAAGCACATGAAGTATTCTATCAATAAATAAAGGGCTATCTCATACTAGCATGGTTCTTAAAGGAAAAACAAAACACAAAGGGCACAAATTATGTGAACAAAACAAAAACCGAGGTATACCGATAATTATTGAAGAAGAAAGAAGGGATGCCAACCGGGGCATCCCCAAGCTTAGATGCTTGAGTATCTTTGGAATATTTACTTGGGGTGCCTTGGGCATCCCCAAGCTTGAATTCTCGCCTCTCTTTATTCTTCTCACATCGGTAACTCCTCGTTCTTCGAACACTTCATCCACAAAAACTTAACAAAAACTTTGTGAGATCCGTTAGTATACTAAAGCAAATCACTACCTTTAGGTACTGTTGCAAACTCATTCCAATTTCATGTTAGCACTTTATCTACTGTATTCCAACTACACCATGGTTCATAACCCCAGATACTACCCATAGATTCATCAAAATAAGCGAACAACACATAGAAAACAGAATCTGTCAAAAACAGGACAGTCTGTAGTAATCTGGGAACTTAGTACACTTCTGTAACTCCAAAAAATTCTTAAAAAATACGAAAATTTAAAAAATTTGTACATAAGTAATGTGCAAAAAGTTTCAGACCTATTTGACTTTCTAGTAAAAAATATATAATCACACGCTTAGCCAAAGTTTCTGTTTTTGTACTGCACATAGCAAACAAGCAATCTAATCATCCTAAAACCAAAGCTTGGCACATTATTTTTATAATACAATGGATATATACAAGGGGATAATTATTTTCAAAGAATCTTCCATGAAATATTTTACATTGTTTCCGTGAGCATGAACACAAGTGCTCAAGGTCGACCCTCACTTCTTCAATGCATAACCTTCCAATCACTTCTCTTATTGAAAAAACTTTTTAGGCATGAGAGGCAAGTAAATTTTTTGTATTTTCATTATTTTAATTTTTTTTGTATGTTTCACCCACATCTAAACAGAAACAAAAAGGAAAAACAAGATCTACTTAGTGGAGAAAGCAAACAAGCACACACGAGAATATCAACCCCACACTATTGCTCCCCGGCAACGGTGCCAGAAAAGAGCTTGAAAATCCCCAAGTGCAGGGAATCATCGTAGCAATTCCCAAAGGTGGAAGTGATAAGTATGGAGTATCGAACCCACAAGGAGCTAAACGCAAGATCAATATTCTCTCAAGTCCTATCTACCACTGATATGACTCTACGTACACCGAACGTTTGCTTCCAACTAGAAACGAGAAATAAAACTACGTTGTGGGTATGAAGAGGATAACTTTGCATGATATCGGAGAACTAAAACATAAAAGTAGGTGTTGTTATCATAAAGTTAGAATATATCACTAAATATTATAAATAACGAGTGTCGAATAATGATGGATCGATGTGCGGAATTGTCCTAGGCAATTGTTAACAAGACCGGTAATCACTATTGCAATTTCATATGAGGGAGAGGCATAAGCTAACATACTTTCTCTTCTTGGATCATATGCACTTATGATTGGAACTCTAGCGAGCATCCGCAACTACTAAAGATCATTAAGGTAAAACCCAACCATAGCATTAAAGCATCAAGTCCTCTTTATTCCCATACGCCATGACCCACTTATCCGTGTTTGTGTTTCAGTCACTCACGCAACGCAGACAATAAGCAAACCATGAACATATTGCAACACCCTACAGCGGGAATCCCTCACGCTTGCGCGACACGGAGGGCACAATAGGACAACACCAAAATAAAACATACAACTCATACCAATCTAGATCATCAATCAACCCAAAGACAAAGGATATCTACTCAAAACATCATAGGATGGCAACACATCATTGGATCATAATATGTGGCATAAAGCACCATGTTCAAGTAGGGATTACAGCGGGGTGCGGGAGAGTGGACCGCGTAAAAGAGATGAGGATGGTGATGATGATGGTGATGTTGATGAAGACGATCACCATGGCGATGATTCCCCTCCCGATAGCACTCCGGCGCCACCGAGAGAGAGGAGGAGAGGTTCTCTCCCTTGTGCTTCCTCCTTCATGGACTCCCCCCTGGATGGGGAGAGGTTCCCCCTCTGGTCCTTGGCCTTCATGGCGATGATGGACCCTCCGAGATCCTTCCCCATGGCCTCCGGTGATGATGGACCCCTCCGGCAGGGTGGCAGAGAGGGCCTAGATTCATTTCTCGTGGCTACAGAGGCTTGCGGCGGTGGAACTTCCGATCTAGGTTATTTCCCGAAGGTTTCTATATTTATAGGAGAGGATGGCATCGAAAACAAGTCAGGGGGGTCCCCGAGGTGTCCACGAGATAGGGGGCGCGCCCTAGGGGGGTGAGCGCGCCCCCCACCCTCATGGGGCCCATGGGACTCCCCTCCGGTAGATTTTTGTTCTAGTATTTTTTATATTTTCCAGAAAAATTCTCTGTTGATTTTCATCGCGTTCCGAGAACTTTTATTTCTGCACATAAACAACACCACGGTAGTTCTGCTGAAAACAGCTTCAGTCCGGGTTAGTTCTAATCAAATCATACCAAAATCATATAAAACTATTGTAAACATGGCATGAATACTTCATAAGTTATAGATATTTTGGAGACGTATCACGCGCCCAGGTGTCTTGTGCTCACCTCGGTCCCCCTCTTCGGTACTTCTTTGGCCCACCAGATGTCTTCTGGTCCAAAAAAATTCACAAAAAGTTTCGCTGCATTTGGACTCCGTTTGGTATTGATTTCCCGCGATGTAAAAAACAAGCAGAAAACAACAACTGACACTTGGCACTATGCCAATAGGTTAGTCCCAAGAAATGATATAAAGTTGCTATAAAATGATTGTAAAACATTCAAGAATGATAATATAACAGCATGGAACAATAAAAATATATAGATACGTTGGAGACGTATCAGTACACATCAATAACATGTATATCAAATATACCTTTGGTCACTTTGCCATCCTTCTTATCCGCCAAATACTTGGGGCAGTTCCGCTTTCAGTGACCAGTCCCTTTGCAGTAAAAGCACTCAGTTTCAGGCTTGGGTCAAGCTTTGGGATTCTTCATGGGAGTGGCAACTTTCTTGCCATTCTTCTTGAAGTTTCCTTTCTTTCCCTTACCCTTTTTCATGAAACTAGTGGTCTTGTTAACCATCAATACTTGATGCTCCTTCTTGATTTCTACCTCCGCAACTTTGAGCATTGCGAAGAGCTCGGGAATTGGCGAGGCTGCAGGGCGTTCCGACTCGATTCAAGGCTTGGGGAAGACGAAGCCGAGGGTGGCGGTCCTCCTGGACGGATCCTCAGTCGCCGAGGAGCTCGGTGGCCATGGCGACTACGCTACGGTTGTGTTCGAGATTGGGATCGAAGGAAAATGGCACGAGGAGGAAGATTGGGGGCTAGGGTTGGCCGAGGGAGTGCGGGGCATCAAGTAGGCGTCAGGGGAAGGTGTCGGATGGCCGCCACGATCCCCCCTACCTCCCCTATGTACAGTACAAGTACAGAGGTAGGCGAGAGGCCGGTGGTGGGCTTGGGCCGCACTGTAGTTGCATAGGGCCTAGTAGCACAGTAGGTAGGTCTTTGCCCCTTTACCTTATTCATTTCTGTTTTCATTTACATTTCTGTTTTGGGCTAAGTTGAGCCACCATAAGTATTGTGTAAAATAAGAAACTTGACCCAAAATTAGTGTTGCATATTTAGGCACTGCCACAAGGGTTTGGAGAATTATTTAAAACAGTTTGTATTTTATACAACTTAAAAAGGCAACTAAAATATTGTTTTTGTCCCCTTTTTTTAATTTCACATGGCATTTAATTATTTTATAAAATATTGATTTCATTTTTATAACTGCTTCGGAATTTTTGAAATATTATGAACATTTTAGTTTTACTCTTTGAACAAAATAATTACTTGACTTTATTTTAAAACTTGAATTTTGTCTTGATTTCTGGACAAGTGGCAATTTGCATAGTAATCACAATGACATGGCCACCATTAGAGGGAGTTTACTGTAGCATGATTCTCGGGGTGGTACACCGCACAACAGCCAATGCCCGATCGCTACTTGGTCGAACGCAGCTACCCCTCTGCACAGCCCAACCATGTCGCCTCCCACATCGACGCCTTTTGTAGGATCATCACGCACCACCCTCTCCTTGGCTAGCTCCCAATCATGCTTCACTGGCTCGTGCTCTCCTCGTCATGCACTACCACACCACAGGACTCCCCGTGCTACCCACTTGACGCCACTCCCCCCGCCTGAGGGAGGCCTGCCGGGGCGCGTCGAACCCACGGGCGTCGTATTTGACGGGCCGGGCGCCGCCACCACCGTTAGCGTCAACGTCGACGCCGGCTTTGTAGCACGGGAGGAGGGTCTTGAAAGGCTAGGGTTGCCTCCCGGACGCCGCTCGCACAAGCGGCTCGGGAGGGAGATGGGAAAGGGGGTGACTAACTTTTTATTTTCGGTCACTCAACCTGAATTAAAATTATGAATGTATTTTCACATTTTGAATCTACTCCTTTTGTTCCTAAATATAATTTTTTTTAAGATCAACACGGACTACATACGGATGTATATATTCACTCATCCCGTAGTCCGGAGTAGATCTCTAAAAAGACTTATATTTAACGGAGGGAGTATATATCTCTACTCCTAATGTCTCAGTTGGTAGGTCGCGTTTCGGGTTTTATTTTCGTCCCACCTCACCCGGTCTTTTTTGGTACTTCTTTGGTACTTCCTCCCACCTCCCTCTCAGCCGCGAAAAACCAAGGAAAACCCTGCGATCGAGTCCCGCACACGCCCAACCTCCCGTCTCACGCTAAGCCGTATAGAACCAAAAAAAACCTCAAGCCGAGTCCCCCGCCCGCCCCCACGCACTCCAGGCCCTAACATCCCGTCGCACCAAGAGAGACGAACCAAAAAAATCTACGAATAGTCCGCCGGTTATTTTTCGCTGATTTTATTTCGCCTCACCACTTTCGTTGGTTTTATTTCGCTGGTTTTATTTCGTCTCCCTCCCACCTGTCTTTTCGCTTCATCACCCGCATAAACCCATCAGATTAGTTACCATAAAAAAACCCGCAATCAATCAAGTATTGATGATCAGATTAGTTACCATATAAAAAATAAATCGCAATCAATCAAGTATTGATGGGATATTTCCTTATATTGATGTGATTTCCCCTTTTTTATCATCAATCGTCTCTACTGCCTAAAAAATGCGTAGCTTTCCTTTTCGCTTCACCACCCACATAAACCCATCAGATTAGTTACCATATAAAAAATAAATCGCAATCAATCAAGTATTGATGATCAGATTAGTTACCGTATAAAAAATAAATCGCAATCAATCAAGTATTGATGGGATATTTTCTTATATTGATGTGATTTTCCCTTTCTTATCATCAATCATCTCTACTGCCTAAAAAAGTGCATAGCTTTCCTTTTCGCTTCACCACCCACATAAACCCATCAGATTAGGTACCATATAAAAAATAAATCGCAATCAATCAAGTATTGATGATCAGATTAGTTACCATATAAAAAATAAATCGCAATCAATCAAGTATTGATGGGATATTTTCTTATATTGATGTGATTTTGCGTAGCTTTCCTTTTCCTGTCAACCGACCGCGTCCCGTCTCCCTACATCCGCCCTCGTTGCTCTGCCTCCCACACGAAAAAATCCCTCTCGTTTGACCTCCCCCAAACCCCGCATAATGGAAAAACCCAGCCGCCTGCTTCCCCTCCTCTCGACCGCTCCATACGTCCAGATCGCGGCCCCATCCCCATCCTCCTCTCACGTCACGGCGGCCGATGGACTGCCGCCACCACCCTCCTACTCTCTCGCCGCCATCGTCCTCCCGGTCGCTCGCCGCCGCCATCGCCACCAATCCCGTCGAAGGCGCCATTGCTGCTATGTCACCTCCTTTCCCCATCCAAGCCTGACCATGGCAACGGCGCCCTCTCATATGTCCCGCGGTTAGGTTTGGGGAGGCGCGACCACAATCCAGTAGGGATCTGACCGCGGACCCGTCCGCTGGGATGGGTGTTGCCTCCGTTGCGAATGGGATCGAAGGGAGGGACTACTTCGTCGTCAAGGTCGGCGAGGCAGCGGCCGATTGGGAGCCCGGTTGTGAACATGGGAGTTCGTCCCCATGGAGGCGGCGACCGTGGAGATTGGATGCGAAGCAACCCCACTTGCCGGTGGTGGAGGCTTGCCGTCCATGTGATCCTTTCTTCTCCCGGTATCCCCATTCCTTGCCTCCCATTACAAAAGCGAGCATAAATGAGAGCAGGGGCTGATTTTCATCACTTCATTTCTCATATTTTTAGTTGCTTTTTTGAGATTATACAAGATGCTCTCGATCTGTTTTGTCAAATTACTTGGATCGTCTTATGGAATTGACAGCCATCGCATTTTTCACCTCATGTTATTTCTTAATCCTTGTCCCACTAGGCATCCACTACATGTTTGGTAATGACGTGATGTTGAGGCGGCTAGGAGAAGCTTAGCAGCCAGATCAAGGGCTATCGAGATGGATCTGGGAGCCAAGCAGTAGTTCTTCTGTTAAATTTTGGTTATTATCTTTTCTATTGTTACGATTGTGGGATGGTTGATTTTGACTCGGTGTAACATTTGCATTTGTTTCCCCAGCTTGTTGNATTTTCATCACTTCATTTCTCATATTTTTAGTTGCTTTTTTGAGATTATACAAGATGCTCTCGATCTGTTTTGTCAAATTACTTGGATCGTCTTATGGAATTGACAGCCATCGCATTTTTCACCTCATGTTATTTCTTAATCCTTGTCCCACTAGGCATCCACTACATGTTTGGTAATGACGTGATGTTGAGGCGGCTAGGAGAAGCTCAGCAGCCAGATCAAGGGCTATCAAGATGGATCTGGGAGTCAAGCAGTAGTTCTTCTGTTAAATTTTGGTTATTATCTTTTCTATTGTTACGATTGTGGGATGGTTGATTTTGACTCGGTGTAATATTTGCATTTGTTTCCCCAGCTTGTTGGCATAGATGCGTGGCACTGCGGCAACTAATCAAGAGCGAGGGCAGTGCACATCAGAGCTACGCTGAATGTAGTGAGCCAACCACGAATTGGGTATGTTCACATGAGGGATGGGAGAGGAGAGGAACATTAACATTTTTCATGATTTGGATGAAAATTTCAGTTCATAGTTTCTCCGTGCGTGGCAACACACTAACGGTACTCATGGGCTTAGGATGAAAGTAGCGCCAGCAGAATCAGTAGGTTGGATGGGAAGGCGGTTGTTGCCTTGTCCCTTGGTGCTAGCCTACCGTGGTGGCCTCACTAACTTGCTCATTGCGAATACGAGTTCGTGGGGTCACGAGTTGCTGCAGATTTGTTTTTATCACTTTTTACAATATTTATTGATGTATCCCTAACTCATCGAGTCATTTTTAGCTTTGATTTCCCATATACGCCAGCCTAAATATCCCATGGTCAGAATATTTGCTTGGTTAGTGGACATTGTCCCTTTCTTTCTAATGTTTAATATTTTATATTGCCGATAGAAATAATTTTATCCGCTTGATTTAGGAAGTGCACATAGGTAGGTCAACATATTTTGTAGCTCTTTCGGATGTAAAAGCATATGTTGCATAAGAAATTATTATCTTCCAAGCATACTCACATTTCACTAACAAATAGGGGAAGGTTCAGACTTCAGAGCAATGATAAAAAGGTTTATTCCTCACTCTTTTGTTGGAATTTTAGTTCCAAGTTAACATGATTTCTTATCCGCTTCATAAGTCATGCATCTGCTTAATTAGGTGATAAGTAGGGCTATTGTGGGGTTTGTTTAAACTCCAGCATAAGGAATTCTGGTTTAAGAAAAAAGACTTTTGGCTTCTTTAATTACAAATTGATTGCAACATCGTGTTAGTATGTGATTTCTCACATCTGGTTGTAATATTTGTGAAGACGTGCATTGCACGTGCACTTGGAAGCGGGCCCGTGGCCCGCGCCGGACGGCGCCGACGCTGACCCGGTCCACCTCCTCCGCGTATTCTTGGAGCTGTGGCTGGCCGATTTACATGAAATTAATTCCCTCAGTTCTGGTGGCAAATATAATACACATAATCCATATTGTTATGCACTAGCGTGTGTGTGAAATAGATGGATTATGGTCCCGTACCCAAAAAGATGGATATGTGTGTGTGTTAGAGAGAGGGAGAGGGGGAGAGAGAGTGAGGAAGAGGGAGGGAGTGTGTGCGTGAGGATTTGATGGTAAAAAAGGTCGCCAATGTCGTAATATTGAACTCTTTAAGTTAACGTGGCCCCGTTGCAACGCACGGGCGTTCTTCTAGTTTTTTATGGTGTATGACGTGGCATGTGAGACTGACGGGTGGGAGCCCACTTGGGTCTGGGTTGGGACGAACCAGATCAGAGACCAGACCCACGCAAACCACTCCACCACCGGCCGTCGCGCTTTCCCCATCCCTCGCCGCCGCCGCCGCCGCCGCCAATCTCCCTCTCCGCGGGCGGCGCCGCCATGCTCCGGCTCAGGTGCTGCCTCCTCACCCAGCTCCTCTCGCCTCCCAGCTCCGCATCTCCTGCGTCACAGCTCCGCCGCCTCATATCCGCCGCCGCGCCCGCCATCTCCCCGAACCCTAGCTTCGCCGTGGAGGAGTACCTCGTCACCACCTGCGGCCTCACCCGACCCCAGGCCCTCAAGGCCTCCGCCAAGCTCTCCCACCTCAAGTCCCCGTCCAATCCCGACGCCGTCCTCGCCTTCCTCGCCGACCTCGGCCTCTCCGGCGCCGACGTCGCCGCCCTCGTCGCCAATGACCCGCAGTTCCTCTGCGCCAAAGTGGACAAGACCCTGGCCCCCGTCGTCGCCGGGCTCACCGGCCTCGGCCTGTCGCGTTCTCAGATCGCGCGGCTCGTCTTGCTCGGTCGCGGCCACTTCCGCAGTAGATCCATCGTCTCCAATCTGCACTACTGCCTGCGCCTCTTCGGCTCCTCCGAGGACCTCTTCCGGGTGCTCAAGTGTGGTGCTGGCCTTCTCTCGGCTGACATCGAGCGGGTGGTCAAGCCCAATGCTACGTTCCTTCGGGAGTGCGGGCTAAGTGATTGCGACATTGTCAAGCTGTGCATCCTTCAGCCATGGCTGCTCCCCTCCAGCATGGAGCGCATCCGGGCAATGGTGGCACACGCTGAAGGTATTGGTGTGCCTCGTGGCTGTAAGATGTTCAGACACGCGTTGCATGCTGTTGCACGCCTCAGCAAGGAGAAGATCGCCACCAAAGTGGAGCACTTGAAGAAGACATTTATGTGGTCAGATGCTGAGGTCGGCGTTGTTGTCTCCAAGTTTCCATCTGTGCTGATGAGGTCTAACCAGATGCTGCAGAGCAAGTCAGAGTTCCTCATCTCTGAGGTGGGGCTGGAACCGACATACATTGCTCATCGTCCAGCAATGCTTAGTTACAGCCTAGAGGGCCGACTCAGGCCCCGGCACTACGCCGTAAAGTTTCTCAAGGAAAACGGATTGCTGGATCGCAGCCGGGACTACTATTCTGCAGTCATGGTGATGGAGAAAGCATTTGTGGAGAAGTACATATGCCCTCACAAGGAAGTTGCACCATACCTTGCTGAAGACTATGATGCCGCTTGCAGAGGGGAAGTGCCGACTAGATTCAAATTTACATAAACCAAGAGCGGGCTATGAGAATTGGTAACCGTGTATGACGCAACGGAGTTTACACTCTGTGCAGTGAGTTAGTAATTTCTGTTTCGGTGTTATTTGCCTAATTGGATGTTTGTTGTCTGCTCTAGTATGTCTCGTACATGTCAATTTAGTGTCGCTAATTCCATATGAAACTGATAATTTGATTGTGACTTCTTTGTATGTCTATCACACCATTCCAGTAGAGAAGGAAGCATCGCACTACGGTGAACATGTCCATCCTCGTATCATATTGACACACATAATGGAACTAAGAGTGGGAGATCAGGGCATTTCTGCAAATGGTTTCAAATATCAGCGATAGAGTTTGTCGTTATGTTCTCAACGACCATTGCAGTTTTCAGTGCAATCCTGAACTACCTTTCCATGAAAAATGTTCCCATTTTGGTCATTATTAATCGAAGTCTCAAAATTTCCATTTGGATGGCGGAAACAATTGTGGAATTGTTGATGGCCACAATGTGTAGATCACTGCTGAGGATGCAGTTTTGAACTAGTGTGTTGCTTCCTTCCTCTTAGTTCTTCTAAGGTGAAAGTCTTTGTTTTCCTGCAGTTGCTCTGTTTATAAGATATTTACTGTACAAGAAAGCAGGTCATTGTTTACTACTAGTACTTTGTATCAGCTTTTTTCTTTCTCTCTCTCTATGTTTTGGATGGCCTACTGGCTGATACTTTTTCTAGGGACATCTGATCTCAAAATTGAATAGTGTTGTTCGCGTTCTGAAAATACTTGGCAGTTTTACTACTTCAGAATTTTTATCATCTTTTGAAAGCCTTATATTACGTAAGCTTTATCAAGCACAAAAAGATAGACCATGTTGTCTCCTTCACAATATTAATTATAATGTTAAATGTGTTATATATCTAGATGACTGTTAGCACTGAAGTTTGAGAGCCACTGGGTCCATTTTATGCCACACAAGTAAGACCCAATGTATCCACACATACAGTGTAAACATCAACTATTGGAGTTATCAGGTTGTCGTTGCAGTTAACACTTTGGTTAGCTTTTTCTCTTTATTTGCTTCAAGGATCACTGATGGTAGTGCACTTAGTTACTTCCTGGTCCTCTTGTTGGTGGAAGTGTTGCATCAAAGAATGTAAACAAATGGCTGCCTGAGATGACTACATGGTATGAATCTTCCACCAGCGAATACCACAAGCTGCTTATCTCCCTGTTGAAGATACTGTGTCAGCAAAATGGGAAAGTAGTCGCACCTTTTGGGTCTGACTCATCACAAGAGGTACTTTCTTTGTTTCATGCTTCATTTTGTTGCAGTCATAGTTGTACTTATATTACCGTTCTATTGTGTGCCTGTAAGCCTGTTCCCCTTTGCTATAATTATTCATTCAGAATTTTCATCAGAAGGAAGATGCCCATAATGCTTGTTCTACTTAATCCACCCTTGTGTTGTGATGATGTCATATAGTGCAAGCAAACTAATACTTTTGATACGATTACCATTTCTGAACGGTTATGACGGATGCATTAGACTTGTTTTTTTTAATAATTATTATGTTTGGTATTATTGTCTGGCCATATCATAGGTTCTGATTCTACATTTCCCCTCCGTTGAACTGTACTGGTTTCTGAACTGAACTATTACCTGCAACTACCGGCTACTGGTTTGAACCTGTTTCATGGTCCTCATTTGGGCTACACTTTAAAATGGTTCCTTTCAAGGATTCAGAAGATTACTGAGTTGAATTATACCCAGTGCCAGTAGTATCTCAAATTATAGATTGGTATATGAGGTAGCTGAATGTCTAACTAGCTCGTTGTCTAGCAATATGAGGCGGTGGAACCTTGCAAAACTTACTTTTTCTTCTTCCGTCGAGTAACATATAAATTAGACCTGTCATTTTTGCAGCACCATTTATGGGATGATTTTGACTATTTCGGTAACCTTTGCACATCTTACTCTCGTTTGAATTATTGGTAATAGGATACAGACGGTCCAGAGATGGCAGCAACTAAGCTATTTTCATCTTCAATCCAATGTTCGTTTCGGGGGAAATATCCCCTTTCGAGGTCAGTTGCAGGTTCTTCTTATATTCTGTGTCATTGCCATATTTAGCCAAGTGCCCCCCACCCCCCGTACTACATGTGGATTTTACACTGTCTGAAATGAGGATAAAGATGTATCTCGATAAGCTATAGAGCAAGCGGTCCATGGGTATGTATATTTGTTCAGTGTGCTTAGTCAAAAGTTTTCAATTTACTGAATGTGGATGCCGCTTCCTTTCTACCAGGCCAGGAGAAGATGATCTGAAACTGGATGCAGAAGCATGGCGCCCAAAGCGAGGCGGAGGATCAGCTTCAGTCCAGGGCACATTGCGGGCGCATATTGCAGTCAGCCAGCCAGGCTTCCAAAGTTTTTGATTTTGAATTTGATTTTGAATTTGCTTGCGGATTATTGAGAGCTACGTGCGACGAGATTGTGGTTGTTTAGAAGAGAGCAATTTGATTAGCTAGCAAATGTTGAGCTGAGAAGATGGCGCCCAACATATGTTCGGTCAATCTATTTTCGGTGGGAGTGTGTTGGCCGTTGGATAAACAAAATCTTGCCTGGTCTCCAAAATCAACGCTCCAAAATGTTTTCAAAACTAGCATTTTTTAATGCATCAAATTTTCTTTTGCCACGACTTCCACGAGTGTTATTTCGTGATGAAATTTATCAAGCATACAAAACATTTGTTAAAATTTACTACACAAAAATTATTGATGTGAGACTGCCAATAGGCTACACATGGCATCAAATATTGAACCGCAAAAAGAAAAAGGGCATCCACACCTTGCTCTTCACGAGTCTCGCACCACTAGCAACCATCGTCCGCTCGTCACCGTGCTCCGACACCGGCTCTCTTTCCCCTTCCCTCCTGTAACAACTTGCTTTTTTAAAAAAAATTTAAAAAATTACTCCCTCTGTAGAGTAATATAAGAGCGTTTAGATCACTAAAGTACTGCTCTAAGCGCTCTTATATTAGTTTACGGAGGGAGTATTTATTAATTATTTTTGCATCATCATGACATCGTCAGCATTGCGTCGGCAAGATGTTTTTTGCGGTAAAACTTTCGATCTATTCATCTTCGATCATGTAGCACAATAAAAATAAAAAAGAGAAATGCAGATGTGAATAGTGTCGTTTTTGGCATTATTCACCTTTTGTCTTTATTACACTATTCATGTTGGGTTTCTCTTTTTTGTTTCTCTTCGTGTATTTTGGATTTTGGCCTGAATTGCTTAGGGGTTGTAGACATATATGCGATGAACATTCACAATTTTTTCATTATTTTTTGCACATCTAAATTGAACTTTTAAAACTGGTATCATGGGAGCACTTAAGTGATGGTATCACCTGATATTCTCTTCAGAAATAATAAAAATTACATCCAATTCATAGACCACCTAGCGACGACTACAAACACTGAAGCGAGCTGAAGGCGCACTTCCTTCATCGCCCCTCTTAGGCAAAATTGTTGTAGTAGACAGTCAGGAAGTTATCATCAAGGCCCCATAAGACCAACGCACCAAAATATCAACCACCGCCGATGAAGAGTAGAGTAGATAGGAAGGATCCAACTTGAAGACACACGAACGTGAGACAAACGACTACCAAATCCGAGCAAATCCACCAAAGATAGATACGCCATCGAGACACCAACACACGTCCACTGATGATGCTACATGCACCACCGGGATGGGGCTAGGCGGGAAGAACCCCATTCCATCTTCAGAGAGCCGTTGTCGTCTCGCCTTCCTGAATGGGACAAAAACCCTAACAAAACTCGAAGAAACCTCTAAAAACGTAGCCCTCTAGCCGGCAAGGCCACGGATCCATCGCGCCCTCGCCATGGTCCTAGGATCACATGAGACGAGACGAGACGGATCGGCGGTGGCGCCGGTGGAAGGCACAAAAAACCCTAGCGGAACACCTTTGGGTAGCTGGAGCGAAGGGGTGATTGTGGTCTGGGTCATTCAGATGTTTTGCTATACCTCTAGCCATATTATATTTCGCCAGAAGGTGAATAGTGCCGCCTATTTATTTGACCATCTGCTTGGAGACCACCTGGACACTTCACATGCCGACGTGTTATCTCTATTATTCGGTAAATGGGAAACGCATGTTCTCAATTGAGTCCGAAGTTTGTGTGTGGTCTTCTTATAGTATATTGAGGTCACATGTCAAATTTCGTCCGATTCTGAGTATATTTGATACCCGAACAATCGAATATGTAGGCTCTAGTAGTCGGTTAAATAAATTGATTGGATTACTAAATAAAAATAGCAAACAAGGCTCTATTCCCTCTCTTTTGACTTAACCCACATAACCTAGCTAGCACATCAAAACTTAGCCCAAAACAACCCACAAAACGTCCTACAACCCTTGCCTATTTAAGCAGATGATCCCTTGCCTTTTTTGGCAGCAATTCTAGACAAATCCAATCAAACTCCTCCCCACTGCCACTTGGCATGCCCACAGTGGGTGTGTTGTCGCCGCCAGAGCCGATGTGGCCGCGCTTGGATTCGTTGATCCAGATCGTTCGTGGACGATCCAAAGTACACTAGCTCCACACGCGTTGCCACCTCCGCCTCCAGCGCGCATGAGCTTGCTCCCGGCCCCAGGAGTCGATCGTGGCACAAGAGAAGAGCTCCCCAACAACAAAAATAAACTCAGCAATGTCACACATTTATCGAGTTCAGCTGGCCAAAAACTCGGTAGTTTCCTAAGAAGTGGGGTCCACGGGGACATTCTAGGCAATGGAGACATGATGACGCTCTAACTCTTTTGGGGTTTTTACTAAGAAAACTCGGCAATCTTTTTGCCTTTTTCTTTTTTTATTATGGAATTCCATGGATCACCTCGATGCCAAGCTCCTACGAAAAAAACTCGGCAAAGACCTAAAAGGAGGGCCCACGGGGGACGTGGAAACGACTATTAGACGATTGGGCTTCCTATGCCGCGATAACGCGCCAAAGGGTACACCCTTTGTCTACTCCGCACGCATATAATTGTGGGCGCGGGAGTGGACTCGACAACCGCAAAAACCCTCACCCACCCCGTCTCCCTGCTCCGCCGCACCGCCACTGCCATGCCGCCTCCTTTCCTTCTCCCCGCCGTCTCCATTGAGCCGGCAACACCCATGGGTGCCGCTGAGGGAGTCCTGGATTAAGGGGTCCTCGGACAGCCGGACTATATGCATATGCCGGACTGTCGGGCTATGAAGATACAAGATAGAAGACTTCGTCCCGTGTCTGGATGTGACTCTTCTTTGCGTGGAAGGCAAGCTTGGCGATTCAGATATGTAGATTTCTTTCTCTGTAACCGACTCTGTGTAACCCTAACCCCCTCCGGTGTCTATATAAATCGGAGGGTTTAGTCCGTAGGACAACAACAACCATAATTATAGACTGACTTCTAGGGTTTAGCCTCTACGATCTCGTGGGTAGATCAACTCTTGTAATACTCATATTCATCAAGATCAATCAAGCAGTAAGTAGGGTATTACCTCCATAGAGAGGCCCGAACCTGGGTAAACATTGTGTCCCCCGCCTCCTGTTACCATTATCCTTAGACGCATAGTTCGGGACCCCCTATCCGAGATCCACCGGTTTTGACACCGACAGCCGCGGCCACGGGCGCCGCCACCATCATAGCTGGCCGCTCCGCTCCGCTTCGCACCGGCACCGGCATCCACATAATTAAGGAGGAGTGCGCGAGGTGAGCTTCTTCGTCACCTTTTTTATTGTTTATTCTTTCTTTGGATGAAATGCATGCATGTTTATTTGTTAAAGTAAGTTAGATATGGTGTGGTAGTGTCTAGCAATATTGTTAGAAAGAGTAAGTTAGTAGCAGATGTTAGTTCTATTTAATATTTAGATAATTAGCTACATATTTGAAACCACTAATCAGTGTAAAAAAATGCAGCTTGTCTATGTCTTGGAAAGGGCCATGGAGTGTCGACTCCTCTAGCAACGATGGCACCCCACAGTCTCGCTATAAGCGAGGGTTTAGGTGCGCTGACGTGGCCCTCTTACCCCTGCACTTCCGAGGACCCTGACTTTATCGAGGTCATGGAAGGGCCGAAGGACCCCTCGGAGACCGACTTGGAGTATCTCGAGGAGGAGGAGAACAGTGACGGCAACAACGCCAACCAACCGATGGTTTGTCCTCACCCAAATGATGCTGTAGAGGTGGCATTCAAGAAGGACTAGACGCTCAAGATTTGCAAGAAACGCAAATCTTCCTTGAAGGATTGGAAGAGATTTTGTACTAACTGTAACCCAGTTGTTTTGATTAATTTATTGATCATTTTGCTCAAACAAAAAAAATATTTATTTATTATTGATGGGAAAAGGAAGAATTTTATTTTTGTATGAAAAAAAAACCCTCATTGCATTTTTTTAGGGGTAAAAAAGAAACAATCGTGTATACGAAGAGCGACTCCAGCCCAGCCCAGCCCAGCCCATTATCAGAGCAGAGGAGCGAGTGACGAACCAGACGAGACCACACCACGCTAATCCTCCAGCCGCCGTCGTCCCCCACCCCCTCCCTCGCCGCCGGCGCCACCGCGTCGCCGCAGCGCCATGCTCCGGCTCCGTACGTGCGTCCTCGACCACCTCATCTCCTCTCCAGCTGCCTCTCCCGTATCCTCTCTCCGCCGCCTCTTCTCCGCCGCCGCGCCCGCCGTTTCCCCCAACCCTAGTAGCTTCGCCGTGGAGGAGTACCTCGTCTCCACCTGCGGCCTCACCCGAGCGCAGGCCCTCAAGGCCTGCCCCAAGCTCTCCCACCTCAAATCCCCATCCAAGCCCGACGCCGTCCTCGCCCTCCTCGCCGGCCTCGGCCTCTCCGACGCCGACATCGCCGCTCTCGTCGCCAGGGACCCGCAGCTCCTCTGCGCCGGCGTGGAGAAAACCCTGGCCCCCAACGTGGCGGGGCTCACCGGCCTCGGTCTCTCGCGTTCGGAGGTCGCACGCCTCGTCTCCATTGGCCCCGAGAGATTCCGCTCTAGATCCATCGTCTCCAAGCTGCACTACTACTTGCCTCTCTATGGGTCCTCTGAGTACCTCCTCCGGGCCCTCAAGAGGAACTTCTACCTTCTCACCGCTGACCTCGACGATGTGGTTAAGCCCAATGTCGCTTATCTGCAGGAGTGCGGGCTAGGTGCTTGTGATATTGCCAAGCTAATAAGCCGTCAACCATGGCTTCTCACCGCCAACCTGGAGCGTGTCCAGGCGATGGTGGAATGCGCTGAAAACATAGGTGTGCCCCGTGCCTCTGGGATGTTCAGGCACGCGCTGCACGCTGTTGCATTTCTCAGCGAGGACAAGATCGCAGCCAGGGTGAACTACTTGAAGAACACCTTCAGGTGGACGGATGCTGAGGTAGGCATGGCTGTTTCCAAGGCTCCAACGGTGCTGGCGAGGTCCAAGGAGTCGCTGCGGCGCAGGTCTGACTTCCTCATCTCCGAGGTGGGCTTGGAACCGGTGTACATTGCTCAACGGTCGGAAATAATCGGTCACAGCCTGGAGGGCCGGCTCAGGCCCCGGTACTATGCTGTGAAGTTTCTCAAGGAAAATGGATTGCTCAAGCGTGACCCAAACTACAGTACCGTTTGCAAGATGAGTGAGAAGGCATTCAGGAAGAAGTTCATATTCCCTCACAAGGAGGCTGCACCGCACCTCACAGAAGACTACGATGCCGCTTGCAAGGGGGACGTGCCGACTAATTTCAGATTCACATGAGCCAGCAACAGACCATGATATAATTGTCTGCTGGTTGTACGCTGTTGTATGACTGTTAGATGCTGGATTGGTCGTTGCCAACTTGTGATGGAATTGATAATTTGATCCCTGAATACTGGTATGCAATGCTATTACTCAGCAGAGAAGAAACCATTGATTGGTTATGAACTTCTCATCCTCATTCATGTTTTAAACACACTTATTGGAATAAAGTAAGTGTGAGGTCAGGCCATTCTGCAGTGCATTAAAATTTCAGTTGTCAAGTTAGTTGCTGGTGCATTGAGACAATGAGCCACAGTAAGGTCTCCTTCATGTGGGTGGTGCATTCCTATTATTCTACTAGTGATTTTGCAATTCATAGTGGATAACTGGAGGATCAGTATGATGTCCGTCCCAAATTTAGGTAAATAGTCTTCTTAGTGCGGTCAATTCACCTGGCTTTAGCTTAATCTGTTTCTCAGTTATGGTTTGATATACAAATCATTTTGGTTTGCTCATATGCAGATTCATAGTGATCCGTCTTTGTTTCAACTAATGAAATACTCCCTCCGTCCCATAATGTAAGTGTAGTGTCAAAAAACGTCTTACATTATGGGACGGAGGGAGTAGATACGTATTCATCCAACTATGGAAAGTGTTTGGAAGTGAGTTCTCCTCTAGTTGGATCAGAGGTAACCATTTGGAGCCATTGGTCATATTGGAAACACCTTCTGGGCTGGTTTGGTCGTTGCTAACACTTGATGAAGCTAGTATTTTGTTTCATGAGACCTGGTATGTCCATGTCATCATTCAGTAGAGAAGAGAACATTACACTGCTATCTTGGTCCATTCTCATGCCATATTGAAACACATACTTGAATTAAGAGAGATTGTCAGGTCAGGCCATTGTGCCGATGCATTGAAATATCTGTGATTATATATCTGCATTTATATTTTGTAATACTGATATGGAAGGAGCAGAATATCCTCAAATGCCCCCACCCCCCTCAGTTTCCACTGCAATTCTCCAATCTAACTTTCCATGAAAGGAGGTCCTCAGTTTGGTCATAGACATGAGAGTTTCCCTTTTTTGATTGAAAATTCTGGACCTTTTTCTTGCAGCAAACAATTTTGGACTTCTTGATGACCACAATATGTTGATCACTGCTGAGAATGGCATTTTGATATAGTTTGTTGTTGCTTGCTCAAGTTCTTTTTAGCTTAAAATCAATCATCTTCTGTTCTGCAGTATCTTTGTTTGAAGAGATTAACTGTTGTGAAGTAATTTATGGTTTACTAATTTGTATCAGTTTTTTTCCTTTATTTCTCTGAAGGGGAGCCTTGGCGCAGTGGTAAAGCTGCTGCCTTGTGACCATGAGGTCACGGGTTCAAGTCCTGGAAACAGCCTCTTACAGAAATGTAGGGAAAGGCTGCGTACTATAGACCCAAAGTGGTCGGACCCTTCCCCGACCCTGCGCAAGCGGGAGCTACATGCACCGGGCTGCCCTTTTTTCCTTTATTTCTCTCCTGTATTTCTGAATGGCATACTGATTGATATTCAGTCCCAGGGACAACTGACCTGAAAACTGAATGATGCATATTACAATTTCTGCCTACAGCCTACCATAAGTACAGTCTTGGTTTTGAGAATTTTGTAGCTAATGGTTTTTGAGAATGCATATTACAATTTCTTGCTGTTGATTATTATTGTTTATTATGGTTTTTATTATCAATCCAGTTTTTAGATAGCTGCTCGAAGATCAAACTTGACTCAGGACAAGAACCTGTTGTTTGTAGATACTGATACCCGTCACTTCAGATTTAATTGACCAAATCATTTGGTATGAGGAAACATAGATGATACCCATTACTACAAACTGATCCCCTTCGATGCACCAATTAACAGCAAGAAACCATTGAGCGCTAATTTCTCAGTGAGTCGGTTTTTTATTGGATATTTCGTTCTTCAAATTTTTATTGTTTTAATTATTAGAGCGAGGTCTAAGAACCAAAATTCATGAGTTTAATCCGGAATCAGTAACCATGCCCAACGGTTTTCCATGCTCTTGCATGTTTTGCATTTGAACCTTGCAGGAAACAGACATGGCGAGGATGCGCTGAAACTGGATGTTGATGCATTCTGTTTTCTTCCTTCCTGGTGATCGGTTGCTTGCTATGTACTCCCTCTGTAAACTAATATAAGATTTTTTAGATCACTCATCGATGTGAGCCGCCAGATTCTTTGTTGGCTCCTCTTGCTTTGATTATTTCGCACATTAAGCTCCATGCTTCCTCTTGCTTTGATTATTTCGCACATTAAGCTCCATGCTTCCTCTTGCTGAAGACATGTTTGATCTACGTTCAACATCGGAGCTGAAAGTTTTGTATTCTGAATCTTCCTTCCTGACCTACAGCCTAAGTGAACAAGCTATCTATAGTAGGTGAAAGTTGTTTCTGGATCTCTTGGCGAAGTCTGATTCTTTTTCTCTAATGGCAGCTGAAACAATTTCATCAGTAATGATATACCAGCACTGTTCTTTCTCTAGAGGCTATTGAGATTCAAATAGCAATCATACCTTGTTTCCGAAGCAACGAGATCGCACCTATGAAATTCAAAATCGTGCCGGCGAAAAGCACCTGTGAATCTTGATCGGGCTGATGGAAGAGCGACCCTTTGAAAGTGTCGTGCGCTGTTCTGCAGGGACGCAGCAACTAGGCGCCGCCATGTTTAGTGCTCGTTTTTTTTCTTAACTGGCTCATGTAACTAGACTCTTTTTCGGAGATAAAAAGATTCACCAATTTGAAAGATCTTCAGGAGTTTGGAAAAATGTTCGTGAACTCAAAAATTGTTCACAAAATTGAAAAGGTTTCTTGCATTTGATAAAAATTTGTGAACTCCAAAAATGTTTTGAATATTATAAACTGTTCATGAATTTGGAAAAATATCATGAACTCAAAAAAATGTTCACGAACTCAAAAAATGTAAGCAAATTTAAAAAGAGTTCTAAAAAAATTCAGGAGTTTGAAGATTGTTTGCAAAGTTGAACAAATATCCACAAACTCGAAACATGTTTGCGAAGTAAAAAATATTTGTGAATTTGAATTAGATTTTATGATTTTTTTTAAATATTCACAAGTTTGAAAGATTTTCATGAATTCTAAAAACCACCTCTAGTCTCATGCGGGGGCACCGAGTAACTGATTCTTTTTGTACTCATGCCCACTTGCATAGCAAACTTAAGCTTTTCTTTTAATGTCTTTCTGGCAATGGTCTAGTGTCTAGATCTTTTTTCTCTTTTGCTTTTCTGTTTCCGTAATTTATATTATCATTTTATATCCTTTTCTGTTTCTTTTTAATTTAAAATTTCCTTAGGCATTTTTTATTTACTTATTGATTTTTCTTCCTCCTCTAGCATGTGTGGAAGGCCAGGAGCGACGTGGTGTTCAGCTCCATCGTTTGTGAGCCCAGGGATGTTCTTCGGCGCGCGGCTGATGACACGCTGCTTTGAGCGCGACGTTTCGGAGATAGCGTGCGTGATCAGCTTCTCCTGTTTCGCTCCCTCCTCCTATCGGCAACATAGACCCTGCCCCCTCCTAATGTTATCTGGTTTTTTCACTTTCCCTTATCTTGTTCTTTTATCTCCTTGATGGAAAAAACTGTATGGCGGCCGCGTCCTTTTGGATAATATAACAACCGTCATTCTCGAAAAAAAAGGTGTGGCCGGGTCGATGCTCATTCTCGGTTGAATACAACATGTGATCAAGGGTGCGTTTTTATATTTTATAAAAAATTATGACAAAGAAAGAGGATGGAGAGTAGCTGAGTTTTTTCATAGGAAAACAAAAATATATTTTTTTCAACTGTAGGAAAAACAAAAGGCTGGTGGTACACGAGTCGCTCCACACCACAGCCCAACCCATTATTAGATGTGGAAACACACTGACGGGTGGGGTCAGCATCAAGGTCCAACCACACCACACCACACCACTCTGTCTCTCCGCTCCAATCACACCAGCGCCGTTCCCTCGCCGCCGGCGCCGCCGCCGCCGCCCACAGCAGAGCAGTACACCGGAAATCCTCCGCCTCCACAAGTATGTCCTCACCCAGCTGCTCCCTTCTTCCTCCCTCTCCCTCCCTCTCCACCGCCTCATCTCCGCCGCCGCGCCCGCCGTCTCCCCCAACCCTAGCTTCGCGGTGGAGGACTACCTCGTCGCCACCTGCGGCCTCACGCGACCGCAGGCCGCCAAGGCCTCCGCCAAGCTCTCCCACCTCAAATCCCCCGCCAAGCCCGACGCCGTCCTCGCCTTCCTCGCCGGCCTCGGCCTCTCCGGCGCCGACGTCGCAGCTCTCGTTGCCAAGGACCCCAAGTTCCTCTGCGCCGGCGTGGAGAGAACCCTGGCCCCCGTCGTCTTCGGGCTCACCGGCCTCGGCCTCTCGCGTCCTGAGATCGCACGCCTCGTCTCGCTCGCCGGCGAAAAATTCCGCGGCAGATCTGTCGCCTCGAAGCTGTCCTACTTCCTGTCCCTCTTCGGATCCTACGACAACCTCCTCCGGGTACTCAAGCACAGCCCTAATCTCCTCGGATGCGACCTCGACAAGATTGTCAAGCCCAACGTCGCCTTCCTCCTGGAGTGCGGGCTAGGTGCTTGCGATATTGCCAAGCTGTGCATCTCTTCGCGATGGCTGCTCTCCACCAGCCTGGAACGCCTCCGGGCAATGGTGGCATGCGCCGAAGGTATCGGTGTGCCACGTGGCTCTGGGATGTTCAGACCGATGTTGCGTGCTGTCGCATTCCTCAGCCAGGAGAAGATCACCGCCAAAGTGAACTACATGAAGAACACGTTCAGATGGTCGGATGCTGAGGTGGGCATTGCTATTTCTAAGGCTCCAAGTTTGCTGACGAGGGATAAGGAATCGCTGCAGCACAGGTCCGAGTTCCTCATCTCCGTGGTGGGGTTGGCACCAGCATACATTGCTTATCGTCCAGCAATGCTCATGTACAGCTTGGAGGGCAGGATCAGACCCCGATACTACATTGTAAAGTTTCTCAAGCAAAATGGATTAATAGATCACGACCGAGACTTCTTTAATACAGTCATGGTCAGCGAGAAGGTATTTATGGAAAGGTTCATATGCCCTCACAAGAAAGCTGCACCGCATCTCGCCGAAGACTATGCAACCGCTTGCAGAGGGGAAGTGTCTGCCAGATCCATTTTTACATGAACCAAGACCGCTGTGAAAATGGGTATGTTCATTATGTCATTCAGAAGAGAAGAAAACATCGCACTGCTATGAGCTTGTTCTTCCTCGTGTCATATTGACAGTTTGACACACATATTGGAACTAAGAGAGTGAAATCAAGGCATCCTGCAAATTATTTGAAATATCGATGAGCAGTATTTCTGTATCTTTGTGTTCTGAAATGGCCATTGCAGTTCTCAATGCAATCCTCCATCTACCTTTCATGAAAGGATCTCATTTTGGCCATGAAGATGATATGAAATCTCAAACTTCCCTGGGAGTAGTATTTCTGTTTCTCACTAGTAGTTTGTTTCAGTTTTCGTTTATTTGTCTCTTGTACTTTTGGTTGGCCTCTGGGTGATAATTTTCTAGGGGAATCTGATCTCGAAACTGAATAGTTGAGTAGTAGGCTAGTAGCATTTCTGTTGAAAGCCTATTTGTATATCACTATGTAAAGAGAAATTTCTAATGCCATGGTAATATAGTGGGTCTTATGTACTATCTATATTGATCGCAAGGGCATATTTATCCCTTAGCATATTTGTTTAGGGTAGTATAGTGGGTCTTATTTTCCGTCATTTTTGCAAATTTTTATCTGGAAAGTCAGAATAGGAAAAGGAAAAAAGCCGAATGGGATTCCATGTAGTCTGGAATCTTGCAGAATTTCAAATATAGGAATTACGTACTATGTACCTCAGTCTTTGAACCAACCTGTGAGGATGGTGCACATTTGTTTGTTCCTGATGTGAGGCTATGGAAATTGGAAGAAATGTGATCTCTGGTGTGTGCGTGCAGTAAGGCAAAGGAGTGGCCCATGCTATACTGGCCAAGAGATGTGATTTGAAGATGAGCTGTGCGTCCGTTCTGTGGTGCTTGTAGAAATTATAGAAACAAGATGAATGAAATGCAGGCGAGGGGAACAGGTTGATCAATGAAACAACTTACCACCAGGTGAGAAGGCGTGGAGGTTTTCTCAAGCAAAGAGTGGCTGCGCAACAGGAGCATGCTGATTTACTGAATGTGGACTGTGCTTTCTTTCTTCCAGGTGAAATGTGCTGAAAGTGGATATTGATGGTGCTTTTTTCTTCTTCCAGGAAAAGGGACAAAACATGGTGGCTATGGCTTTGCTGTACTATACATGATTCTGAAGGCCCTGTTAGTTGATGATGCCCTGAAGATTCAGTGACAAGTATGGCCTGACTATGGCGTAAGTTTTATTCAGGGAAGCTCCTACTTTTCTCTTTTTTGAATTTTGCAAGTTAAGTAATCCGTCTAGTATTGTACTACTATTGATGTGAATAAACTAGCATCTGGTACTTTAATCATTTTTTTCAATTTGCTGGATCTTCACTTGGATGTAAACAGTTTGTGCGAGTCAGACATGCATGTAAACAGTATGCATTATGCAAAATTTGTACTCTGAACTCTGAATTTGAGTCAGAGCTGAACATTAACTTGAATCTTTCAGACTCCATGTGTGAACTCTAAAACTTATTACCCAATTCAAGTGTCAAGCTATGGTAAGCATTCAGAAATCTTTGAGGAGCCAGAGGTAACATCAATCTTGTTCTATACTTGAGCGTGTATGTGGACTTTTACTGTAGGGGAAGTATAGTGTTTACCAGCTCAATATATATTGTTGTGCACTTGGCTTCTGTTGCCAACTTTGACCTCATCTGATTGTTGTCGTTGCAGTGAGTGGCTGGCTTAAATCTCTTCCTGGTTCCTACCGGGGAAAGGAAGATTGCGACTGTCAGAGTTGCTGGGACACTTTGCGGGATCTGGAAGGCCAAAAGAATATGGCCTGTTTCGAGTTGCGACCCCAGTTGAGTGGTTTTTCACATTTGCTACTGGATTAACAAGCGTTGGAGCTGCTTGGTATGGTACAGGCGACGGAGGGGAAAAAGGGAGGCACCGCAACAGCGCGCAGAGCTCATGGGATCTGAAGTGTTCCAATCCATGGGATGAGGCAGGAGTCTTCTCTTTTCTGGGTGGCTGTATTTGGTATTGCTCCTCTTTTGTATCTCTTTCTCTTGGGCGCTGAGTCTGTCTCTACTATGAACTGGCTGGTTCATCGCCGGTTAATTTTCTGTTACTGATGTACAGTACTCCGTTATTACAACGAATACCTGAAAAAGAACATAACGACCAACTTTGCTTCCAGGATTGCAGAATAGGCTTAATAATTGCAAAATGCTGGAACCATGGCAATTCAGGTTACTCTGAAACTCTGAATCTACCTCCCTGACTTGCACCCAAGTGAACAAGCTACCTATAGTAAGTGAAAGATTTTTTGCATGTGATGAAAAGCAGCATTTGGATGCCATTGTACAGATAATACGCCTCTGCCCCCATTCATTGTTTGAAGGTGCAAACAAATTTGCCCTCTCATTTTTTCCTGTTTTAGCTTTTAAGAATAGGAGATAGATAGTCTGTCTATTCTTGTGCAATAAAGGAAAGCTCGACTATGCCATAGAAAGTGTTGTT
>LR880971.1:13546977-13567335 GCA_904067115.1 Aegilops sharonensis | reverse complement strand
GGCTGGTTCATCGCCGGTTAATTTTCTGTTACTGATGTACAGTACTCCGTTATTACAACGAATACCTGAAAAAGAACATAACGACCAACTTTGCTTCCAGGATTGCAGAATAGGCTTAATAATTGCAAAATGCTGGAACCATGGCAATTCAGGTTACTCTGAAACTCTGAATCTACCTCCCTGACTTGCACCCAAGTGAACAAGCTACCTATAGTAAGTGAAAGATTTTTTGCATGTGATGAAAAGCAGCATTTGGATGCCATTGTACAGATAATACGCCTCTGCCCCCATTCATTGTTTGAAGGTGCAAACAAATTTGCCCTCTCATTTTTTCCTGTTTTAGCTTTTAAGAATAGGAGATAGATAGTCTGTCTATTCTTGTGCAATAAAGGAAAGCTCGACTATGCCATAGAAAGTGTTGTTTTTATACTGTCTGTACTTTATCCGCAAAACACATAAAAGAGCTCATTCCTCCTTGAGTTAACGGTTTGTATTCAGCAAGTTCATGTTCTTTATGAAGCAGGTGACTTGTGATGACTATTGGATGTCGTTCAATTGCTTTTCAACCATGCCCATCATCTTTTTGTGCTATGATGAAGCAGGTTGAGGATATTGTCCGTGCAGTGATATAGGCTTGCTTGCAGGAACCCGTGGCAGGTACTTCATAATCTAGAGACATTGTAAGTTCTCCCTTTTCATGTCCAGTCACAAACATATGTTCCATTCTCACAAGAAAAATAGGACCTGCAGCTACCAAAACAAACTGTGAGCTGCATTAGTTTCAGTCACACCACTGAATTCATTGGTGCTCTCACTTCCTTTTTGTGAATTTTGTGGTTTGGTGAATTGTTGATTAGTTCACATGGCCTAAGCATGTTAGTGCAGAACTAAATATCTGTAGGGCATGGCCAGTATCTGAAAAACTTCCTCCAATGTTATAAAGGAGGCAAACTTTTATTCCGGGGCAGGTAAAGAAACTGAGGTGGCGTGTCGTTTTTTATTTATCGTGCTCAAATTCGTTGACGTGACCTGTCAGCATTGTTCTTCTTTCAGGCAATGGCTCTCAAAAGTTCATATTGTTGAATGTAATTATAGATCACGTTAAAGCAGTCAAAACGTTGCAGAATGCAGCGTACGCTTTTACAGCATTTATGTTTTATTGGTGTTTGGGTTTATATATTTATTACTGAATAAATAAAAAATACGATTGGTTGCTGCAAAGAGTTCCTTCTTTCCTATTGCGCACCTCCAAAGTGCTAGCTTTGAATTGTAGGCCTATCTCAGCATGTTTATTATACAGGGAGGTGACTGATGATAGGTGATAGCACAATCTGATCTTCTCAAGAACCGTACTTCATTCAGGTGCTATAATATCGAATAAATATCCTATTAGTTTACAGGATCACATACTTTTAGGTTTTTAATGTGGTTCATGATGAAACAGCTAGAGCTTATCAGCATAATTTTTTTATGTATACTATTACCTCGGTTCGGAAATAACTGACATGCTTTAAGTTCAAATTTGAACTAAAACCATGGCAGTTGTTTCTGAACGATGGGAGTATCATTTATACTAATTTATACTAATACTGATTTTGGGTGACTGCTCGTCATCCTCTGTATATCACTGATGCTGCATGCCAGAACAAGTTTCTAGATTTCCTTTCTAGAGATAGTTGTGCTTAGAATCAGCATATTGTCACCAGATGTGCACTCCATTGACCCTTTTAAAAGAGAAAGGAGCAGGCATATTTGATAGCGGGAGACTCCTTGACAACATCCCAATTCAAAATATCGATACAGTTATTATTGTTCTTGCAATGAAATGCCTACTTTTCTGATTGTTACCCAAAGTGTGCGACCGTTTTCAGGTAGTCCCAGGTTTTGGCCTTGCTGAACATTTGCATCCCTTGTCAAATGGCATTAGATTTATGAGGGTGGGGTGATCCAATATGAGGCATTTTTTGTGTTCTTGAAAATTTAAACGGTGCAAATTTTTAATTTTTAAATAGACAAACATGAATGACCATGTTAATGGCCCATCATTAATACCATCCGCTTCGGTGCATTCTATCGCTGAGAATAGGGTGGTGTCACTGGTAGTAAAATTGCACACAAGAGAAATTGTTTTCTGAACCAAACTTTGGCAAAACCACGGATAGGTACTTATATCAGTGGATGTTTGGTGAGGAAGATCTTAAACCTCTCCCTGTTTACTTAATATGTTTAACAATTCTATCAAGGTGCGTGGTCCAATAACACGCTGAGCAGTGAGTGCATCGGGATTGGGTGATTATTCACGGTTTTGGTTTGATTGGCTCCACACTGCATAAGACAAAGAATTTGTTTCAAAATCCTGGCAGGTAATTTCGGAGTTAGGAAATTGGAGTATCTACGCCACTTTGTTGAGTTTGTTTAATTTATGTGAAAATCAATGCTAATGTGAGATTCTATTTATGTTTAGAAGGCATAATTAGGCCAACAGAACAAGTATTACTTTATGCTCCCTAATTTTTAAGCATCACAATCAATTGAGGACTCAATGCAGCTTTGGGTCCTTCTGGACCCTTAGTTTGTTTTAAAAAAAATCAATTGAGGACTCAATTGGGAATTGGGTCATTTGATTTTGACCGGATCAACAATTTCTTAAAAAACTCTATTATTGAATTCTTTTAATTCATAGTGTCCTTAATTTTTAAGCTTTTTCATTCAGTTGAGGTATCCAATTTCAGATTGATTCATGATTTTGACCGGGTCAACGATTTTAAAAATTAATCGGGAGCAACCGGCATATAAAAACATATGAAAAAAGAAGCAACAATATGTGATATTGCAGCACCAAAATATTGCATGCAGATAGCAGTGCACAAAATTTCCCACATAAGTATGAGTTGATTAGCAGATAACACAAAATTACACCGTGAAAGGCCCACCAAAACATTGTATTACAAATAAAATGAAAAACAAACTCAATCATCTCCCCCTAGCCAAACCAAATACTCCCTCCGTTCCAAAATATAAGGTGTATTTGTTTTTTTTTGAAAAGTCAAATTTATTTAACTTTGACCAAGTCCGGGGTGAAAAATATTGGCATCCACACTGCTAAATAAAAAATATGTAAATTCATTTCATGATGAATCTAATGATACTAATTTGATATTATGGATATTAATATATTTTCCAATAAATTTGGTGAAACTTAAAGAGGTTTGACTTAAAAAAAGCTAATACTCCCTCTGTAAAAAAATATAAGAGTGCTTGGATATATTTTTTTACAGAGGAAGTACACCTTATATCTTAAAACATGCGCAGTAAAAGAATAATGAAAATCCAACAACACGAATGGCGCAACAAAGTTTGCCCTACCCTTGTAGTCAATGATGATTCCTTGACTGCCAGGAAAAATAGGAAACAACTAATGTGGTTGTGTAGATTTCTTCTTCTTCTGAGAATCATGTGATTGTATAGATAATGCATAGATGTCAATAAAAAAAATGTAAAGTTTGGTAAAAAAACAAACTTCCTTGAGTGAGCTAGATGCATGTCTCCAACTTGTCTTTTTGGATATTGAGCTAAACGATTTTGTTTGAATGATTTGAAGATATTGGGACCAACTAGATACCCGGGGAAAGAGCAACTAGCACAAGATCATAATACTTTAGGTCTTGAGAGGCGGATAGGAATCATAATTAGTACCTAGTTGTTGAAACAATGCGGCAAGAAGTAGTGGAGGGTGCTCTTGTAAAATTCACAATCAGGTCGAATTCAGGGCAAAGAACACTTAAAATCTTGATCGGACGGATGGAAGTGCATCAGTTTTTTTTGTGTCATTGAAAGAGAAACAAAGAATAAATTTTCTTCACTGCAAATCCTCTCGCGTGGCCCATCCCAGCCCAGCCCAGCCCAGTCAATTATCAGAGATACTGGCGCGTGGGGTCACCTTGTCAGCATCAAGGTCGAACCAGACCAGACCACGCAAATCCTCTCGCTCTCGCTCTCGCACCAGGCCGTCGTTCCCCATTTCCTCGCCGCCGGCGCCACCGCGCCGCCGCAGCGCCATGCTCCGGCTCCGCCACAGCGTCCTTTCCCAGCTCCTATCGTCTCCCTCCGCCTCCACCATCTCCCCTCTCCGCCGCCGCGCCCGCCGTTTCCCCCAACCCTAGTAGCTTCGCCGTCGACGACTACCTCGTCGCCACCTGCGGCCTCACGCGACCGCAGGCCCTCAAGGCCTCCCTGAAGCTCTCCCACCTCAAATCCCCCACCAATCCCGACGCCGTCCTCGCCTTCCTCGCCGATCTCGGCCTCTCCGACGCCGACATCGCCGCTCTCTTCGCCAGGGACCCGCAATTCCTCTGCGCCAAAGTGGAGAAAACCCTGGCCCCCGTCGTCGCGGGGCTCACCGGCGTCGGTCTCTCGCCTTCTGACATCGTACGCCTCGTCTCGCTCTCCCCTAACAGCTTCCGCTGTAGATCCATAGTCTCCAAGCTGCACTACTACTTGCTTCTCTTTGGGTCCTCTGAGAACCTCCTCCGGGCCTTCAAGAGCAACTCCTACCTTCTCTCGTCTGACCTCGAGGGTGTGGTCAAGCCCAACGTCACCTTGTTGCGGGAGTGCGGGCTAGGTGCTTGTGATATTGCCAAGTTGTGCATCTCAACACCGAGGTTGCTCACCACCAACCCCAAGCGTGTCCAGGCGATTCTGGCATCCGCTCAAAATATAGGTGTGCCCCGTGGTTCTAGGATGTTTAGGCACGCGCTGCGTGCTGTTGCATCTTTCAGAGAGGATGAGATAGCTGCCAGAGTGGAGTACTTGAGGAACACGTTCAGGTGGACGGATGCTGAGGTGGGCATGGCTGTTTCTAGGGCTCCAATGGTGCTGACGAGGGCTAAGGAATCGCTGCAGCGCACGTCTGAGTGGTCACGATGGATCCTTTTTTTATCCCTGATTCCATGGACGGAATGATTGTGGAATTTAACCCTTCGTCGTCATACCCAAACTCGGTCAATGGGCCGGCTTTTAGCGTAGAAAGTGTGAGTTCGAACTACATGGAGTTGGAGGAATCAAGAAATTCCCCTCCTCCGAGGTGGGGTTGGAACCGGCATACATTGCTCATCGGCCGACACTGCTCACTTTCAGCCTGAAGGGCCGGCTAAGAGCCCGACACTATGTTGTAAAGTTTCTTAAGGAAAATGGATTGCTAGGTCGCAACCGGGATTACTATTCCGCAGTCAAGATAACCGAGAAGGAATTTGTGGAGAAGTTCATATGCCCTCACAAGGAAGGTGCACCACACCTGGCTGATGATTATGCGGCAGCCTGCAAAGATGAAGTGCCGACTAGATTCAGATTTATATGAACCAAGACTGGTCTGAAAATTCCTAACTGCATATGACAGGACAAAATTTTCACTCTCCGTATTAGGCTATTCATTCCTGATTCAGTGTTGTGGGCCTAACTGAATGGTGGTTGGCTGCTATCTATAATTTATAGTATGTCTGTTACATGCTCATTTGGTGGTGCTAATTCAGGATGAAACTGGTATTTTTATTAGGGTAGATGAAACTGATATTTTGGTTTCTGAGTCTTGGTGTGTTCATTATGCCATTTAGTAGAGAAGAAAACACTGCACTGCTATGAACTTGGCCTTTGTCATTTCGTATTGACACGCATATTGGAACTAAGAGAGTGAGATCAGGGCATCCTACAACTGCTCCGAAGTATCAGCAAGTAGTATTTCTGCACACTCTATCTTTACATTCTGAAATAGTCATTGCAGTTCTCAAACCAATCCTCAATCTATCTTTCCATGAAAGAATGTTCTCGTTCTGGCCATGAAGATGATAACAAGTCTCAAACTACTCTTCGGATGAAAATTTTGGACTTCTTTTTCTCTGGGAAACAATTTTGGATTTGTTGATGGCCAGTTGGCCGCTGTGTGTTGATCACTGTGGAGGATGCAGTTTTGATCTAGTTTTCTGGTTTCTTTGCTCTTGTTCTTGTAAGCTGAAAATCTTTGTCCTTCTTGTAGTAGCTTTGTTTATAAGATATTAACTGTTCTGATAGCATGTCATTGTTTACTAGTAATTTTATCAGTTTAGTTTTTTGTTTACTTGTCTCATGTAATTTCTGATGGCCTACTAAATGGCAGAGTAGTAGGGGTCAGTAGCATTTCTATTCATACCCTAATTGTATATCACTATGTAACAGCTGCTTCGAATGCTCTGGTATTCGACTATTCGTATCAGAAGAGCAAATTGATGCTTGTATGTATGGTGCTGAAGAGTAGAGGGCATTTCATACAATAAGGGAAGTTATGTTATGGTAACCTTGAAAAGGGTTATGACATTACCATGTTAATTTCTGCCATATCATTTAGCTTTTATTCCATATTTGCACTTTCTATATAGATAATGTGGGCATCGTCATCCCTTGGCATATTTTTTTTTGGGTAGTAAAGTGGGTATTATGCACCATTTGTTTTGCAAATTTATATCTAGGATTTTGGAGTAGGATAAGAAAAAAGCCGGATGGGATGCCATGCTGTATAGAATCTTGCAGAAATTCAAACATAGGAATTACTTTGTGCCTCGGTGTACGAACCGACCTCTGCGAGGATGGTGCACATTTGCCTGTTCCTGATGTGAGGCTGTGGAAGTTGGAAGAAAGGAGATCTCAGGTGTGTGCTTGCAGTAAGACAAAGGAGATGGCCCCTTCTCTGGTGCTTGTTGAAATAATAGACACAAGATTAATAGAAACGAGATTAATGAAATGTAGGCGAGGTGAATGGATCGATTGATGGAGCGACTTACTACCAGGTGAGAAGATGTGGAGTTCTTCCTCAAGCAAAAAGTGGGTGGGCAATAGGAGCATACTGATTTACTGAATGTGGATGGTGCTTTCTTTCTTCCAGGTGAAGATGTGCTGAAACTGGATGTAGATGGTGGGTTTTTCTTCTTCCAGGAAACGAGAGGAACCATGGCGGCGATGGCTTTGCTGTACTATACATGATTCTGAAGGCTGAGCAAGTTGATGATGCCCTGAAGCTTCAGTGACAAGTACGGCCTGATGATGGCCTGAGTTTTATTCAGGGAAGCTCCTACTTTTCTCTTTTTTGAGTCTTGCAAGTTAAGTAATCCTTCTAGTATTGTACTATAGATTTGAATAAACTAGCAGCATCTGGTGCTTCAATCAATTTTGTATATTTTGTTGGATCTTCACTTGGATGTAAACAATTTGAACGAGTCATGCATGTATGTAAACAGTAAGCGTTATGTAAATTTTGTACTCTGAACTCTGAATTTGAATCAGAGCTGAACGTTAACCCTGAATCTTTCAGACCCCATGTGTGAACTTTCAAACTTATTATACCCAAGTCAAGTGTGAAGCTGTACAGTAAGTGCTTAAAAATCTTCCAGGAGTCAAGTTAACTTGAATCAGAGCTGAAAATGTGTGATTTGCTTCAGACACTTCAGAGCCACAACTATTTTATCAGTATTTTCCATTATCACAGCGGCATCTGTATGACACGAGTTCTTATGTTTTCAGAACATTGGGACTGGGCTTAACTAATTATGTTGATAAATCACTTATCTTAAACTAGATCAGTGATTAGAGGACCTTGAGCGAGAAGCTCTTGCGTCTTTTTCATAAATGTCCAATTTAGTATATTAAAATGTGTGTATTTTCGTACAGGTTCGCTGAAAGTATTGGAGGCATGTGATGAAAACCAAGTGCTAATGCTAGCTGACTGCATCATTCTTATATCTGGAGTTTATATCTCCAACATTTACGCATATTCATTTACAGTAGAACTTCACTAGTGAACTTACTACATGAAGGCAATGTGCTGACAGTTGATAATAAAATACAGCTCCCGAATTAATCCCGAAAATTGAAATGAGGCCATGATGAGCGAGATGAGACCACGGTGACCGTGAGGACGACCAGGAGAAGAGTATCAACTGGGGGATGATGTTGTACTGGTAATTCAGAGCCTTATAATCAGAGATTCATTCAGGGGAATGGTCATGACTATAAATTGATGAGTCAAAATAAACAGGGGCTGGGTTTGAACATGGAGAGGTTCAAACTAGAACGGGGATTCAGTTCAACTAAATTATCAGAGACAGGATGGTCCAAACAAGAACCACATCAAAGTTCTCTTCCTCTTTCGTTCCTTTGGTTGTTGCTAGGTCCTGATGAAACTGATACTTTGGTTCCTTGATGACACGGATTCGAACGTTCCATGGGATGAGGCAGGAGTCTTCTCTTTTCTGGGTGGCTGTATCGGTACCGCTCTTCTCTTTTGTATCTCTTGCGCGCCGTGTCTCTACTACGTCTACGTACCGGGTGGTTCATCTCGGGTTAATTTTCTGTTACTGATGTACAGAATGAACAACTTTGCTTCCAGAATTGCAGAATTCTGGAACCATGGCAATTCAGGTTGCTCTGAATCTTCCTCCCTGACTTACACCCAAGTGAACAAGCTATCTATATTAAGTGATTTTATTTTTCTGAATCTATCGGGCCATAATTGGTGAAGTCTGGTTTTTATGTTCTCCTCTAATGGCAGCTGCAATTTTTTACAAGCAAATTTCATCAGTAATGTTGTACTAGTACTGTTGTTTCTCTATAGAAATTTGTACAAGTCATGCATGCATTAACAGTATGCATTAAATTTTGTACTCTGAACCCTGAATTTGAATAAGATCTGGACGTTAACCAGATTTGTTTTCTCTCTCTTGTATTTTTGGATGGCCTAACGGCTATTACTTTTCCTTGGGGCATGTGGTCTCAAAACTGAATAGTGCGCAGTGGTAGTGTAGCAATTATGCAATGGACATTTGAAAGGCCCTGGAATTTGTTCAGGGGAGATGAACTGATGCTTGAATGGCACGGTGCTGAAAAGCAGAGGGCATTCATAGTACAATAAAGGAACTTATGTTAATGACAATATGAGCAGAGTCAACTGCTGATGGTGCTGTCTTTCTTCCAGGAGAAGATGTGCTGACTGCTGGCTTCTGGGATGCGGATTTTTAGAGCACCTGCGCCGGGGCCGCGTTATCCCAGCGGTAGAATCTTCCCACTGTACCTCGAGATGCCTGACAAGTAAGCCAGTTTTGTTGGAATAGTTACCGTGGCAGCAGGTTATTACGGTCGTTGTGGTCACATGGGTACTGCTCCATCTTTGGCTCATAGTAGCTTTTGTCTTCGACCGCCGCCCCCTCCCCCGCTGCAAGCCCGCCCGTGAACATATCTGACTCTCTCCTCTCGCTCTTTGACTTATAGCTAGATGGATGGGCCGCAGGGCGGCGATTCGATGGCGCTGGCGCTCGGCCGCAACATCAATCCGGCGGCCGGCGATAGGTACGCACTGATTCAGCTACTTCCATTAATGTTCGCGTTGCTCTTCTGGGGTGGGATCAAATCGAATTATGTTTCCATATAAGTTTCTGAATCCCCTTTTTGTGTGGATTTTGTGCCGGACCACAGATACAACATCGCCGCCGGCAATCCAATCTTTTCTGATGTGTGTACTACTCCATCTTGTACTGGAAGAATCGGGAGCAAACCAGCGCCTGAGCAGTAACGATGGCAAGCCGAGCGTGCTGTATATCTTCCTATAAAAATTTGCATTCATAGCTTCAACCTGTCTCATGATGCCCTCCTGATGTGCTTTCAGCTCGTTATAAAGGTTTAGTTTCGCCTGCGTGCAAATTACTCATATGGATTCAGAAACGCCTGCCTCTCTCTCAGATTTGGGTTCGCTCCATGCTCTGCCACAGCTGAATTCCCCTNCTGCGTGCAAATTACTCATATGGATTCAGAAACGCATGATATCACTTAAAAGAAGATTGAAGTTTCAGCAAATCCAAAAGGACAGAAGAACAGAACGAGAAACAAGAATCAGCCTGCATATCATCTTACCTGCATGACGACGGCTTAAATATGAACACCTGATAGCTATTGATTCAGTACTAATCACTCTCCTGATTTGCGCCTAACGCGGAACTATATCTGGACATCCAAAGAGCCTATGCGCATATCTGAAATCACATATGTACCTGTGATTGATCCGTACAATGGCCGGCCGCGCGAGATGATAGGGGCGGCGATGCCGGCTGCGGCCCGGCGCTGGATTTCCCCGGCGGTGAAGCTCCTGCCGTACCCTTGGCTGGCTCCGTGCTTCCTCTTATCGCAGTAACTCCTGCCTCTCTCTCAGATTTGGGTTCTCTCCATGCTCTGCCACAGCTGAATTCCCCTCCCCCGCCGCCCCGCATGCTAGATACAAGGGGGACGCAGATGAAACACAGAGTCACGGGTAGCCTCCTGTAGTGTCCGATAGCCCGTCTTGTCCTTATCTCGGTCTACAGTGCCTTAGGCTAACACACGCTATATAACTGTGGCCTGTGAATCTTACGGAACCAGCTGGCCCATATCCCCATGTATATGGACGTTCCAGATAAGCGGGCCGGGGTGCAGAAGCTCTAATATATGTTTTCGCTGGCTTCTGAAACTGGATACAGAGGGTGCTTCCTTCTTGCAGGATACCGATGAAGCCTAGCGGCTATGGGTGTGCCACTACGTGACTCCGAAGGCTCCATTGGAGGATCAACCCTGGTTCAGGGCCAGGCTCAGGGCATATCGCAGCGCAAGCGGAGGCGGATCTCGGTCAATGGTACTCTAGTTGATGATGCCATGAAGCTTCCTTCAGTCACAGGTATGACCTGCCTGTGGCGTGGGTTTTGCGTGCAGAGAAGAAGCTTCTGCAATTCTTTTTTTGGATTCCGCAGGCTATGCAATCCTTCCGTGTAGTATTGTGCTACAGATTCTAATACCTGCCAACCATGTACAACTTTTGTAGCCAAAGCAAGGTGGCTGTGTATGTATGATGTTTTTACATAGAAACCGGATGATGAGCGTGCCCCCCCGCTAATTAAAATGGATGTTTCCTGTGCTCCATGATTAGAGTTCAGTGAGGAGCACACACGTGTTTTTTGCTACTCCCGTAGAGATTTCAACACGGACTACATACTGATGCATATAGACATAATTTAAAGCGTAGATTCACTCATTTTACTTCGTGTGTAGTCTGTATTAAAATCTCTAAAAAGTCTTATATTTAGAAACGGAGGGAGTAGTTGACAGCTTCTTCTGTAGTGTCAAAAACGCTTTTGGGACGGAGGTCTCATATCTTATTGCTTATTCTCTGCAAATCCATTTTCCTCGTAGTGAAACTTTAGGGGGTATATATACGCGTTTCAACTTTTCCCTACATTTTGTTTCTATTCCTTTTTCACAACCCTACACCATATGGATGCAGAGAAAATATGCAGTCATTGTTGGTCCGGCAATAAACCTAGGCTTTTGCCCGAAGACAACAATCCAAACAAGGGGGCCACACCTCAACGACGCCTCCAAGGAGGGGTACGACGCCCACGGGCCCGTCGCCGCCAGCACCAACCGAAGATATGCAGGATTTTTATCCGCAACGTCGCACACATCCCACCCATCTGATAGGAAAACGACCATATTGTACACGTTGTGGCACACCGCCGCTACCGCAACACCTCCTCATCATGTCGATGGTGTAATGGAACATCGACGCCCTGTACGGCCGAGGAACCACATTCCATCTCCACCTCTTGCACGATTGAGATCTAGCAGCACTGGCCTAGGCTCCATCACCAGCACGCCAAGGCCGCCGACATTGGAAGCATCACCTGATCACACCACTCCAGGCGAGCAGGGACCCAGATCGACCCCGGATGGATCCAGCTCCAATCAGCACCGCCGCCAACAATTCCCGCACCGTAGCCTCCCGCCTGCCGCTCCGGCGACACGTTCACCAATGGACCGCACAACAGCCAGTGCCCCCCGTCGTCGCTCGCGCAAGGTCACCTAATCGAATGCCGCTACCCCTCTGCATAGCCCAACCATGTCGCCTCCCACATCGGCGTCTTCTCGAGGACCATCGCACACCACCCTCTCCTCTGCTAGCTCCCAATCATGCTCCACTGCTCCATGCTCCCCTCGTCGTGCATCGCCACACCAAAGGACTCCCCGCGCTACCCACTTGACGCCACCCCCCCCTCCCCCACCCGAGGGAGGCCCCTCAAGGCGCTTCGAACCCACACCCTTCGTCTTTGACGGGCCGAGTGCCGCACCACCGTCGGCACCGGCCTAGGAGCACGTGAGGAGGGTATTGAGCGGCTAGGGTTGCCCCTCCGGTGTCGCGGGCAAGAGCGGCTTGGGAGGGAGATGGGAAAGGGGTTGATTTTTGGCCAGTCGACCCAAATTAAAATCATGAATGTATTTTCACATTTTGAATCTATAGTGTACGCCTTTGAAGGTGTGAGACACTTTATTGAACTCAAATGAGAATGACTACATCGGGAACATAATTTGGGGATACATAATTGGAATCATAAGAATTTATAACTAAACTTTGTGCCTCCCTTGCTGCAATGCAAAAGGGATCGCTCACGTTATAATCCCTCCGTTCCTAAGTACAACATACGGATGTATGTAGACATATTTTAAAGTGTAAGTTCACTCATTTTGCTCCGTATGTAGTCATTTGTTGAAATCTCTAGGAAGACAATTATTTAGGAACGGAGGGAGTAGATAGAAATGGCATGGCAGCATGAGACTGACGGGCGGGACCCACTCAGGTTGAACAACGCTGGACTGGAGACACGAATCACCGTCCCCGTTCCCCACCACCAAGCAGCCATCCGCTTTCCCCATTCCCTCGCCGCCGCCGCCGCCAATCTTCCTCTCCGCGGGCGGCGCCGCCATGCTCCGCCTCAGGTGCTGCCTCCTCACCCAGCTCCTCTCATCTCCCTCCTTGTCTCCCGCCTCCCACCTACGCCGCCTCTTCTCCGCCGCCGCGCCCGCCGTCTCCCCGAACCCTAGCTTCGCCGTGGAGGACTACCTCGTCTCCACCTGCGGCCTCACCCGACCACAGGCCGCCAAGGCCTCTCCAAAGCTCTCCCACCTCAAATCCCCCGACAACCCCAACGCCGTCCTCGCCTTCCTCGCCGATCTCGGCCTCTCCGGCGCCGACGTCGCCGCCCTCGTCGCCAAGGACCCCAAGTTCCTCTGCGCCAAAGTGGACAAGACCCTGGCCCCCGTCGTCGCCGGGCTCACTGGCCTCGGCCTCTCACGCTCCAACATCGCGCGCCTCGTCTCGCTCTCCAGTAACAACTTCCGCTATAGATCCATCGTCTCCAAGCTGCACTACTACATGCCTCTCTTTGGGTCCTCTGAGAACCTCCTCCGGGCCCTCAAGAGGAACCCCTACCTTCTCTCGTTTGACCTCGACGGCATCGTCAAGCCCAATGTCGCTTATCTGCACCAGTGCGGGCTAGGTGCTTGTGACATTGCCAAGCTATGCATCTATCAACCGCGCCTGCTCACCACCAATCCAGAGCGCATCCAGGGCATGGTGGCACGCGCTCAAAACATAGGTGTGCCCCGTGGCTCTGCGATGTTCAGGCACGCGCTGCATGCTATTGCATTCCATAGTGAGGAGGAGGTCGCAGCTAGAGTAGACTACTTGAAGAGCACATTCAGGTGGTCGGATGCTGAGGTGGGCATTGCTGTGTCTAAAGCTCCATCGGTGCTGACGAGGGCCAAGGAATCGCTGCAGCGCAGGTCCGAGTTCCTCATCTCTGAGGTGGGCTTGGAACCGGCTTACATTGCTCAACAGCCAGCAATTGTCTGCTACAGCCTAGAGGGCCGGCTCAGGCCCCGGTACTACGCTGTAAAGTTTCTCAACGAAAATGGATTGCTCAAGCGCAACCCGAGCTACAGCACTGTTTTCACGGGGACTGAAAATACATTCAGGGAGAAGTTCATATGCCCTCATAAGGAAGCTGCACCACACCTCCAAGAAGACTATGATGCTGCTTGTAAAGGGCAACTGCCGACTAATTTCAGATTCACACGAGCCAAGAACGGACTATGATGTAATTGTCTGCTGTTGTATGACTGTTAGATGCTGGGTTGATCGTTGCTAACGTGTGATGGAATTGATAATTTGATCCCTGAAGACTGGTATGTAATGCTATCACTCAGCAGAGAAGAAACCATGGATTGGTTATGAACCTTTTTCGTCCTCATTCATGTTTTAGACACACGTATTGGAACTAAGTAAGTGTGAGGTCAGGCCATTCTGCAATGCATTTAAAATATCAGTTTTTGAGTTAGTTGCTGGTGCATTTAAAATTTCTGATGCCAGTCACAAATTTAGGTAAGTACCTACTCCGTCCCAAAATAAGTTGGCTCCTGGTGTATTTTGGGACGGAGGGAGTAGTCTTTTTGGAAGCAGCTGTAGGAGATGTTGGCTCCTGGTGTTAGCGCTTCCTATTGAGGGCCCAGGGTCAAGTCACCTGGCTTTAGCTTAATCTATTTTTTGATTATGGTTTGTTATAAAAATAATTTTGGTTTGCTCATATGCAGACTCATAGTGATCCATTTTTTTGCTTTAACTAACTAATATAGATGTATTCACTCAACTATGAAAAATGTCCGGAAGTGGATTCTCCTTTAGTTGGATAAGAGGTAATGATTTGGAGCCATTGGTCATATTGGAAATACCTACTGGACTGCAGGATGAAATGCGCAGGGCTCACATCCGTACAGGTTATCTGCTAAGGAGAGATGCCCACTTTACTAAACGTCGAACTCCCACATGGAGGAGGGTTGGCATCATTTAAATTTAAGTAAGTAAACTTAGGTGCATCCATTCATTTTTATGCTAGTAATTTTATTGAGACAATGGAGAAGCACTTGCTGCTAGACAAAGAAGCCCTACTTTTTGTACTGTGTGTATTTTGGATTTTTATGCTCTTCACCATGGCCATAAATTATGTGTTTGTTGTGGATGGCAGCTTAAGATTTTTAGTTCATTATTGCATTTTGGTCCTGTGGGTAATTCTTTGTGCCAAGCACCACCAGGAGGTTTACTAGCATCTAGTTGGTGTTTCTTCCTTCTGTAACTGAGCTGCCTCTTCTTTAGTTTGGCTAAAACTGAGTGTTTATTACTCCCTCCGTTCCTAAATATAAGTCTTTTTAGAGATTTTAATATGGACTACATATGGAGCAAAATGAGTGAATCTACACTCTAAAATATGTCTATATAGATCTGTATGTAGTCCGTATTGAAATTTCTGAAAGGCCATATATTTAGAAACGGAGGGAGTACTTTGGCTATTGTGATTGTGAATGTAGGAACCAAACAGTTGGATACATGGTCTGAATCTTAGCAGAGACTGCAGGTTCTTAATTACTCCCCCCTAGTATTCTTGTTTGTTCAAAATGCTGCACATAATCTGCTAGCCTTTTGGGGCAGATTACTTCCAACTGACCACATAATCTGTACTTGATTATTGGGTGTTCATCTGGAGAAGGATATCATTGAAGTTCAGTGACGGATAGTGTACCTATGAATAATGCAAGGTGAGTAATCCTTCTAGTATTGTATTACTATTGATATGAATAAACTAGCATCTGGCACTTTAATCATTTTTTGCATTTTGTTGGATCTTCACTTGGATGCAAGCAGTTTGTAAGAGTCACTTGCACATGCATGTAAACAGTATGCATTATGCAAATTTTGTACACTGAACTCTGAATTTGAATCAGGAGCTGAACGTTAACTCTGAATCTTTCAGACTCCATGTGTGAACTCTGAAACTTATTATACCCAATTCAAGTCTGAAGCTATAGTAAGCAGTTAAAAATCTTTCAGGAGCCAAGTTAGCTCGAATCAGAGCAGAAAATTAACAGCAATGCGGCCAGAAGCTAATAGGCTAAACTTTTATGTACGACTCACTTCAACATTTATACTCAGAAGAGTATCAACATTTTCCATTATCACAGCAGTATCTGTATGACAAGAGTTCTTATGTTTTCAGAATATTGCGACTGGGCCTAGCTAGTTGTGATGAGAAATCACTTTCTTATATCTTAAATACATCAGTACGTAGAAGGGAAGAGCATTCACTGTTGCTTGGTAAGGGAAGAGCATTTTCTGAAGTAGAGAAGAAGAGATGATCTGGATGATGGTTTTGTCACTGATTCAGTTAGTGCTTCACTGTTGCTTGACACCAGGTCAGAGCTCGCTCGCACTCATGTATCGTGTGTAAATAATAACCTGAAATACATTCTGGAAGCATGGCATACTTACTAGTTGCTGTATTAGAGAGTTCACTTGCAAGATCCTGTCGACGGTGGTTGGTGTCAAGACCTTGTCTGAAACTTGTCAAGAAAAGCAACTCAACAACTGGACACTTTTACTGTCGTGTACCTTGAGTAATAAGGCTATAAAAGCCAGAGATCTCCAGCCCCTAGAGCTTCATCCTCTTTGTACCCCTAGAGCCATACGTGTATCTTGAACAGCTAGAAACCCTTTCAGCCTGAAAATTCCATTGAAAGCCGCGACTTTTCAGTCCAAGATTTTTTGGTTCTGAAACTGAACCTTGACGGTTGAAGCCTGAACCTGTCAAGTTTCAGCTTTAGAATGAAGATGAATGTTGCAGATCAATTAACACTCCAAATGCGCTTACGTGTTCATCTTGAAATATAGAGAATGGGATCGCCCTGCTGATCGAGATCAAAAGCCAACTCAGATCGGTCGAGGGTTCTGCTCGTGGTGCCCAAATCAACTTCCTGCAAAGAAAAACGTAGGTGATGGACGGTCCCTGACAATCAAAAAAACATCAATGATGGAGGTTTTCAAAATTTTATTACTCCCTCCAATCCGAATTAATTGAGGCAGCCTCTATACCAATTTGTACATAGGCTTGTATAGAGGTTGTGCCAATTAATTCAGATAAGAGGGAGTAGTCGAGTTTGGCGCTGCATTGATTTTGAAATGCACCTTCCATTTTCTTGTCTTTGATATTTCAACAAATCGATATGATAACTGTGAGAAGAAACGTATTACCCCCTCTGATCCATAATAAAAATAAATAAATTAGACCACCGGGGGAGGAACTGCGCGACATTATATAAAGAGAGAATGTGAGACACAGAATTCGACCTGAAGAGGGGTTGAACTCTGGTGGGCAAGGCGAAACCACAACGCCCCCACCACTGGGCTATGAACTCATCCCTCCCTCGGATCCATATTACTTCTCACAGCGGTATGCGGCGCTCGGCAAGCAAACGCGCCCCCATGCGCGTGCTTTGGGCCAACCAAAGTGTGCGGCGGGGCACGGCCCTATTTTTTTATTGTTTTTTAACTTCAAAAAATGTTCAAATATCCCAAATCCAAAAACAAGTGGAGATTTGAATTTTATTTCCCGATTTTTTGAAAAAATATATCAAAATTTTAAAAATATTCACAAATTTGCAAATGTTTAAGAAAGTGGAGACCAAAAAATGTTCTCGGATTTCAAAAATTGTTCAGAAATTTGAAGAATGTTCATGATTCCAAAAAATGTTCATGAATTGAAAAAAATATTCAAGAATGCAAAAAAATCTTTTCACGGATTTGAAAAAAATCACAAATTAAAATGACTTAGTTTAAAAAATTCTGGTATTCCAAAAAATGTTCTTGGATTTCCAAAAGTTGTTCGTGAGTTTGGAAAATTTCAAAAAAAATTCACACCTTAAAAGAATATTCCTGGAATTCAAAAATTGTTCGTGAATTTGAAGTAAAAAAAGGAAAAGGAACAAAATAAAATTCAAAAAGAACATGAAAAAAATGAAACAAAAAACCTGGAAAAGGGGAGCTAGTTGGGCCGGCCCAACTGATGGAGCAGCACCACAGTTGCACGATTTTGTTCCATGCTCAGCCTCTCTCCTGTCAAATTTTCTCTGAAGTTTTGCTCTCTGTTTGGGGTTGATGACATTCTCATAAAAAGGTGAAATATCCAGTGGCCTTCTCTTTGTAGGTGTAAGAACCTTTGGCAGCTTAGGGCCTCCAGTCATTGGAATTTCATTATCACTGAAGATTGATCTCTCCATATCTTTACATTCACATACATCTCAAAAGTTTTGATCTTGCTGACCACTGACATCATATAATTTGTGTCAGCATCACGCCCAAGCACTCGCAAACCATCAAACAATGATTTCCCTGGCAACAACCAATACACTTCCAACCTTGTGACATCTGCATAGCCACATTGCCTAACAAAATCTTCTATCGAAAGCAGAGACCATGTGACCACATCACAGCAATCATATGTGTCAATGTGCTCATCTAAATATGTCTTGTTTGGGCGGTGACCACAAAAGAACCCATTGTGATGAATCTCTACTCAAATGAGGTCGTCGTTCGGTTCTATGTGCAAAGATAGGAAATTGAGCATCGAAAAGTCGTGCTCAAACAAAACCAAATTCAAAAATCATACCCAAATATGCTAAAAAAAACCTAACCCTAACCAACTCGGATCTAATCCTAACCCTAAGCACAAATTGATTGGGGGAGGGAACCTACCGTACTATGGAGGAGGATCTCCATGGAGCTGCCATACCGGATCCATCGACACCTATGCGGGCATCGCCGTCTCCGTGCAGCCGCACCAAATCACCAGGGCGGTGCCGCCTCCAAATCGCCTCACCCGAACAGAAACAGGGCAAGGACTAGGGAACGACGATCTGAAAGTATTTGGGATGGTTTTTTTTATATGTGCATCCATGTTCGTTACCTTGCAGGTCCCTGTCGGACGTGGCAACGGGTCAACGGCGCCAGATGGCCGGTCAGATCGGGTCAAGCATGTTTTGAACGTGAATGAAACACTTACTACAGTTTGAGGTCCATGTACAGATTTTCATAGTTTGGGGACTTGGTTGACGGCCCTGAAATAGTTTAAGGACCTACATTGCATTTCACACATGTATATAATACATAGATACTAACTCAACGAGAAAAAAAAAATAAAGTTCGGTCTTAGAAAGGTAAAAAATAATCCTCCAAGGAGGTAGATTTCTCCAACTTCTTTTTTAGGATCTTGATAAGTGCCACACGTGTGACTCGAACACATGACAATTGCGAACTTTTTTCTATGGCATGTTTAGTGACGCATGGATGATAACTTTAGCTGTCAAGCATGACAACATTCATTTTGGAAGACAAGTTTTAGTTCATTTTTTGGGTTTTTTTGGGGTTTTTTTCCGGATGATAACTTTAGTTGTAGAAAACGTTAGGGCCGGAGTGCTTCGCGCCACACGTGTGGCACTTATCTTGTTTTTTAAGATGAATGTGCTTTTAGTCAAATTGTGCAGAAAGAAATTGTTGCATCTGAGGTAGGATCTTGGAACTTCGGCTGCCCTAGTCTCCCTGTTTTAGCAACTACCTTGGCTACTCCTCTTCTCTCATGTGTGCCGTTCCACCTTGATTCTCAATCGCACCCGACCATCCTCCTCTGATATGGCATAGTCATGATCTGCAATTTCAGGCACATAATCAATTTCACTACCCTCTTCTTCTGAATCTGTTGAGCCTCCACGTAATCATTGGCATCAACCTCATTTGCATCCATAATGATCACTGACTCGCCTTTCTCCTTGAGTACTTCAACTGCTATCCTGAACCCTTTTCCTGATTCAGGTCTGACCACATTCAATGGCTTCATAGGGGCTGATGACTTGAGGGAGATTTTGAATTGAGAACCTAACACATCACCAAGATCCCTGATAGAATCATCATGCTCTAGAAAAATATCAATGAAATGATGCCCAAATGTCACAAAAGCTCTCACATTATCTATGGCAGCCTCTCCATTGATCACTCTAAGCCCAGTTGTGCTAACTTGAAGACATGGCGTGCAGTAGTACATTGTCATCCTTCCTTCCTTTTCATACCCTATCTGCTCTATGAGATCATCCACATCTGGGGGTTACCATGTGTTCTTGTGGATGTTATCAAACCTATGCTCTGCTCTCCATAGTATTTTTTTGCTTCTGCGCCTTGGCCCATGAAAAACCCTCCATGCCATATCTGAACAGAAAACATAGGATCGTCATCACCGGCACAAGATAAATGGAGTTGATCAGTATAACATATTCAACAACAAGTTGATCACATGCAAATTGAGCAAAATGTATCAAAATGTAACTGATTGTAACCAAAATGTTTCTGAAATGATCTAAAAAGAATGTACACTTAGTTAACATGTGTTTCTAAATTTCAATATTTGATTCCAAATTTTAACCACATAAGAAAGTATCTGAGTTTTAACATGTAGCTGCCCATATTGTTAACCATATCTGAATGTACCTGAATTTGAACTACTTCAACAAATTATATCTGAATTTAAGCCAATTAATTACTGAATGTACATGAATGTATCTAAATTTGGACAACCTGACATATGTATCAATCAATTCCTAATGCAGAAG
>LR880971.1:13497579-13520425 GCA_904067115.1 Aegilops sharonensis | reverse complement strand
CTCTTAAATAATTATTCCTTTGGTATAAGTTCATCTTATATCAGGGATCTGGCCTTTTGAAATCGTGGTTCCGACCATGTTCTCTTTTAAATACCATTTCTCGTGCAAGTTTTAGCACTTGTCTTCTGTAGAGCAATACCCCGGTCCAACCTCTACTTTGATCTGTCATCGAGTATTACCCCCCTGGTATCTCGAGATTATCATGGAACTGCATAACTTCTTATGAGTTCTTCATCAAGTGCTACATTCCCACTGATTCCAATTTTTCACGGGCTCTGAGTTATTAAACACTCAAAGACACCAATAACTGAACCGAGTCCGCACTACGGTTCAACAACTCTTCGGTAAGCTTCTATAAGTACGTGTTTGTACCCGATCACATCATTCCTAGCCTGATCGGCTATATCATTATCATGCTAAATTTTAACTGTGCTACCGGGTCCTTCTTCTCGGAGCACAAATTTCGACGGTGAGCTAATCTTACAATCGATCTTCCTCGTCATACCGTCTGTCCTTGAACATCAAGCTTGATTTCGAGTTTGTGTCGTACCCATGGTTCCAATGACTTTTGGCTTCATCATTTCCGTTGACTTGATGTCATCGCCGATCAGTTACATCTTCTCGAAACCTCTCGACAAATGTGTCGTGATCATCATCAACATTCTGGGGTCTTCCAAGATATCTATCGAATTCTTGATGAGAAATACCATCCTTGCCCCTCGATGGTTTGTATTATCATCGACAACGTTAATGCCCTCCCTCCAACACAAACCTGCTCATGTTTTGTGTATTACCTTGAGTTCCTTCCTACCCCGCTTGTGTTATGTTCTACGTTGGAATATTGCCATCTTTTATGTCAAGGATGTCGTGGGAATTTCACCACCTCTTAAGAATTCTTGGTATGGTGATACTTCTCACCATCATCATTCTTCCTTGGTCCCCGTATTGTTTTTAACCAGCATACCAATAGATGTTGTTTGAGTTCTGTACTTCTAGCAACCCTATTGCTTTGAAGTTAACGATCGATAGTTCGTTCTTAGACCGTTGATTATTGAATCGTCCCTCTAACATTGATCTTGCTGCCTAAGGTCATATTTCGGGCACACCTTTCAACTAATGATTGATGGTGTATGTTTCCCTAGAGCATACAACATTATATCATTTGAATTGACAAGTGTCATCTTCTTGTTCACATTATTGTGGAAATCCATCTTTTGAAAATCTCAATGAATTGTCACTGAGTCAATCAGCCACCTCCTCACCTCTCCTTGGTTTAATGATGAACTATTGTTTTAGGAACCCGCTCCCATAGTTCATTTCCCGAGAATCTTGCAATGCCATTTCAACGATTTGTGTTGCACCTTTTCTTCTCGGACATCCTGAGTCTGAGGTATCATGACACCAATTGGATCTGAATCTCGATCAGATATGATGGTTGGGACAACTTTCCAGGAGTTAGGTTGTTGGTCCTTTGATGACCCGGTAATATGATGTCATGCCTAGCACCCCCCCCCCCTGGCTGGAGGACCTATCATTATAATTTCTTTTGCAAGGATAACCATTCCTCCTGGAGGAAATTGTAGGACTTATTTTATAAGTTACTCCTGATGGATCATTGGTGCATCCAAAGTCTGGCCCTTGATTGAAACACCATATCATTGCTACCTGAAGCATGTCTGTGGTACTCCGTTCATCACCAAGAACATTTGAAGCATGATGCTAAATTCTCTTTAACAATTATCCAAACACCGTTGTATCGGTAATGTCATGAAATTTTTCTCCCCTTACCTAAAGGGTTTTCTACATTATATCCTGTCATGGATATCATGCTCTGCTTGTCATTGGGAAGGATATACCCCCGAAATATGTGTGTATACACATTTTCCATTCCATTGTTCTGTTTAAATCTGATAATAACTGTTCCTTTCCATTGGTTTGTTTAAACCTTCTCATGATCTATATTATATAGCAGTAATATTTTCCTGCTTATGTAAACAGCTCGTTGTACCACTCTGTCAGTAAGACCCTGTTACTTTTGTTGATGACATTCCGGTAACCACCGATGGACGAGAACTTTGCCTATTGGTCCGCCTCGTTTCAACGAGCAGGAAAATGGTTCTATTCGTCCCTCGCCCTAGGTACCAACATTGTTGCCAACAAAACTGATAGGCTATCCTCTGACATAACTTGCTATCTTGACCGTGCAAATGTTAGCGCCTTCCTGCTTTTAACCCACATGGTGGGCCCATAACCCACAGTTCCACAGGATTGAAACCTGACTCTCCTGTACACCCTGTTGTCAAAGTTATTCCTCGTGCTTGACTTTGTATGTAATTCACGGGCCACTTGCCTGTTGATCTATTCTGGTATCGGACACAATACTTATTCCCGTTGCTCTGAACCCCTTTCGCACTCTGCTTCAGGCAATGAACGATTGCCTATCCGCTTGAAACTTCTTATTACACCGTCTTACTTTGCTCTCGATGTGTGTCATTTGTTCAACTCGAGAGATACTCATATGTTCATTCCTGGGATACCCCCAGATGAATTTCCCTTATAACATCCTATCATTGTAGAGTTGCCCGTTACCTATTCGTAAGTACGATGAAGATCCCGAAGAAAGGATGTCGACTTCATGATGATGACCGGAAGCAAAGGAATGAAGACATCAATGTATTGGACCGGTCTCTTCGAGAAGAGCAAGCCAGAATGAGAAGACCCGCTAGATTCGTTACCAAACCTTTCCCCCTTTCACTACCTCTTAAATCTCGGGACGAGATTTCTTGTAGTGGAGGAGAATTGTGACGCCCGGATAATCAAGCTACAGTAATCCCCTCTTAATGATGCCATGTCATTGCAGTAATTTGCTAAACCTCACTTTGATCCAAACCCGATTCAAATTAAGTTTAAAATAAAGTCAAACTATTATTTCTTCAAACGGTAAAACAAAAATGTTTGGTGGGTTGCAAATATTCACTAACAATTTGTCATGAAATAATCAACATTTTTCCAAATATAAAATTGCCCCTAGGTATTAAAACAATGGACCAACAACACCTTTTTATCCCATTTAAATATAAACCCAAACTTGTTGTGGCAGTGCGCAATAATGCATAGTAATTATATGGCAAGGTTTAACATTTTACAAAAATATTTTGATGCTAAAAGAAAATACAAAACAATAGCTAAATAAATAAACAGAAAAGTAAATGGAAATATACTAGTAAAAGGAAAAGAAACCTAATCTACTGGGGCCCTTGGCCCATCTAGCAAAACGGCCCGGGCCAACCACCATTTGCCTCCCACCTCTCGCTACAGGAGGCAGGGGGTGCCGTGGCGGCCATCTGCCGGCGATGGCCGTGCGTGGCGACCATCCGGCCCTGCCCCCGCCTATAAAGTCGTTGCCCGACGCCCCCCCCTCGAACCCTAGCTGCTCCTCCCCCACCCCCTCGCCGGATCCACCTCCCCTCTCCCCTCTTCTATCGCTCGATCTCGAGCTCAGCCGCTAGAGCTCGTCGCCACTGCTCGTCGCCGACGCGACCACCGACCCTCCCTCACCTTGACGACGCGTTTACCAGCCCCTCCATCGCCCCCTACGCCGCCTGCTACCTTGGGTCGGAGCTCGGAGCCCCTGCAACGACCTCGTCTCCCTGCTCTGCTTCGTCGTCGACCTCGCTGGACTCCGCCGCCCTCCGACCACCACCGGCTTCCCCGGGCCTTCCCAACGACGGCAGTGAGCATCTCCCTCCTTCCCCTCACTCCATGCGCTCACTTTCGAGTTCTGGCGCCCGATTCGCCGTCCGCCGAGTTACTCCGCCACACGAGCTCGTCTCCGACGAGGCTCCGGTGGACCTTTGGTCCCGTTCTAGCCGCCAGTTACTTCGTTAGCTCTCGTGGGTGCTGTTGATGCCGAACTCCGGTCGATTTTACCCTCCGCAACGCCGATCCCGACCACAGCCGTGCTCCGGCACCGCACGCGTCGCCCGTGCCGCCGCCTCGTACCCTGGCCTCTCCTCCTTCTCTCTACTGCTGCTTTGCACCGGCATCCCCGCGCGCCCCCACTCGCCCTCGCCTCCTTGCCACTCTCACCGCACCACCTCGCCGTGCTCAACCCCGGTGCTGGTCTGCTGCGGTGGCGGATGTTGCAGGCGTTGCCGCCGCCGTCCGCCCACTCTCGCCGTGGCCTTCGGCCACCACTTCCGCCCGCACTGGTCGCGCCCTTGGCGCCCCACCTGCGCCTGGCCGCTCCTCCCATGCCTCCCCGTCTCAGCGACTGCGGCCACGCCGGCGGCCTCGCCACGCCCGTGGCTAGCCCCTGCCTTCGATATGGGCGCTCTGCCCAGTCGGGCGCCGACGCCCGCGCCCGCTAACCGCTCCGCCCCATTAGGCCTTTGGCCCTATGACAAACGGGGCCCAGCCCAGAATGTTTTAAAAAAAAGGAATTAAAAAATATATAATAATTTAATTAATTAATTAATTAATTAGTTAACTTAATTAATCCTATTTAGGTTAAACTAATCACCTAATTAAACTAATCAATTCTGTTTAACTAAAATCAGCCAATGACAGTGGGACCCACGGGTCAGTTTGACCAGTCAACGGTCAGATTTGACCTACTGACGTCATGGTGATGTCATTCTGACATCACCTTTCACTGTTTTGGATAATGTTGGATTTAAATAATTAATTAAAATCAGAAAATGATTTAAATCTTTAGAAAATCATATCTTTTAATCCGTATCTCGGATGAAAATACTTTCTACATGAAAGTTGCTCAGAACGACGAGACGATTCCGGATACGCAACCCGTTCGTCCGCCACACCCCTCTAACCTATCGAACTCGCAACTTTCCCCCTCCGGCTCCTCCGCCCGAAAACGCGAAACGCCGGGGATCCTTTCCCGGATGTTTCCCCCCTTCACCGGTATCACCACATACCGCGTTAGGGCATGCCTAGCATCACGCCTTGCTTTGTCATGCATCGTCATGCATCTGTTTGCTTAAATATTCATTGTTTCTTCCCCCTCTTCTTCCGCTAGACACCGAGACCGACGCTGCTGCTGCCCAGTACGACTACGGAGTTGACGACCCCTCTCTCTTGCCAGAGCAACCAGGCAAGCCCCCCCTTTGATCACCAGATATCGCCTACTCTTCTCTATACTGCTTGCATTAGAGTAGTGTAGCATGTTACTGCTTTCAGTTAATCCTATACTGCTGCATAGCCTGTCCTTGCTACTACTGTTGTTACCTTTACCTGCTATCCTACTGCTTAGTATAGGATGCTAGTGTTCCATCAGTGGCCCTACATTCTTGTCCGTCTGCCATGCTATACTACTGGGCTGTGATCACTTCGGGAGGTGATCACGGGCATATACTATATACTTTACACTATTACATAACCTGTGATACTGTTCGGAGATGGGGGCTGAAAGGACAGGTGGCTCCATCCCGGTAGAGGTGGGCCTGGGTTCCCGACGGCCCCCGATTGTTACTTGTGGCGAAGCGACAGGGCAGGTTGAGACCACCTAGGAGAGAGGTGGGCCTGGCCCTGGTCGGCGTTCACGGATACTTAACACGCTTAACGAGATCTTGGTATTTGATCTGAGTCTGGCCATTTGGTCTATACGCACTAACCATCTACGTGGGAGTAGTTATGGGTATCCCGGCGTCGTGGTATCAGCCGAAGCACTTCGTGACGCCAGCGACTGAGTGGCGCGCGCCGGATTGGAACGTAAGCCTGCTCTTGTATTAAGGGGGCTAGTTCTGCTTTCGGCCGCGTACGCAACGTGCATGTGTTCTATGGGCGATGGGCCCAGACCCCCGTGCGCTTAGGTTTAGACCGGCGTGCTGGCCTCTCTGTTGTGCCTAGGTGGGGCTGCGACGTGTTGATCTTCCGCGGCCGGGCATGACCCAGAAAAGTTTGTCCGGCCAAATGGGATCAAGCGTGTTGGGTTATGTGGTGCACCCCTGCAGGGAAGTTAATCTATTCGAATAGCCGTGATCTTCGGTAACAGGACGACTTGGAGTTGTACCTTGACCATATGACAACTAGAACCGGATACTTAATAAAACACACCCTTCCAAGTGTCAGATATAACCCGGTGGTCGCTCTCTCTCAGGGTTACGAGGAGGGGATCGTCGGGTAGGATTATGCTATGCGATGCTATTTGGAGGACTTCAGTCTGCTCTCTTCTACATGTTGCAAGACGGAGGCTGCCAGAAGCGTAGTCTTCGACAGGATTAGATATCCCCCTCTTATTCTGGCATTCTGCAGTTCAGTCCACTGATATGGCCCTTTACACATATATCCATGCATATGTAGTGTAGCTCCTTGCTTGCGAGTACTTTGGATGAGTACTCACGGTTGCCTTGTTCCCCCTTTTCCCCCTATCTCTACTCGATTGCTGCGACCAGGCGATGGAGCCCAGGCGCCAGACGCCACCGTCGATGACGACTTCTACACCGGAGGTGCCCTACTACGTGCAGCCCGCCGACGACGACCAGGAGTAGTTAGGAGGATCCAGGCAGGAGGCCTGCGCCTCTTTCGATCTGTATCCCAGTTTGTGCTAGCCTTCTTAAGGCAAACATTGTTTAACTTATGTCTGTACTCAGATATTGTTGCTTCCGCTGACTCGTCTATGATCGAGCACTTGTATTCGAGCCCACGAGGCCCCTGGCTTGTATTATGATGCTTGTATGACTTATTTATGTTTTAGAGTTGTGTTGTGATATCTTCCCGTGAGTCCCTGATCTTGATCGTACACATTTGCGTGCATGATTAGTGTACGATTGAATCGGGGGCGCCACAACAACCTCCCGCAGCCTCGCTCCCGACAAGAGAAGAAGCCGCCGATCACCTCCGCCTCCGATCATCGCCACGGGAAAACCAATCGTATCCACACCTCGACCGCAAAGAAGAAGAAAACAGAGCAGGGAGGAGCTCAGGGACGAAGCTAGAAAAAAAGTTTGATGGGGTCATGTCTATGACAATGGGGTCATCTTCCATAAATAAATAGTCATTAGTACTAAACTAATGAAGGATTCTCTAATTTCATTGGGGTCAATTGACCCCAATGCTTACCAAGCAGCTCTGTCCCTGGAGGAGCTGTATGCAAATCACTCCATGTGGGACAAATATGGCGATACAACATATGCGATGACCAACGCTGCTCACTGATGTGACATTAAGCACCGTAATATGGGTATTCCGGAGTCCTGTGAGGAGTGAACTTCACGATCAAATACATTGTCTGTGGGTGAATTTAACTCTCTCCAAATCCGTTGACGCGGAGCTCATCCCACGCAGTCTCAACCTTGGTTGGATGGTTAGGAGGACTATGGTATCCCCAGCCCACCAGGGTTCAATTCCTGGTGCTCGCATTTATTCATGGATTTATTTCAGGATTTACGGCGATGCGCATTCAGTGGGAGGAGACGTTTCCGTCAACGACGAGGCGCCTACGGAGACTTCATAAATCTCAAGATGATATGCCGGCTCAGTCTTTCAGAGGTGCTCATAGGGGTAGGGTGTGCGTGTGTGCGTTCATAGGGGTGAGTGTATGCGCGTGTATATGAGCGCTTGTGTCTGTACTGATGTTAAAAAAACTGAAAAAACCGAAAGAAGCAATTTCTAGAAAAAAGAAGCAATAAAACATGGCGTGGCATGAGACTGACGGGTGGGAGCCCACCTGTTTTATTTTTTGAGGGAAAGGAGCAATATTTTTTTTGAGACAATCAGCAAAGCTTTATTAATCCGTCACATAGTTTACATGGACGAAATGAAGATCCCCAAGGTGGCCCAACCAAACATGGCGACCAATCCCCAGTTTAAGTGCATGCTTTGCTAGATTGTGAGTTTCGACGTTCGAGCTCCTAAAGTCATGAACAAAATCACACGAAGTAAAACTAGTAGAGTACTATAGTATTTCATGTATAATAGCCCCATAACCAGCTCCGCTTCTTCTCTTGAGATCATCTATCACCACTGAGCAATCAGAAGGCACATGTATAGCTTGTATGTTAAGATCCTCTGCCAATGCCAGGGCCTCCCTTACCACTAGAGCTTCCAATGTTGTCGGATCAGTTATCCCTCTGAATACCACCGATGAAGCACCTTGATAGAGTCCATCTTTTTTTTTTTTTTTTTTTGAGAAGATGATAGAGTCCATCTTTGTTTCTGCAAATTGCTGCCACTGAGCCAACACCTCGTCGGCCCAAAACCGCAACGTGATCACCATAAAACATGACAGCTCGGTTGTTGGGTCGAATCAGATCAGGCCCACGCAAATCACTCCACCGCGCTTTCCCCATTCCCTCGCCGCCGCCGCCGCCGCCGTCGCCGCCCCGTCGATCTCCTTCTCTGCCGCGCCGCCATGCTCCGCCTCCCCTGCTCCATCCTCACCCACCTCCTCTCATCTCGTCCAGCCACCTCTCCCGTATCCCCTCTCCACCGCCTCCTCTCCGCGGCCGTCTCCCCCGACCCTGTCTCCGCCTTCGCCGTCGACGACTACCTCGTCCGTACCTGCGGCCTCACCCCAGCACAGGCCCGCAAGGCCTCCCCCAAGCTCTCCCACCTCAAATCCCCCGCCAACCCCGACGCCGTGCTCGCCTTCCTCGCCGGCCTCGGCCTCTCCGGCGCCGACGTCGCCGCCGCCGTAGCCAGGGACCCGCATCTGCTCTGCGCCCAAGTGGAGAAGACCCTGGCCCCCGTCGTCGCCGGGCTCACCGGCCTCGGCCTCTCGCCTTCTCAGATCGCGCGCCTCGTCTCACTCACCCGCGTCACTTTCCGCTCTAGATCCATCATCGCCGGGCTGCAGTACTGCTTGCCCCTCTTCGGCACCTTCGAGAACCTCCTTCGAGCCCTGAGGAGTGGCCATATTCTCTCGTACGACCACGAGCGGGTGGTCAAGCCCAATGTCGCCTTCCTGCTCGAGTGCGGGCTAGGTGCTTGTGATATTGCCAAGCTCTACGCATATACGCCGTCGCCGCTCAGCATCAGCACAGAACGCATCCGGACAGCAGTGGCATGTGTTGAAGGTCTTGGTGTTCCCCGTGGATCTCGGATGTTCAAGCATGCGCTACAAGCTGTTGCATTCCTCAGCAAGGAGAAAATCACCACCAAAGTGGAGCACTTGAAGAAAACTTTCAGGTGGTCGGATGCCGAGGTGGGCATTGCTGTTTCTAAGGCTCCAAAGCTGCTGACGATGTCCATCGAATCGCTGCAGCGCAGGTCCGAGTTCCTCATCTCCGAGGTGGGGTTGGAAATGACATACATTGTTTATCGTCCAGCAATGCTCATGTACAGCTTGGAGGGCAGGCTCAGACCCCGATACTACGTTGTAAAGTTTCTCAAGGAAAATGGGTTGCTAAGTCGCAATCGGGATTACTATTCCGCAGTCAAGATAACCGAGAAGGAATTTGTGGAGAAGTTCATATGCCCTCACAAGGATGCTGCACCGCACCTCGCTGATGACTATGGAGCAGCTTGCAGAGGAGAGGTTCCAGCTAGATTCAGTTTCACATGAACCAAGAGTAATAAGAAAATTGGTATGTTCATTATGTCATTCAGTAGAGAAGAAAGCATTGCACTGCTATGAACTCGTCCTTCCTCGTGTTGCCATATTGCGCACATCTTGGAACTAGGAGAGTATGAGATCAGGGCATTCTGCCAATTTCTTTGAAGTATCAATGAGTAGTATTTCTGCACACTCTGTATCTTTGTGTTCTAAAATGGCCATTGCAGTTTTCAATGCAATCCTCCATCTGCCTTTCATGAAAGAATGTTCTTATTTTGGCCATGAAGATGATATGAAGTCTCGAAATTCCCTGGGAGTAGTGTTTCCGTTTCTGACTAGTAGTTTGTATCAGCTTTAGTTTATTTATCTCTTGTAGTTTTGGATGGCCTTCTGAGTGATACTTTTCTAGGGGAATCTGATCTTGAAACTGAATAGTTGAGTAGTAGGCTAGTTGCATTTTTGTTGAAAGCCTACTTGTATATCACTATGTAAACAGAAATTTCTAATGCCCTGGTATTTGTACTGGAGAAGCAAATTGATGCTTGTATTTCCTAGTGCTGAAAAACAGAGGACATACTTAAGTTATGGTAACCTTAAAAAGGGTTATGGCATTACCATGTAAATTTCTGCTATATCTTTTAGCTAATTTATTATTCATAATCGCACTATTTATATTGATCGCGAGGGCACATTTATCCCTAAGGATATTTGTTTAGTGTAGTATAGTGGGTCTTGTGTACCGTCTTTTTTGCAAATTTCTATCTGGAAAGTCAGAGTAGGAAAAGGGAAAAGGCCGGATGGGACCACCATGTAGTCTGGAATCTTGCAGAATTTCAAATATAGGAATTGCTATGTACCTCAGTCTACGGACCAACCTCTGAGGATGGTGCACATTTGTTTGTCCCTGATGTGAGGCTGTGGAAGTTGGAAGAAATGTGATCTCTGGTGTGTGCGTGCAGTAAGGCAAAGGAGTGGCCCATGCTATACTGGCCAAGAGATGTGATTTGAAGATCAGCTAGCTGTGTGTCCCTTCTGTGGTGCTTGTTGAAATTATAGAAACAAGATGAATGAAATGCAGGCGAGGGGAACAGGTTGATCAATGAAGCAACTTACCACCAGGTGAGAAGACGTGGAGGTTTCCTCAAGCAAAGAGTGGCTGCGCAACAGGAGCATACTGATTTACTGAATGTGGATGGTGCTTTCTTTCTTCCAGGTGAAATGTGCTGAAAGTGGATATTGATGGTGTTTTTTTCTTCTTCCAGGAAATGCGACAAAACATGGCGGCTATAGCTTTGCTCTATTATACTATTCTGTAGGCCCTGCTGGGTGATGATGCCTTGAAGCTTCAGTGACAAGTATGGCCTGACGGTGGCACGAGTTCTGTTAAGGGAAGCTCCTATTTTTCTCTTTTTTGAATTTTGCAAGTTAAGTAATCCTTTTAGTATTGTACTATTGATGTGAATAAACAAGCATATGGTAGTTTAATCATTTTTTGCATCTTGTTGGATCTTCACTTGGGTGTGAACAGTTTGTATGAATTCTGAACTCTGAATTTGAATCAGAGCTGAGCATTAACTCTGAATCTTTCAGACTCCATGTGCAAACTCTGAATCATATTATAACCTATTCAAGCGTGAAGCTATAGTAAGCACTTAGAAATCTTTCAGGAGCCTAGGTTTAACTCGAACCAGAGCAGAAAGTTAACAGCAATCTTACAACAAAGTTTGTAAACTGTGCGCCCCCGCACAGAACAACATATTCTATATTTGGTTGCCAGAAGCTAAAAGGGTAAACTTCTATGTATGATCCCTTCAACCTTTTCCATCATTACAGCAGCATCTGTATGACAAAGAGTTCTTATGTTTTCAGAATATTGGGACTGGGCTTTACTAATTATGATGAGAAATCACTTTCTTATCCTAAATACATCAGTGATTAGAGGATTTTGATTCTCCTGCCGTTTTCATAAATGTCCAATTTAGTCTATTAAAATAGTTATATTTTCATAAAAGTTCACCAAAAGCGAAATGTCATTTTTATTAGTTTCACTGTCAGCGGATAGAACTGTTTTACCTTGAAGTGTAAAGCGTACGTTTAGTATCTAAAAAATGTATTGAAGGCATGTGATGAAATCCAAGTGCAAAGGCTAGCTGATTTGGATCATTCTTATTTTGTGGAATCTATTTGTCCAACATTTATGCATATTTATTTACAGTAGATAAATAAACTTCACTACTGAACTTACTGCATGAAGGAAATGTGCTGACAGTTACAGCTCCTGAATTAATCCTGAAAAACTCACGCAAGAGGCCATGATTTGCAATCGACGCGACGGGGACCAGGAGAAGGAGAAGAGCAGCAACCAACTCGGTAAGGTTGTTTACCAACTAAATTTTACACAAAGAGGAGAGCCTTATAATCAGAGACTTATTCAGGGGATTGGACATGACTATAAATCGACGAGTCTAAGTCTAAATAAACACGGGCTGGGTTTGAACATGGACAGGTATGGTGCCACGTACGGGGATTCAGTTCAACTCAATAATCGGAGAGAAGAGCAGCACAAGATAGCCCAAACTACAGCCACATCAAGCGCTCCTAGGTAGGTCCTGTGATGCAGCAGGGAATGTACCTAGCTACAGATCGTCGAAACAACGCGGCCAATAAGTGCCGGAGATTGCTTAAAAGGCAGGGAGGCAAGACATGAGCACTGGAGGTGTTTGTCTTTTATCCGATCCGCCCAAATTCAAGGTTTTCAGTTTACTGAATGTAGGTGGTGCTTTCTTTCATTCTTCCAGGAGTAGGAGGTTGCTTGTTCCAGGAGGAGACGAAGCATGGTTTGTTTGAGCATACTGTATGTAATCCAGATCCAGTTGTGACCAAATATTAACCAGCATACCACTATGAGCTGCAATATTAAGAATTATTCGCTGCTCAAGATACCCAACCACACAAGAGCTTGGTTACCCTGTATGATATTTCTCTGTTTTGGTTGGTCTTTTCATGTCATAACTATGGTGGATATATTAGATATATCTTGTCCAATGCCATGTTGCTCTTTCAACTATGTCGTATCGATGCCCTCTTTATACTTGATTGATGAAGTGACTTGCCAGGAGGCGAGAAGACCGGGGAGCTTTTCCTTGAGTGAAGTGTCAGGGAAATAAACGACATCTTTTTTTTTTGCAGGTGAAACAAGAACATATCGACTGGTTTACCGAATGTTGTAGGAGAAGATGCGCTGAGACGGGATGTAGAAGATTCATGGTGCTTTCTTCTTGTTCCAGGAGATCGCGAAGCATGGCAGATGGGGCTTTGCTATGCCCGCTGCCCTGAAGCAGCTTAAGCGACAAGTATGACCTGATGTGACTGAAGCAGAGTTCTATTAAGACAAGAAGCTCCTTCTTCTTGTATATTGTGCCGCATTGCCCGATCCCAGAGAGCTCAGCTGAGTGAGGCGGCCTGAACAAACAACAAGTTGAGCGAACAATCAATTCGACGTGGTATGATTTTTCTACTCTGATTCCGAATATAAACCAGAGCCGAAAGGTTGGCTCTTAGACTCTGAAATTTTGAGGCTTGATTGTTGAGGTCTGAAATTTATTACACCCAAGGCAATTATAGGTGGCCAAACGGGCCGGGATAGCTGGGCCGGCCCGGTAGCACGGCCGGCACAGCACGGCACGTGCTAAACGGGCCAGGCCCGGCACGCGGCACGCCAAGGGCCGTGCCTGGGCCTGAAGGCCGAGCACGCGGGCCGGCACGGCACGGCCCGATTATCTTTTTTTTATTTTTATGTATCCTAATGTGGCCCAATAGGTAAAAATATGCTAAAAAACGCCCAGTGCGCAAAATAGGAGGCAGATTAGCGGCCTAGCGTGCCGGTGGGCCGGCCCGATTAGCATATGGGCCGTGCCTGGGCTGCAGGCTGCAGCACGCGGGCCGGCACGGCACGGCCCGTATAATAATCGTGCCTTGGCGGGCCGGGCCGTGCCGTGCCAGGCACGATTAGGATGGGCCGGGCCGGGCCGGGCCGTTTGGCCAGCTATAAAGGCAATTGTGATTGATGCTATCTACTATCTTAGAGTGAGATGTTGTTGCCACGCTATGCAACAGCTCTCCTACTGCCACAGCCTTTCTCTGTCCGTCACCACTGCCGATCTGACCGTCGTCCTAGGATATCCATGTCTTCCTTTTCTGTGCGTTGGCGCACCATCGCCTTTTACCCCTCTCAACCTATATTATATATCCGCCAGTGGCACCGCTATCGCAACATTGCTAGCAAGCTCTGCCACGCAACACTAACCTCTCTCTCAATCGCTATCTTCTTCATCAATGTTGTTGCCACTACCGCTGTCCGTCCGTCGCAAGCTCCACCCAAGATGTTGCCATTTTTCATCGGAATCTTCTCCCTCTGCGTTGTTCGCAAGTTACGACACGCCTTACCGTAGGGGAGGGGAAAGAAGCAAGACGGATGGAGTTTAAGAATATCCATGTCAGAATGCGCCATGCGGTCTATGATTCATGGATATGCTCAATGTTTGTTTATTGTAGCGTTTCACTGAGGGTATCTTGCAATTGCAATTACCAAAAAAAAGGTCAAGTATTCTTTTAAAAGTGTGGCACACTTTAATAAACTCAAATGATAATTACATCGCGAACTAGTTTCAGGTAGAAGAAAATTTAGGGATCACCGTCCCAACCAATTACAGTACATAATTGGAATCATAAGAATTCTCTAACTAAAGTGTGTGCCGCTTTGTTTGCCTCCTTGGGCAAATGTGAAAACCCAGCCAGCCCAAGTGGGTCCCGCCCGTCAGTCTCCTGCTGCCATATAATTTGAGCGAGCGATCCCCACCGGGCAGAAGCAGAGCAGCCATCCACTTTCCCCATTCCCTCGCCGCCGCCGCCGCCGCCGCCAAATCTCCCCGGCCTCTCCGCCGCGCTGCCATGCTCCTCCGGCTCCGGTGCTCCGGTGCACTACTACCTTACTCTCTTTGGGTCCTCTGACAACCTCCTCCTTGCTCTCAGGCTCGGCAAATGCCTTCTCTCGGCCGACCTCGAGACAGTGGTCAAGCCCAATGTCGCGTTCCTGCGGGCTAGTTGACACTGACATTGCCAAGCTCAGCATCGCTCATCCATGGCTGCTCGCCTCCAACAAAGAGCGTGTCCGGGCAATGGTGGCAGATGCCGAAGATATTGGTGTGCCTCGTGGCTCTAGGATGTTCAGGCACGCGATGCGGGCTGTTAAATTCCTCAGCAAGGAGAAAATCGCCGCCAAAGCGGAGCACTTGAAGAAGGCCTTCAGGTGGTCTGATGCCGAGGTGGGCATTGCTTTGTCCAAGCTTCCATCTGCGCTGACAAGGTCTAACCAGACGCTGGAGAGCAAGTCAGAGTTCCTAATCTCTGAGGCAGGGTTTGAACCAGCATACATTGCTCATCACCCGGCATTGCTCACGTACAGCCTGGAGGGCCGGATCATTCCCCGGTACTATGTTGTAAAGTTTCTCAAGGAAAATGGATTGCTGGATCACAACCGGAGCTACTATACTGCAGTCATTGTGGTGGAAAAAGTATTCGTGGACAAGTACATATGCCCTCACAAGGAAGTTGCACCATACCTTGCTGAAGACTATGATGCCGCTTGCAGAGGGGAAGTGCCGACTAGATTCAAATTTACATGAAAATTGGTAACACTACGGCACAACAATTTTTTTTTTACATTCCGTGTTATGCTATTCATTCCTGATTTGGTGTTCTTGGCCTAACTGAATTGTAGTTGTCTGCTATTGATAATCTATAGTATGTTTGTTACATGCTGATTTGATGGTGCTAGTCTAGGATGAAGTTGGCAATTTGATTCGAGAGTATTGGTATGCTCATTATGACATTCAATTAGAGAAGAAAGCATCGTACTACTAGCTTGTGCACTCTAAGGTTGCATTGACATACATATTGGATTTACGGGAATCTTTGTGAAAACCATGGAGCGGCTGCTCCAGCCATGGATACCCTCCATTTCCACCTCGAGATAGGAGCCATGTCAGAGAAAGCACTGCACAGTACTAAGCACTCTCTGACACATATCCCCACAACATTACGTTTGAAATGGATGGCGTCCAAGAGTGGAGCAGTGGTTTCATGGAGCTAAAAAAGTCTCTCTAAGAACTAATGGAATTAAAGAGAGTGAGATCAGGACATTCTGCAAATACTTTCAAGTATCTTTATGTTCTCAAATGACCATAGCATTTTCAGGTGCACCTCAATCTATCTTTTCATGAAAGAAGGTTCTCATTTTGGCCAAAGATGACATGGACTTTCAATTTTTCTCCGGATGAAAGTATGTTTATCACTGCCAAGGATGCAGTTTGGATCTAGTATGTTGGTTGCTTGCTCTAGTTCTTCTAAGATGAAAATCTTCATTCATCCAGCAGTAGTTTTGCTTATAAAACTGTCGTGAAAGCAAGTCATTGTGTACTACTCAGTAGTTTGTATCAGTTTTTTCCCTTGTATTCTCTGATTGATGGCCTACTGATTGATGATTTTTCATATGGCTTGTGATGTCATAACTGAATAGTGCATTAGTTGGCTAGTAGCATTTTTCTTATCGACTTATCCATGCAGAACTATGTAACAGGCATTTTGGAGGCCCTGGTATTTGTGCTGCAGAGGCAAATTTCTGAAAGCAGAGGGCATTTTGTATAACAGAACTTTTGTTAAGTTAATCTTAAAACAGGTTATGTCGTTTATCTGCCGTACCTTTTTACTAATTTTATTCCATATTAGCACTATGTACATAGATGCATAGGCATCTGTATTCCATATCAGTATTTGCTTTTTTGGGATGCTCTTTTATATTTCCTTTTGTTGTGTCAGCTATGATCTCTTCTAAAGACGTGTATCCTGGCATTGGAGAAAAGAGAACGAACACTGTTTTTTTTTTTTTACCATGTTTCATTTTTTTGGCTCTGAAAGAATGAAGACTGTCACCTCATCTAAGAGATTATCCCACTAATTTTCTCATTTATACCAAATGCCATCTCTTCGTCGCCTATTTAGTTAACTCTAAGTCTAGATATTGCATAATTATAGAATCTTGCAGAACTTAGAACATAGGAATAGTATACATGTTGTGTACCTCAAATTAAGACCCAAGCTGTGGTGGGGATGTGCATATTTTTCTGTTCCTGATTTTAGGCTTTAGAAGCTGGAAGAAATGAGATCTGGTTTGAAATGAACACTTGTTGTGTGTCCCTTCTCTGGTGCCTAGCTTGTGGAATTATAGGAGCATACTGATTTACTGAATGTAGACGGCGCATTCTTTCTTCGAAGATGTGCTGAAACCGGATGCAGATGCATGGTGTCTCCTTCTTGTTCTTCCAGGAGATCGACGAAGCAGGGCGCTCTGACTCTGCTATCATGTATGTGATTCTGAAGGTATTTGTGGACTTGACGCCTTGCATGAAGAAGCTCCTACTTTTGTCCTTTTGAAATTTGCAATTTCAGTAAACCTTATTTCTAGTAATTCTGAATCAGAATCAGATCTGATTGGTTAACTCTGAATCTTTCATCCACCAAGTGAAGATATCCACCAAGTGAAGATATCTATAGTAACTGCTTAAATGTTGTAGCCATGTTTGTTTTACTCGAAGCAGAGCTGCAAAATAAACAAGAATCTTACAACAAAGTTGGTCATTAATGCTAATACGGCAAGAACGTGCTGTTTTGTATTCATCAAATGCTTCAAGTATCATTGATGAGTACATTTGCACACTCTGTATCTCTATCTTCTCGATGTCCATTATTCAGAATAAATCTACATTATTTTTATGTCATTATTTATGCCCAGCAAATGGCTAGAGTATATACTCTCGGTTCAGCGTGGTATCCATTCTACCTAGATTGATCTCAGGTGTTACATTAACATTTGTAGTCTATGCTATATCAAACCAGAGTTACTTTAGGCATTAACAAATGCAAACTGGCTTCCATTGTCTATGATTTATTTTTTAGTGTTGAAAAATATATCTTCAGAACTATGCCGAGCTTCTACTACTGACCGTTATGAAAGAACATGCTAATGCTGGATATTATACTATATTTTTTTCCATACACTCCCAAGATGGGATATATTGCTCGATGTCATGAATTATCAGCTATATAAAATTTTCTGTCATGAGAGCAGACTGCTAGATCTATTCTGAATATTTTTCAGTTTTTTGTGCATGCTATCTTTTGCTTCCATAGTTTGTGTGCTTCAGAACTCGTGTTTTAATTCAGGCATGGATGTGCTTCATAACCCAATACTCCCCCTTGCAATTTGTTAGCTTATGAGATGACATCGAAATTGTATCTTGTTGCTTCTTCCCTGCAAATTCTGGATCTTTAAAACTTTTGGAGTTAAGCTATTAATAATTTAAATACTCCTACTTTAGAATACAGATTAATAATTTAGAAGTCCTATTGACGAAATATGTTGTAGGCCTGATTGAAATGTGATTTACATTTTCCTGTCACAGACCGTCCTCTGATGCTATATTAACTGTGTTTTAATCTTGTGGCCTGAATTCCAGATCTTTAACTCTAATCGATTACCAAGAGTGGCAGATGGGCAGAACCTTTCCTATCAATTGCTATCCTGAGCTCCTCTCTCCTGATGTCTTGATTGATTTGCCCCAAATATATTTGCAGGATTGCATAATCTTTGTGTGATGTCGGCAAACCATTTGGGTTCTTTGGTAATTGGTATTGCATTAGAAACGACGTCCTACCTATGCTTGTGTGTATGCTTCATTTTCGTGTAGTCATGTTATTTGCTTCCTGCAGTTTTTGGACCGATCGTCTATGTCCCACACTTGATATCTGAGCCCTAGCCTTTTGCTTCTCCCACACTTGAGATCCATCTTCCCCCACTTCTCCCACGCTAATGTAGAAGAGGGCAAGAGGCATCTGGCCCTCCAGATCAGGAACTCGACGAGCGACTTATTGGGCGCTCCAACGACAGATCCTCGTTTCGTCTTCAGCTCCAGCCATTGTAGCGGCTGGACGATGAGTAGATCGTCTTGGAAATGCCCGATGGACCCCATTAAAACCTAGGAAGAAAGGATGGACCGCTGGAACTGTTGAAGAAGTACGAAAACGCGATGATGTATGGGAACATAGAAGGTTATGACCTTTTTGTGCTATTATCAGAACCTTGGCGGTATACCTCTTGAAGTCATGCATGAGCCCCTGATGCAGTACGAGATAAACCCTCAACGATTCAATTCTGTCTGCAGGGATTTTTGTTTTCTTTCTGGTTGAGGTTCATTAACTAAAGTTTAGACAAGGGCTTTCGACCACTCGTCGGTGACTCCCATCGTATGGCTAACTGGTTCTTGTGGCATGCGTCACCGGAGCGTGCTTGCTCGCTCCCGTATACCTCTTTATATATTGACGGAATATAGCTTCAAGAAAACAAATCTTACATTCACCTCGCTCCACGACCGTTCGACCATGGTGACGCTCCTTTGCCACAATCTTGTTCCTCATCGCCAGGATCCTTAGTGATAGATTGAGATATTGGAGAAGTAATTGTTGTATTGATTGGGGCCTCAAGGGCTGTTTATGTAGATTACAAAGCTTGGGCTCCAAGACTAGACTAATAGAGATAGATTACAATACAAATAGACTTTATACTCTAAGATCCCCCCGCAGTCTCAACGTCAGGTGAAACAATGTTGAGACTGGAGCGTATGTCGGTGAACGATGTAGTCGGGAGTCCTTTGGTAAAAATGTCAGCAAATTGGGCACTTGTAGGAACATGAAGAACGCGAACCTCGCCAAGAGCCACCTTTTCATGAACAAAGTGAATGTCAATCTCAATGTGCTTTGTGCGACGATGTTGAATTGGATTGGAAGCCATGTATACTGCAGAGATGTTATCACAGTAAACAATAGTAGCACGTGGGAGCGGACGATGAAGTTCAACGAGAAGCTGCCGTAGCCACACCGCCTCGGCCACAGCGTGAGCAACCGCCCTATACTCAGCCTCAGCAGAAGACCTGAAAACTGTTACCTGCCTTTTAGAACACCAAGAAACAAGATTATCACCCAAATAAACGCAAAATCTGGATGTAGATCGTCGAGTATCTGGACAACCTGCCCAGTCTGCATCAGAATAAACTGTCAAGCTTGTAGGTGAAGAAGAATTAATAAGGAGACCGTGATCAAGAGTGCCTTTTAAATAGCGGAGAATGCGTCTGACATGAGCCAGATGAGGAGCACGAGGATCATGCATAAAGAGACAGGCTTGCTGAATTGAATAGGAGATTTCAGGACGAGTAAGAGTGGCATATTGAAGAGCGCCAGTGATGCTACGATATAAAGTAGGATCAGAAAGAGGATCACCATCAGCCGACAGTTTAGCACCAACGTCGGCTGGAGTACGAGAGGGTTGACAATCAGACATACCAGAACGAGAAAGCAAGTCCAAAATGTATGACCGTTGAGAAAGAAAGAGGGAAGATTTTGTGCGAGAAACATGAATACCTAGAAAATGATGAAAAGGACCAAGATCAGTCATGGAAAACTCCCGATTGAGAGAAGAGATGGTATGTTGAAGAAAAGAATCAGAACTAGCCGTGAGAATGATATCATCAACATAAAGCAAGAGGTAGGCAGTGTGAGTAGAAGACTGATAAACAAAGAGAGAATAATCGGATTTGGAGGAAATAAAGCCTACGGTTTGAATAAAAGTAGCAAAGCAATGAAACCATGCACGAGGAGCTTGTTTAAGGCCATAAAGAGATTTGTTGAGGAGACAAACAAAATTTGGAGATGAGGGATTCTCAAAACCAGAGGGTTGCTGACAATAAACAGTTTCATTGAGAGTGCCATGAAGAAAAGCATTTTTAACATCAAGTTGATGAATAGGCCAAGAAGAGGAAACAGCAAGACTAAGAACAACACGAATAGTGCTTGGTTTAACAACAGGAGAAAAAGTCTCATCAAAGTCAATACCAGGCTGCTGGGAGAAACCACGACACACCCAACGAGCTTTGTAACGAGCGAGAGTGCCATCGGAATGAAATTTATGATGAAAAACCCATTTGCTAGAAACAATGTTAACACCAGGAGGTTTGGGAACAAGAGTCCATGTATTATTTTGCTGAAGAGCTTCAAATTCATCGCACATAGCAGAAAGCCAGAGAGGGTCAAGAAGAGCTCGCTTATAACTGGTTGGAATAGGAGAGATGGTTGGGGTGGCGGTAAGATTGAGACGTTTGGTGGGGAGAAGAAATCCTCGTTTTCCACGGGTGCACATGACATGATCATTGGTGAGGGTGGTATAAGAACGGCATTGGGTGGCAGTGGGTTTTCGGTTGAAGAGGACGGTGAGGAAGAAGAATCAGAGGTGGTGGATGTCGAGGGGGTTGCCGTGGTAGGATGTGGTGAGGGAAAGACGGCTGGGGTAGAGGATGCAGTTGCGGGAGAGGTGGGGGACGGGGCATGAGGGTGGCTAACGTTGGGCGATTCCGGCTGAGAGACGGAACAAGATTCCATGGCAGCAGAGATGACCGAAGGCCGAACTAGGGAAGGGGTTTTGGTGGTGGCGGATTGTGGTGGAATTGGTGTTGTGGTTGTAGTGACAGAAAAAGGAAAAGTATTTTCATCGAATGTGACATGACGAGAGAGAATGATACGATCAGAAGATGGTTCGAAACAACGATATCCTTTGTGATCATCAGAAAGACCAAGGTGAATGCAAGGTAGTGAGCGTGGTTCTAGTTTGTTGGAGGCGGTAGGGGCGATGTTGGGAAAGCATAGACAGCCAAAAACACGCAGAAAAGAATAGTCAGGGTGGGAGAGAAAAAGAGATTGGAAAGGCGAATAAAGAGGGCACGTTTTAGTTGGTCGAATATTAAGAAGGAGTGTGGCGGTGCGAAGGGCTTCAACCCAAAAACGGGAAGGAAGAGAGGCTTGTAAAAGCAATGTGCGAAGAACATCATTAATAGAGCGAAGACAGCGTTCAGCTTTACCATTTTGAGAAGATGTATAAGGGCATGAAAAGCGAAGAAGAATGCCTTGGGAAAGAAAGAAGGTGCGGTTTTGGGTGTTATCAAATTCACGACCGTTATCATATTGAATAAATCGAATTGGCAAGCCAAAGTGTGTGATTACATATTGTCGAAAGTTGAGAAAGATTGCAGGTACTTCAGATTTAGCGCGAAGAGGAAAGGTCCAAGTATAGTGAGAATAATCATCCAAGATCACAAGATAATATTTATAACCAGAAACACTAGGGACTGGGGAGGTCCATAAATCACAGTGAAGTAACTCAAAAGGAAAAGTACTAATGGTAGTAGAGGTTCCAAAAGGTAACCTAACATGTTTGCTGCATTGACATGCATTACAGAGAGAGGGATTATGGGGACTGCTAGAACTAGGGATACAAAATTCTTGGAGTAAAGACGTCAAAGTGTTTTTGCTGGGATGACCGAGGCGACGATGCCATAGATCAACGGATGCGAGCATGGCACGAGGGGTGGATGTGGGCGCGCCATGAAGATGATAAAGATCGCCCGTGCTGTTGTACCGAGCGAGGACCGCCCCCGTTGTCAGATTCTTCACAGACAAACCAAAAGGGTCAAAGGCCAGGATAACTTTGTTGTCAATGCAAAATTGTCTAACAGAAATAAGATTTTTGATGATGGAAGGAACCACAAGAATATTGCGGAGAAGAAAATTGGCATGAGAGGAAGGGATGTAAGAGTGACCGGTGCATGAAACAGGGATGGTGGAGCCATCGCCAATGGTGATAGTGGAAAAAGCAGAAGGAAAACAAGCTGACAATAAATTCATATTTGAAGACATATGTATTGATGCACCAGAATCGAAAATCCAATCCGTACCTGCGTCGTTGAGGACAAAATTATTCATGGCGTTGATGAAGGCGGCTTGGTCCCAAGCCGGCTGTTGGGGAGGAGCAGAGGGGCCAGGAGCTTGCATGTTGACGTAGGGGATAGCGGATGGGTAGTATGCGATTGGGGCCTGCATGTTGCCGTAGAAGACCGGCATGGTGTTGGAGGGCGACGGCGGTCCTGGCGTGCTGGTAGGCGGAGTGGGAGTGGCGGTGTAGACGTGCGCCGGCGGCCTGGGTCCAAGGAGTCCCGGAGAGCCGGTGGCTGGACGAAGACCGGGGCTCCACGTGCCCGTGTACGCAGGAGGGGCACCATACGGCGAGGGGGCCGACCAAGGCATCGACCAAGCCTGGACGAGGCCAGTCCAAGGATCATGCTGAGGAGGCCATGACGACGGAGCTGGTGGCGCGGGAGCGGTGGATGACGGTTT
>LR880971.1:13485263-13497073 GCA_904067115.1 Aegilops sharonensis | reverse complement strand
GGTGCGGAAAACCTAGGCGTCAGATACCATGATAGATTGAGATATTGGAGAAATAATTGTTGTATTGATTGGGGCCTCAAGGGCTGTTTATATAGATTACAAAGCTTGGGCTCCAAGACTAGACTAATAGAGATAGATTACAATACGAATAGACTTTATACTCTAAGTACTTAGTCGTCGACGACGCTAGGGAGAACATGAAGGCGACCAAGAAGACGCACATGGAGAGAACTGAGACAGGTGTCGCAACTCGGAGTCAAAGCAAAAAAGTTCAATCTCATAGCCAAGGGAAATGACCTTGAGAATGGCAGCTTTTTTGCTGGCACTGTTGGTGGTGGCAAACAAAACTATAATGATATTCTCAAGGTTGTTTTCCTTGGAGACTACAACGACTTTCCTCTTTGCTCCCCGTGACGACACTTGTCACAGGTCCAATCCTTGTGCTTCTTCTTGGCCGTGCCATGGAAATATGCGCATATAACCGAGCATGGCCACATAATTTGGATACTTGTCATTTGCGGATTGCGGTGCTCAAACCCCGGACGACCGTTCAACTCTTTTTTGCATGTGGCGATGCAGACCTTCCCATCTACGTACGAATAATGCTCGTGCCTCTAGTTTAGTCTTGATGATTAATTATGCTAACATGATCTTCATGGTTCTTTTTCTGGATTAATCTAATTGAAAAATGACATTTGTTTTAACACAGAGGGTTTTGAACGGGACAAGGAGCATCGGATGATGGTTCCGCGTTGGGACTTGGTAGAGGAAACTACGACCGGCCATTTTGTGGAAGGCTCGAGCAAGGCTACCATGCGAAAACTAGAGTAGCATAGTGATACATGTCAATACACTTGACTTTATTTAGCATAAGATTTGTCCTTATATGCTCATTATATAGAATAGCGCCTTCAACTATGTTTCTTGGCCCCCACGTCGTCCTCAGCGGGCGGCACGGGAGGCGATCCCATCTTCACTACCTCCACCCCCCTTTTCTCCTCGCCGCCGCCGGCCAGCACCAGGCAAAGCCCCGTGTGGGAGGCGGTGGCGGCGGGGTTTCTCTACCTTCACTTGGTTCCTCCTTTCGCTCAAGGCGACCACTCCTCTCCTTCCGGTGTCCATCTTGATCGCCAGCCAGAGGTTTCGGGGGTGTGACCAGGAGGGCTGCAGCCACCCCATCCAGGCCATCGGCCATCGCTAGCTGCCCAGATCCGGTCATGGCAGGCCGGAGGATGTCAGCGTGCACTGGTTCCTTCCTAGATCCAATAGTGGATGTGTGCGGCAGGAGGCATGCCTTCCTCTAACCCTATCAAGGGCTGGTCGGGTCATCGTTGTGGGCCGGCCTACGCTTAGACCTGGCAAGGGGTCATGCCCGAAGCGCTGTGACTGCCCCACTACTATCAATTATGTGGGTCTTGCGATGAACATTTCATCCTGTGGCGGCAGCCTCGATGCGGATTGCGGTGGCCACCGAAGGATCTTTGTGAGAGTTTTTCCATTCAGATCCGGTGGTTGACTTCGGAGATGAGATGCAAACTATCGATGATAGCTTGACGCAGAGGGATGGTTGTGCAGCGGCGCGGCGCATGTCACTGCTGGGATCACGGAAAAGTGTTGGTGAAAACACATGTGAGGTTGATGGTGGTGCTGCTCGAGCACCTAGTCTCGAGCTCCGGGTGAAAGCCTAAGGTCTGACCCGAGTTTGTTATATCTGGCAATGATGATGTTTTTACATCATTACCTTGTTGAAGGTGTTGACTGGATATGCTCAGACTGGTTCTTCGGAGTGAAAACCTAGATTCTGCCTTAGGTGGTTGGATCCGGTAATGACGATGCTTGAGCGTCGCTTCTTTTTTGAAGGTGTTGCCATCGAAGAACCTCGTCTTCAGTGTGATGTCATGAGATGGTTGGTGTGGATATGGTCATTGCCGTAGTTTGCCCATTGCAGATCTGATCGTCTTTCGGCTTTTTTTCTCTCTCGCCTACGCATAGCTTTGGTTTTGTATGACTTTGCTATTTGTTGGCTTTTTTGTGTGTGCGTGTGTTGATGTTGGTTGTGTGCATACTAACTATGCAGAGGCTGAGTGTGTGCTTATTCTGTTTGTATCCTTTTGATGCTCCAATTTGATCCAACAAAATCAAACGTTTATCCAAAAGAATAATAATTTAGCTACATGACACTTACAAAAAAAACACAATTTAGCCACATGTAGTTAGAAAAGGAATGGACAGGGCCTGCATTGCATAGCAAATACTCCTACCAAGTTTAGGCACGGTGCCTGTGTGTTTGCCCTTGGCAACGGCAAAAAAACTCAGGTACATGATTTTTCCAGTAGTAGTAATGAGAAATACTCTTACTTTTACATTCTACTCCCTCCCTCCCATAATGTAGATGTTTTTTTAGATTACACTCTCTTGAAATAGGCTTTCACCTTGCTTTATAAATAAAGCAACGGTCCATACAACCAACATCCGATCACCACCTAAATAACGACGGCCGGGGCCACAACACAATCAAGCCCAAGAAAACATGAGAGAAATAAGGAAAAAAGCCACCTGGTGGCAGCCGCCAAGGGCACTAAGAGGATGATAATCGACACACTGAAGCCACTAGAGCATCCATCATGAGGCCGAGCCGGTCGAGATCACGCTGCCTTGAGAGCGGGTGCCAGTGCTGCAGAAAAGCAAAGAATTTGAAGGAATCCAGACGCCTTCCTCGGAAAGACCTTCTCAATCACCATATTATTACGAGTCGTCCAAAGAGTCCAGATCATCGCCGCAAAAATAAACCAAAATATGCGGCGGTGACTGGACTGGTATATAACCCTATACTGGAGGAACTCCGCTAGGTTTAGGGCCTCCCAGTCGGGTCCCAATGCCTCGCGGACGAACGTCCACAACACTCGCGCCACGGTACAGGAGAAAAGGATATGCGTCCCAGTCTCCAGTACCGCATAGAGGGGGCATAAGCCATTGCCAGGGCCATGCCGCTTAAGTACCTCAGTCCCCGAGGGGAGGCGGTCACGAAGTAACTGCCAGACAAAAATCTTAATCTTTAGTGGTAAGGGGGCTTTCCACAGCGGAGACAACCAGGGGGTTGTAGGGGGGCGGCATAGGGCATGATACGCCGTGCTCACCGAAAATTCCGCTGACGGCGCTAGCCGCCAAGACACAGTGTCTGGATAGTCCGGCAACACCAATGGTAAGGTGGCCTGTAATCTAGTCCAGTTGTCATTCTCGGTCTGTCCAAAGGTGCGCCGAAACCGAATGTTCCATTGTCCACCTTGGAATGCCGCGGAGACAAGAATAGACGGGTCCGCACAGATCAAGAATAGGCCAGGGAAGCACGCACGCAGAGGCTCGGTACCCAACCAGGGGTGCAGCCAAAGCTGGACCCCGTCCCCATTCCCTATGGAGTAGGATATCCCTAAACGGATGTCCTCCTTAATCTTTTGGATAGAGCGCCAAAACTGCGATCTGCCATACCTGGTGCTTGCTAGGAGAGGCTCACCCCTAAGGTTTTTGCCTGAATGAGTTGCAGCCATAGTCCTCCCTCTCCTCGTAGGATCTGCCAGAACCATCGCAACATGAGCGCGACATTCATGCGGTGGTAGGAAGAAATGCCAAGGCCACCACGGTCCTTAGGCATACATATGTCTGCCCACTTTACCATGTGATACTTTTAACGACCATTCGCATCCCGCCAGAAGAACCTCGCGAGATCCTTATCGAAGGCACTATGAACACCCTCTGGTAAGATATACAACCCCATCATGTACATGGTGAGGCTCGCTAGGTTAGAGCTAATAAGGACCGATTTACTCCCTTTGCAAGTAAACCGTCCACGCCAGGGCTCGGCCCGACATGCCACTCGTCCCACCAGAGGGTCAAAGGCACTCATCAAAATCTTCAAGTCGGCCATCGGAATTCCCAAGTATGTAATGGGGAATGAGGCTAGTCTGAAATTGAGATTGTCCGCAAACCGTTGTTGTTCCTCTACGGGGAATCATAGGATGATGACCTTGCTCTTGTCAAAGTTGATCTTTAGTCCCAACATAGCCTTAAAGTAGAGGAGTAGGAACTTAAGATTCACAATGTCTCGGTCGAATCCCTCCATCATAATCATGGTGTCATCAGCATATTGAAGGTGGGTGACCCCCTCCTCCCGGGATCAGGCGACCCACTACCCCCAATAGGTGACCTGCCATCCTAGCTTTATCCAGGATTCTTGCTAATGCATCCACAACGAGGTTGAAGAGAACAGGGGAAATTGGATCCCCTTGCTTCACTCCCATCGAGGACATAAAGAATGGTACCACCTTGCCATTTATGTTAATTGCAGTATTTCCAGATCGAACCAACTGCATAATCCAGCTGTACCATCTGTCCTCAAAGCCCCGACGCTCCAGAATTAACCGCAAGAAGTTCCAATCCAATTGATCATAGGCTTTCTAGAAATCCAGCTTGGGAAGATGCCCTTATGGCCGTGCATCCGCACCTCATGGACAATGTCGTGAAGGGCCAGGATCCCATCATGAATCTGTTGCCCCTTCAAGAATGTCGACTGGAGGGGGTGGTCTAGCTGTGCGGCCACCGGCATTCAACAAGTCGCGCAGACTTTGAAGAAAATGCGCTCGAGCACGTTGATGACCATGATAGGCCTGAAGTGCCTAATGTCCGTCGCCCCAACTATTTTGGGGACCAGGGTAATGACTCCAAAGTTTATTCGCGCCATGTCAAATGTTCCAATGTAAAATTCATGAAACATCGGCATGATCATAGGTTTAAGGACATTCCATAATTTCTAGAAGAAGGCAATCGGAAGGCCATTAGGACCCGGTGCCGACCCCGCCTTCATAGAGGCGACCGTCCTACCCACCTCTTTCGGCAAAAATGGGGTAGTAAGTCCCGCATTCTCAATGTCGGAAACCCTGTCCGTTGTCGGCTAGAAATTTTTCGCCAAAGAAACCCCACCACGGGGTTCCGCCGCGAAGAGCCTCTTAAAGAAGGAGTAACTGTGAGACCTAATCTCATCCGCACGCTTCAGGAGGGCATCTCGCTCCCAGATGCACGGGATAGCACACTTCCGGCGCCTTCCATTAGCTATTGCCTGGAAGTAGGCGGTGTTAGAATCACCTTGGAGGAGCCATTTCTGCCCCCTCCTTTGCCAGAACAATTCCCCTCCCTTGAAAATCTTCACCGGGGAGGATTCAAGGGAGTACCACTGCAACCAATCGTCGGGCAATAGACCGACTGAATCAGTAGCTACGTCTAAGGCCTTAATCTGATCTAGCAAGGCCCCTTTGCGGGCCCTCAGATCAGCACCAAGGTTGGTGCCCCAACCCCACATAAACTTGCAGGAGATCTTAGAGCAATGATGCCATATATCTGTAGCACAGAATACCCGTGGCGGGTTGGCTGCCGCTTGAACCCAACAATACCTTACCATTTCAAAGAACCCCGGCTGTAGCAGCCATGACAATTCGAAATGGAAGAGCCTGGACCACGGCGGGGGCCCTTCCCTGACGAAAACAACAGGGGAACATGATTGGAACCAATCCTAGTGGCCGCCCTCACAGAGCACAATGGGAACATAATCTCTCATTGGATAGACACCCGGACCCGATCCAGCATACTCCGGATAGGGTCCGCCTATTTATTGGTCCATGTGAACCTAGCCCCTATACAGGCTATCTCACGTAGGGCCATATCCGTTATGCAATCATTGAACATGCGTATCCGGAGCCGGTCGATATTAGAAGAGCTCTTCTTAGCGACTGTGACCTGCGTAGCGCAGCGTTCTACCTTATCTTTCAGCTTGGCCAAGAAGTCCGCTGACCGCCTGTGGTCAGCTAGACAATGGTCGCCTCCTAGCTGAGGTTCACACATCGGTCGGTAATGGATATCCGGAGGAAAAATTCCCCTCGGTCCATATCCTTCACCGAGATGAGCAGTGTCAAAAACGTCTTATCTTTCCCATAGAGTAGTATATAAGTACGTACTAACGTACATAGCATTTGGAGCGAGAAATAGATCCACCCCGGCCGCCCGACATGTCCATGTGAAGCTTAATTCTACTGAAAGTTTCCATCCTCGATCCAAGGTTATACGACAAATAAAGAAACAACACGTCCCAATCGGTCGACGTAATCACTTGCGTATGTCCTTCATACCACGACACCAATTCAAAGATGTGGTCAGTATGTTTGCCCATCGCCTGCCACCTATAAATAAATAATGTATGATAAAGATGGGCAGAGCCATGCCAAGCCAACGCATAGCATCATCATCAGCACCAAGAACACTAGCTCCTGGCCACAATAGCCCATTGCCGTCTCCGCCGGAAATGGGTTCTTCTCCGGCACCGGCGGGCGAGAGAGCGCACGCCGTGTGCCTGCCGGCGGCCGCGCAGGGGCACATCATCCCCATGCTCGACGTGGCCAAGATGCTCCACGCCCGCGGCTTCCACGTCACCTTCGTCAACACCGAGTACAACCACGCCCGCCTCGTCCGCGCGCGGGGCGCGGCCGCAGTGGCCGGCGTCCCGGGGTTCCGCTTCGCCACCATCCCTGACGGCCTGCCGTCGTCGGACGGCGACGTCACGCAGGACGTCACGTCGCTCTGTAAGTCCCTCACGGAGACCTGCCTCGGGCCCTTCCGCCGCCTCCTCGTGGAGCTCAATGACCCTGCCACGGGCCACCCGCCCGTGACCTGCGTCGTCGCGGACATCATTATGGACTTCTCCATGGAAGCGGCCGGGGAGCTCGGCCTCCCCTATGTCCAGCTGTGGACCTCCAGCGCCGTCAGCTATGTCGGTGTCCGCCACTACCGTCTCCTCTTCGAACGTGGCCTCGCACCGATCAAAGATGTCAAGCAGCTGACAAGCGAGTACCTTGACACGCCGGTGGAAGACGTGCCGGGCCTGCGGAACATGAGGTTCAGAGACTTCCCGACCTTCATACGCAGCCCGGCCTCGGACGACTACATGTTGCATTTCGCGCTCGGCATTGCGGAGCGCGCAGTCGGTGCGTCGGCGATGATCGTCAATACCTTCGGCGACCTTGAGGGAGAGGCGGTGGCGGCCATGGAGGCGCTCGGCCTGCCCAAGGTCTACACCATCGGCCCGCTCCCGCTGCTCGCGCCGAGCTTAGACATCAGCATGAGCCTGTGGAAGCAGCAGGAGGAGTGCCTGCGATGGCTCGACGACAAGGAGCCCAGCTCGGTCGTGTACGTCAACTTTGGCAGCATCACCGTCATGACCAACGAGCAGCTGGTTGAGTTTGCCTGGGGGCTGGCCAAGAGCGGCAAACATTTCCTTTGGATCATCCGTCCCGACCTCGTCAAGGGCGACACCGCAGTGCTCCCCCCAGAATTCTCGGGCGAGACGGCGGAGCGTGGGCTGGTGGCCTCCTGGTGCCCGCAGCAGCAGGTGCTGAACCACCCGGCCGTGGGCGCGTTCCTGACGCACAGCGGCTGGAATTCGACGCTGGAGAGCATGTGCGGCGGCGTGCCCGTCATCAGCTGGCCATTCTTTGCGGACCAGCAGACCAACTGCCGGTACCAGTGCAAGGAATGGGGCATCGGCATGGAGATCGACACCGACGTCCAGCGCGACGCCGTCACAGACCTTATCACAGAGCTCATGGAGGGGGAGAATGGGAAGATGATGAAGAAGAAGGCACAAGAGTGGAGGGAGAAAGCGGTCAGGGCGACCAAGCCCGGCGGCTCGTCTCACGACAACTTTGATGCGCTGATTCGCGATGTGCTAGCTCCTAGCCGCCATGGGTAAAGAAATACTAATAGTGTACCTGGTTTAAGTTTTATTTTGCTCAATTCCGTTTTTTTACGAAGGAGGCCGGTTTTGAGAATATCTCAGTAATCTCAGCAAATTACTGTCCAATAAAATCAAATATATTTTTATTAAGTATGTTTTTGCCAAAAACAAATGTAATTGACCCGTGGTTTTGCAATTAGTAGTTCTTATCTGGTGGCTTCGTTACTTCCCAGAAGTCAATTCTAAACCGGTACCTCACACATAGACGAAACGGCCACTTACCGCCGCGCCAAGGCATGTGAAGTACTCCCTCCTTCTAAAAATAAGTGTTGCCCTTTTATTTTAAAATAAGTGTCACAAATTTACTACAATTTTAGCATATAATTGTACTAAGGCTGATGACTTACGTGACAATGTAAACATTCTTGAGGGCTAGTCGGAGCGCTGAGCGAGTGTGATGTATGGAATCATTGTGTTCCATTAAAAAACAGAAAGGGACCATCTCAAGTCTCAACATGCATGAGGGAAAAAACTTTTTTTTTAAGATGGGAAAAAAATTATTAGTTGATCCCCACAATTTTTGATTATCTCAAGATGTACATATGCCAAACGCATGACACCTCATCATAGCCCCACAACAATGTGCATGGAATTTTTATATTATATTATGCACTTATATTTAATTTAAAAATTAACTATAAAATAATTAAATACAATATATGATATGCATTTTCAATTTTAGTTCATACCCCCTCCGTCCCATAATATAAGATGTTATTGCATCCAATACGTGAGTAAATTGGATGCAATAACGTCTTATTATGGAATGGAAGGTGTATATTATGAATTCAAATATTTATGTTTCATACAATCAACTCTAATTAAAAAGATTCCAATCAATTTTTGCAGCAACACGCGGGGTGTCATCTAGTTACTCCAAAAGGTAGTTGGCCCTTTCAGAGAGGTCGGCCAGGAGCCGAGGACAGGCCTGCTGTGTGTTGAAAGGCAGTGAAGATGTTGAAAAAAATCAGAGCATGTATCGGCAAACAGCGTACACGGTTCTATATCGGCGAATGGCGACCTTAATCTTGACACTAGTAGAAAAGGGGGCAATGGTCCATGCCGGGTCAGCCCATTAGTCCCGGTTCAATCCAGAACCGGGACCCATGGGGGCATTGGACCCGGTTCGTGAGCGCCGGGGGCCGGCCGGGCCACGTGGGCCATTGGTCCCGGTTCGTCTGGACCTTTTGGTCCCGGTTGGTGGTACGAACCGGGACCAATGGGCCTCGCTCCTGGCCCACCACCATTGGTCCCGGTTGGTGGCTTGAATCGGGACCAAAGGCTGCCCTTTAGTCCCGGTTCATGCCACTAACCGGGACCAATGAGGTGCCTATATATATACCCCTCGCCCGCGGGCAGAGCACTTCACTGCTCTATTTTTCTGCCCGGCCGTTGGAGAGCTTTGTGGTGCTCTAGCTCATCTCCTATGCACACGAGGTGTTCGATGGAATGCCCGAGCCACACTACTTAACTTTCTCCTCTCCAAGCTCGACCTCCAAACTCCATTTTCCTCAATATTTGTCTAGGTTTAGCCGTCTGTCACGTCTCGTCTCCGTCTTCATCGTCGTCGATCGCCCGCGCCGATCTCATCGTCGGCACCACCGTGGTGAGCCTCTTGTTCTTATCTTCTTTCTGAAAGGAAAAATATTCTTACTGGTATGTTTAGATAGATACTTGTATTATTTTCTTACTTTTATTATTGCATCTTATATAGTGCGATGGTTTTGGTATCCGCCCCCGTCGGCCCTCGTCCTGTCTATGATTCGGATGTGGTATATATATTATCTTTTCATAACTATTGGTTCATTTGTTGTTTATGAAAATTATGCCGACCAACGTGACATAGATTTTATTTATCTAGGAGGTTGTTGAACCGGAAATTCCAACTGACTCTAGTGTCGAGAGGTTAAATTTAGTAGAAGAAGAAAACAATTTCTTGAAGGAAAAAATAAGAAAAATTGAGGAGGAGAAGATGATATTGGAGTTGCATGTTGCGGATGTCGTTGATGATCACAAGATCAAGATGGATGCAATGCGCTTGAAGATTAGAAAGATTAGAAAATATGCCATTCATATCGAGGCTTGGTATCATTATGCCGTTGGATCAGTTGTTACCTTGGTTGCGATTATGATCGCATTTGTTTTCGCATTGAAATGTTTTACATAGTTTCAATGTATGGTTTAATTAATTTAGATGCTCTGCAGAGCTTTATGTTGTTAGATGAGAACTATGTATGTACTTTGGTTTTAATTCAAATTTTAATTATTCAAATTTAAAAACTAATGGCACTAACAGAAAGTTTATAATTTTGCTGACCTAAAAGCAAAAAGAATTAGAAAATAAAGCAAAAAACAAAAGAAAGTAAATAATGCAGAACACAAAACAAAAAAACTGGAAACAAAATAAAAATAGCAACAATAAGTATTTTGTTGTAAGTACAAACAAAATAAAATAAATAAAGCAACAAAGAAAACAAAAAAACAAAAAAAGTTTTTTCAAATTTGAAAACTAATGGCACTAACAGAAAGTTTATAATTTTTCTAAAACTAAATGCAAAAAGAATTAAAAAATAAAGAAAAAACAAAAGAAAATAAATAATGCAGAACACAAAACAAAAAAACTGGAAACAAAATAAAAATAGGAACAATAAGTAATTGGTTGTAAGTACAAACAAAATAACATAAATAAAGCAACACAGAAAACAAAAAAACAAAAAAAGGTTTTTCAAATTTGAAAACTAATGGCACTAACAGAAAGTTTATAATTTTTCTAAAACTAAATGCAAAAAGAATTAAAAAATAAAGAAAAAACAAAAGAAAATAAATAATGCAGAACACAAAACAAAAAAACTGGAAACAAAATAAAAATAGGAACAATAAGTAATTGGTTGTAAGTACAAACAAAATAACATAAATAAAGCAACACAGAAAACAAAAAAACAAAAAAAGGTTTTTCAAATTTGAAAACTAATGGCACTAACAGAAAGTTTATAATTTTTCTAAAACTAAATGCAAAAAGAATTAAAAAATAAAGAAAAAACAAAAGAAAATAAATAATGCAGAACACAAAACAAAAAAACAAAAAAAGGTTTTTCAAATTTGAAAACTAATGGCACTAACAGAAAGTTTATAATTTTTCTAAAACTAAATGCAAAAAGAATTAAAAAATAAAGAAAAAACAAAAGAAAATAAATAATGCAGAACACAAAACAAAAAAACTGGAAACAAAATAAAAATAGCAACAATAAGTATTTTGTTGTAAGTACAAACAAAATAAAATAAATAAAGCAACAAAGAAAACAAAAAAACAAAAAAAGTTTTTTCAAATTTGAAAACTAATGGCACTAACAGAAAGTTTATAATTTTTCTAAAACTAATGGCACTAACAGAAAGTTTTTTAATTTTGCTGACCTAAAAGCAAAAGGATTAAAAAATAAAGCAAAAAACAAAAGAAAATAAATAATGCAGAAAACAAAACAAAATAAAAATAGCAACAATAAGTATTTTGTTGTAAGTAGAAACAAAATAAAATAAATAAAGTAACAAAGAAAACAAAAAACAAGAAAAGTGTTTTCAAATTTGAAAACTAATGGCACTAACAGAAAGTTTATAATTTTTCTAAAACTAAAAGCAAAAAGAATTAAAAAATAAAGAAAAAACAAAAGAAAATAAATAATGCAAAAAACAAAACAAAAAAACTGGAAAAAAAACTGCCACCTATTGGGCCACCATGGCTTGAATATGACTAGAAACCCAACCTGGGCCAGGATTCAGGCCCGTAGAAGGCCCAATAGGCCCACAGGTAGCACAGTGTGAGATTAGGCCCGTAAGCCTGCATTTGAGAGGAGCTCGAGAGGGTAGCTGCAGTGGGGTTTATAAACCACTCCGAGCCCCTCTCAACTAGCGAGGTGGGACTAAACTTTTGGCCGCGGGCAGCGCAAGGCCTTTGGTCCCGGTTGGTGGCACCAACCGGGAC
>LR880971.1:13449356-13467837 GCA_904067115.1 Aegilops sharonensis | reverse complement strand
AAAAAAGTGTTATGAAAAAGTAAAACGACTATAACTTTTGCATACGATGTCGAAAAAAACCATATAATATATGAAAATGTTCAGCACAACAATTCGGTTTTGATTTCGACACATAGGCTGTTTTGCAAAATTTTAGAATCCTCAAATTCCGAAAGGAAAAAAGTTATCCTCAAATTTAAGTTTTTTTGAATTTTCGGTCAAACTCTGGTCAAACTGTGGTCAAAGTATGGTCAAACTACTTATTCAAGAAATATTAGTGTTACTAAGTAATTATTTTTTTTAGAATAATAGTTTCAAACTCAAACGGTGCTTCATGCTCAAGTTCAACTCCTAGGAGTAAATAGGATTGACAGCTTACTATTGTCAGGAAAACAGCAAGTGCAAACTTGGAAACTAGGGAGAATAGAACTCCGAAGTTAAGCGTGGTTAGGCTGGGGTAGTGAAAGGATAGGTGACCAGCCAAGAAGTTAGACGATTTGGAATGAGCGGTGGTACATACTTGAGCAGTGATGAGGGGTGATTAGAGATTAAATTGTCAAATAATTCAGAAATTTGAACACCGGAAAAATATTTTAAAAATTCAATTTTTTTTCCAAAAAATTCAGAAAAACAAATTTCAAAAAAATTCCTTTAGTCCCGGTTGGTGTTACCAACCTGGGCTAAAGGTGGAGCTCCAGAAACCGGCCGTGTGGAGCCCCTTTAGTCCTGGTTCGTAAACAAACTAGGACTAAAGGTTTTGGGCTTTAGTCCCGACCCTTTAGTCCCGGTTCCAGTACCGGGACTAGAGGCCCTCTGGAACCAGGACTAAAGGCCCGTTTTCTACTAGTGGCACTACCGCCTTTGGCCTAGGCACTACCGCAGAATCGACTGACCGAAAAAAATATTTTTTATTTCTTTGCTTTTTTTTCTTTTTTGGTATCAAACATAGCACAAATAGTAATATCATCACGTATATCAATATTGCTCAACTAAATTAGCAATATCATTTTTAAAACAAAAAAAGTTGTAGATGCAACTCACCTAGGGTTGGTGGTGGCGGTCGGAGCTCCAGGGGCCGGGGAGGAGGGGGTGGGCGGTGGTTGGGAACCAGGCGGCGGCTCTGGGAGGCGGTGCTGGGCGCAGGATTGTGGAGCCGATGGGGCGGCGGAAGGGAGGCAGCAGCGACGGAGGGTGAGTGGGACGCGTGCGAGGATATAGATTTGCGAAGAATAGGTTGCGCAGGTGAGGATTTGGGGAAATTTCCCTAAGTCCACGCACCAGTTCTTTGCGGAGCACCACTGTTTGCCGAGTGCAGTAAATCGGGCACTTGATAATTTTTTTTCTTTGTTCCTTTATTTATTTGCTTGTTTTATTTCTTTATTTTCTTTGCTTCTTTGTTACTTTCGTTGTTCTTTTTTTCTGCTTGCGCCGTTGTTCAGATTTTGAATTTTCAACATTAAAATGCAAAAAATGCACTTATATGGTTAACTATAGCAGACATATCCCCAAAAAGGCCAAAATTGATATGTGTGATGTCACGGTGTGTGTTGAGCGTAGAAAAAAAGATTAAGTTTATGTATGATGCATGTTACACTCAGCAAACCGCCAAAAACTCAATGTACATGATTTTTTCCGTAGTGATGAGAAATACCTTTACATTGCCCTATGCTTTTCGGGAGATGAGAAACGAAAATCCTCCACCTACGGGCCCCTACATAAATCTAAACGCCCCCCCCCCCCCACCCCCCCACCCCCCCACCCCCGCGGGCGAATTTCACCGGGGTGGGCCCAACTCCACTAGTTTCGTAAGAAAAATTACGTTGGTGTAGCAAAGCTCGATGAGAAATACCTTTTCGATGTACACGATTTCTTCTGTAGTGATGAGGAATACCGAAACGTTGCTCAAGTTCATGTACTAGCTACCATTTTAGACTTTTGAGCCAGAGATCCACCCCGCCGGCCGGCATGTCCATGTGGAGTTTCCACTGAAAGTCAAGCCGAATCTGTCGACCTCATCACTTGCGTCCTTCGGAGCATCATCCACCATACCAATTCAAAGACGTCTTCGGTTGAGTAAGTATGTTTGCCCATGGCCATTGCTTCCTTACGTGCCATCTATAAATAATGTATGAGTAATATATGGTAAGATCGACAGAGCCATGCCATGCCAACTCAAAGATATCATACTCAGCAACAAAGAGTAGGCCAAAGCCCTTGCCGACCCGGCACGAAAAGCTAGCAAGTGGGAATGGGTCCTTCGGCACCGGGCGAGAAAGCACACGCCGTGTGCCTGCCGGCGCCCTTTCAGGGGCACATCATCCCCATGCTCGACCTGGCCAAGATGCTCCACGCCCGCGGCTTCCATGTCACCTTCGTCAACACCGAGTACAACCACGCCCGCCTCGTCCGCGCGCGGGGCGCGGCCGCGGTGGCCGGCGTCCCGGGTTTCCGCTTCGACACCATTCCGGACGGCCTGACGCCTTCCGACGACGACGTCACGCAGGACGTCCTGTCGCTCTGCAAGTCCCTCACGGAGACCTGCCTCGGGCCCTTCCGCCGCCTCCTCGCCGAGCTCAACGACCCCGCCACGTCCATGGGCCACCCGCCTGTGTCATGCATCGTCTCCGACAACGTGATGGACTTCTCCATGGAAGCGGCCAGGGAGCTAGGCCTCCCCTATGTCCAGTTGTACACCTCCAGCGCCATCAGCTATGTCGGTGTACGCAACTACCGCCTCCTCTTCGACCGTGGCCTTGCACCGATCAAAGACGTCAAGCAGCTGACGAACGAGTACTTTGACACGCCGGTGGAAGACGTGCCGGGCCTGCGGAACATGAGGTTCAGGGACTTCCCGTCCTTCATACGCAGCCCGGCCCCGGACGACTACATGCTGCATTTCGTGCTCGGGATCGCAGAGCGCGCCGTCGGCGCGTCGGCGATGATCGTCAACACCTTCGGCGACCTTGAGGAAGAGGCGGTGGCGGCCATGGAGGCGCTCGGCCTGCCCAAGGTCTACACCATCGGCCCACTCCCTCTGCTGGCACCGAGCTCAAGCATCAGCATGAGCCTGTGGAAGCAGCAGGAGGAGTGCCTGCTGTGGCTCGACGACAAGGAGCCCGGCTCCGTAGTGTACGCGAACTTCGGCAGCATCACCGTCATGACCAACGAGCAGCTGGTGGAGTTCGCGTGGGGGCTGGCCAAGAGCGGCAAGCATTTCCTCTGGATTATCCGTCCCGACCTCGCTATGGGCGACACCGCGGTACTCCCCTCGGAGTTCTCAGCCGAGACGGCGGAGCGTGGGCTCGTGGCCTCCTGGTGCCCGCAGCAGCAGGTGCTGAACCACCCGGCCGTGGGCGTGTTCCTGACGCACAGCGGCTGGAACTCGACACTAGAGAGCATGTGCGGTGGCGTGCCCGTCATCAGCTGGCCATTCTTCGGGGACCAGCAGACCAACTGTCGGTACCAGTGCAACGAATGGGGCGTCGGCATGGAGATCGACAGCGACGTCCGGCGGGACGCTGTCGCAGACCTTATCACGGAGGTCATGGAGGGGGAGAGTGGGAAGGTGATGAAGAAGAAGGCACAAGAGTGGAGGGAGAAAGCGGTCAAGGCGACCAAGCCCGGCGGCTCGTCTCACCGCAACTTTGATGCGTTGATTCACGATGTGCTAGCTCCTCCCTCCTAGCCGCTCTTGCTAAAGAAGTAATAGTGTACCTCGCTACCTGCTTTAAGTTTTTTTTTCTCAAACCTGGTTGTTTTTTTACTGAGGAGACTGGTTTTGAGAATATCTCGGTAATCTCAGCAAATTACCGTCCAATAAAATCAAATAAATTTTGTATTAAAAAAATTGTGCCAAAAATAAATATAATTGACCCGTGGTTTTGCAATTAGTCTCTACATTTAATGGAGCAGTTGGTAGTCTCGTTTCTAGGTTTTTTTCGTCCCACCTCTCATGGTTCTTTTTGGTACCTCCTCCCACCTTCGCTGGTTTTTTGTAGATTTTTTCGTCGCCTCCCCCTCTTCATCGGTTTATTTTCGCGTCACCCTCTCACACAACGAAAGAAATCTGAACAGATCACAACTTTCTATACTGGCGCAAGTTATTTAGTAATGTAAAATCAATCATGAACAATCTCTAAAGATCAAATCTAAATTAATTAACCTTACCTTAAATCACTCGATCACATTAATTAGAAAATAAATAATTGATTTTCAAAAAAATTGCTCAATCACATTTACCTTACCTTAACTCACAGATGGTAATCAATTTCCAAACAAAGGAAACAATGCATCGAGGGAGCGGTAAATAAACTCCCTTTCTTATGACATGTATATGATCTTCCCTTCCCTCTCCGTTGTCCAGCGATCTTGATTCTCGAGGCCGATGTTTGGGCTGCGTCACTGGGTCGCGACGGTGCCGGAGGACGAGGACGGCTATGCCGCGTGCCGCGGCACCGCGTTGGCCGCGGCCGGTTAAGGGGGCAAAGAAGGGCATCTTCCCTGGCCCTGGCCCTGGCCGTGGCCCTGGGAGTTGGTGCGGTGTAAGCGGCACTTGAAGGACCCGACGTGGGTGGCCGGCGCACAGACGCACTTGGAAGCGGCCCCGTGGCTCCCGCCGGACGGCGCCGACGCTGACCCGGGCCACCTCCTCTGTGTATTCTTAGAGCTGTGGCTGGCCGATTTACATGAAATTAATTCCCTCAGTTATGGTGGCAAATGCAATAAACATAATCCATATTGTTATGCACTAGCGTGTGTGTGTGAAATAGATGAATTATGGTCCCGTACCCAATAAGATGGATATGTGTGTGTGTGTGTTAGAGAGAGAGAGGGGGGGAGAGGGGGAGAGACCGTGAGGAAGAGGGAGGGAAAGAGTGTGTGTGAGGATTTGATGGTAAAAAAGATCGCCAATGTCATTTGATATGTATTAAATATTAATATTAAACTCTTAAAGTTAATGTGGCCCCGTTGCAACGCACGGACGTTCTTCTAGTACTCCATAGTGGTTCATTACTTCCTACAAGTTGATTCTAAATCGAAACCTCGTGCATGGACGAAATGGTAGTACTGATAGCCTATTCAATGCTTAAATCCATATTCGGTTGGATTTCTTTGGACGGTAACTGTAATTCTCGGAAGGGAACGCAAAAGCGGAAACCAGTCGGTTGTCGTAAATACCGAATAGAAGAAAGTATACTTTTACCCCTCAAATCTGCCTCGATGGATCAAATTCCCCCTGAACTCTGAAACCGGAACAATCATCCTCTAAACTTTGCAAAACTGGATAAATGTCACCCCAGAGCGGTTTTGATAGGAATTGAAGGTGGTTTTCTTACCAATGATCGTTAATGATGCTGACTGGGCAGCGGCAAGGAACGGTTTCGGGTTTCCCCATTTTCACGACCTTCTTTTTTGCCTCTGTTCGCCGGCCGCCGACGTCAAATTCCTAACCAGCGTTGCTTCCCCGACCGCCCTGACTTCGCCTACTTGCTCCTGGTGAGCTTGCGCCCCTCTTACCTTCTTCCCCGTCCGATTCCCTCACTCGTAGCGTCGCCCCGCTCGAGCTCGGCCAGCATGGCCATAGCCGAGATCGGCCGTGCCCGTGCCCGCGCCCGCCCAGCCACACCGTACGCCTAGCCTACAACCACCCTTGGCTGCGACCCCGCAGCTTCGCAAACGCGCACGCCCTCCCCTGGCCGGCCTCGCCGCTGCGCCGGCCATGCTCGGGCAAGCGTTGCTTTCCTAGCAACTCGTACTGTGCCGGGCGGAAAGGAACGAGGGTAATTACACAGTGAACAAGTGGGGCTCTGTAAGTAGTAATAGCACTTGGAATTGGTTGGGATCAAAATCTCACGACGAAAATTACGTGAATCCTAGACGCCTCACATGAACAACAAAATTGACAGGGAAGCAAAGACCGGATTAATAGAACAAAATCGCATGATGCAAGTAGCGGCCGGAAGCACGGCTAGGGTGGGCGCCGTACGAGTTCCTCCCGACAGTGTGCGTCCTCTGCCGCCGCTGTCGTGCGCGAGAAGATGTACAAGGAGGCTGTCGGCGACAAGATGCAGCAAGACAGCGGCAGGAGTGACAACAACGGCGACATCTGCATCGGCGAGATCATGATGGGACTTGCAGCATTGATCTGAACCTGTACGACGTGGTGGAGCTTGATGGATTGCTCAAGGACCGGATTTCATGGCGAATCTTTCACTGCCACGTCAACATCATTACTTGCCTAGTTAGTGCTTACCAGCCCAGTCAGCATCCTTAATAAGAAAACCACCTTCAATTCTTTCCAAAACCGCTCAGGGGTGAAATTTATCCGGTTCTACATAGTTCGGGGGTGATTTATCCGGTTTTGGAGTTCAAGGGGGATTTGATCCGTTGAGGCACATTTCAGGGGGAAAAGTATACTTTCTTCTACCGAATATAATTTGACATGCTCCTTGAGTAAATTAGCCCATGCAATTGATGCATTCCGTTCTAGAAAGCTTTTTTTTTTTTTTTTGCTATGGGATGAAGACTTACCTGACGATGTAATCATTCGGATGGTCTGCTGGAGTGCTGCCAGTATGATGTATGGAATCCTTGCGTTCCATTTCAAAAAGAAAATACCATCTCAATTCTCGACATGCACGAGGAAAAAATATTATTAGTTGAACCCCACTACTTTTAATTATCTCAACATGTACATATGCCAAATGTATGACAGTTGACACCTCATCAAAGGCCCACAACAAGGTTTATTGGGAGGGCTGGAGTCCAAACAAGCGGAGCCTTCCTGCTAGTTGCGGCCTCCTCCACAAAAAGAGCTATGGTTTCTGCCTCCCGATGGCACCGCCGCAGATCCGCTCCTCACCGGTGGCCCTAGGACCATGGGGGCGCGGTGGATCTCGGCAAGGGCCGGCGCGAGGGCTCCGTTTTTAGTCGTTTTTTTTTTTAATTTTGCTAGGGTTTGTGTCCTGCTCGGGAAGACGAGACGGCGGCTCCCTAAAGATGGAATAAAGGTCTCCCCGCCTAGACTCCGTTCCGGCGGTGTGTCTAGCACCGTTGACGGGCGTGTGGAGGTGTGTCTCCGATGGATCTACCTTTGGTGGATTTGCTTGGATCTCGTCGTTGGTCAGCTATGTTCGTGTGTCTTTGAGTTGGATCCTTCTGATCTATGTTATTCTTCATCTGCGGCGGTTGCTGTTCTAGTGCGCTGGTCCGTACGGGGCTTTAGCACGACCACTTCCCGACTGTCTACTACAACAAGTTGTGCCCGACTCTGGCGATGGAGGAGCGATGACGGCTGCGCCTTCGGCTCGCTTAAGTGCTTGTAGTCGTCGCTAGATGGTCTACGGATCTGGATGTAATTTTTATTATTTCTGGTTATTCGTTGTACTGCCATGATTGAAGATGAATAGATCGAAAATTTTCTCACACAAAAAAAGAATTTTTATATGACATTATGTTAGTTATATTTAATAAAAAAGTAATGAAATAATCAAATACAATATATGATATGCATTTTCAATTTTAGTTCATGCCCACACCCCACTCCATAATATACGATGTTATTACATCCAATATATGAGTAAATTGGATGTAATGACGTTTTATATTATGGAATAGAGGGAGTATATTATTAATCCAAATATTTATGTTTCATACAACCAACTTTCATTAAAAATATTCCAATCGATTTTTAGTTAATCAAGGAAAATTGAGTGAAACCCCACAAAAAAGCAAAAAATAAGGAAAGTAGAGCTTGGGAATAGAGACAAGACAAATGAAACATCGAGGGACATCGTCAGAGTCACACACCTGAGCACCAAGGCCCAAGGCCCAAGGCAAGTAGGCATGGCTCAAGTGCAACCAAACTTACTACCACTTGCCGAAGAGTACTCATCTATATCTAAGCACGCCTCTTGCTCGGCATGGAAGCAACATGGGCTAATATTATCGTGTGGGACATCATGTAAGTTCTAGTTTTGACTTTTCGACGATGCCTACCTAACAGCTCAATGCAGCGATCACTTGCAGTGAAAGCGGTTTTTTTTGTTACATGTCTAGGTATGCTTTCATGTTTTGCTCAACTCTCTCGACTTTGATCACCTCTAATAACTCACTAAAAACCCTCAACGGCCTATACTCCACAGGCTTAGCCGTCGGGACGTTGCACACGCCTTGTTCTTGTTATATTGTTGATTAGTTGGTGCAACATACCAATGGACTAAACCGCAAACAAAATGGCTAGCATCAACGTAAGTTTTGAAACTAATGGCCAATTTCGGGAGATAAAAACTCATTTGCTAACTCTCGATGGTAAGTGGTACTTACGGCAGCATATTGAATTGTAAGTTAAACAACGCATTCACGAGTCTGAAGAAGAGAAACCACCACTGAAGCATATTGAAGTTCTTTAGAACAAACATGAATGAAGAAGAGAAGCCACTGAACTTCTGAACCATGACGAAACGTCAGTTTGAGACAAAATCAACCAACTTTGTTTCATCAATCTCTGAATCAACAGCAGGGCCGGTCCTGAAGTTTTGGGGGCCCGGGGCAGGGAAAAGTTTAGGGGCCCCTAATATAAGGGTCATAACATAATATATATTACCAATAAACACTTAAGTGCACCCAATTAATATTTACATCTAATATATTTAAGGTATTATAACTTCAAAGTGTCTTCCAACACTCTGCTTGCCACCGGGAACACATGACATGGGCTGACACATTCTTCTATCAAGGACATACATGTGCACAAACTAAAACTCCAAATGTTAGACATTTGCTGATCATAGAAAACATCGAAAAACCCGACTACAAAACTACCTAGCAAAGTCAAAGGACAATAAATAGATACATAAGTTTGAATCTCTTAAAATATTTCTCGATGCAAATTCACTTATGGTAGGGTCGACATCAATTTTATAGAACAATCTCTTGTAGATGCATAATATTGCCAAACCATTTAACCATGCAAGATATGCATCATATATGTATACGGAGGTAAATTAATTAATTAGCAACGTATATACAAGGATTGGGGAATAAATAATAGTACGGATGTACGATGATATAGCTCATACCAATCGCATCGGCGTCCTTGACTAGACGCTCAGCAACGAGGCACTTGGCGATGTACGTGTTCCCGCCTACAATCCACATCGCATGCCCATGGCCTGGAAAGTGGATACCGAACGGAGGTGCTCGGCGCTGTCTATTGCCATGGCCTGGCGATGTGCGTTTGAGTTCTGTGTGGCTGGATCCATCTACTAGAGAATACTATCCGCCGGCGGCCCGCGACTTGTGATCGGGAGTTTGGGATGGGGGAATAGAGAAGCAAATAGGGTAGTGAATTAGGGATGCGATCTCATGCCTCACGAGTCACGATCTCACTGATTGGACGGAGTGATTGCCTGCGTATGGTGTACTTGCCTATCCTGCTACGTCTTTCCTTAATTACGCTAATTTCTTTCCGGGAGAAGCTATGGGCCAATGGGCCACCAGTGTAAAACATATCGGGAGGGGGCCCCTGGAGTTGGGGGGCCCGGGGCGGCCGCCCCCCCTGCCCCCCCTCAGGGCCGGGCCTGCAACAGCATAGCCTGTCGAAAGGAATACGGTACCGTCCCTGGACCCTTGTAGAAGTAGTTGAGATTAGGCCTGCTAGTCCTTACATTTAAGCCATTGACCACTTGCTCAGCTAATGTGACTAAAGTATATCGGAAAGAATTATGATAAATCGGAAGCAACCTTTTTTTGCGGGGAAAACTTTGAGAGCTTTTATTCAACAAAGGCATTCGCCGAGCAGTCAGCCAACAGGCTGCTGATCAGGAAGCTAGAAGTGTTGTCAAGCCAGCTCTCGGCAACGTCAATCGTACAAGCATGCTTTGTACAGATATGAGCTTGACCGTTCGCTAACCTGGATACATGCTGAATTACAGAAGAAGTAAAATTGCTAGCTAGTTCTCCAATTACTACTAAGACAGGTGCCACAAATGGAATGAGAATCGTGTCGAGTGGCCCAAAGGTTAACTACCTCCAAGCAATCTGTCTCAAGGACGACTTTCGAAAAACCCCTTAGCTTGGCGAAGATGACATCATCGCGTACTACGATCGTCTCCGCGATGAGGGGGTCCGTCATGCCGGATATGGTTTGCTCCAAGCACCTTGGAAGGAGCTTGGTGAGCAAACAACTCCGCCCTCGCCAGCCTTGCCATCTTCGCGACTAATCGCAGCATCAGTGTTGATTTTAACAAACTCCATGTCCGGGGGGCGCCAACCATGTCCAGGAAACACTACTGCATGACGCCGGGGAATGTCTAGGAGTGCAAGTGTTTCCCTGGTCCGACGAACTGTATGAGCAGGATTCGGATATTCCTCCCCATGCGTCAGCTTGTTTCTCGAGTGCCAAACAGACCACATAACTGAAGCTATGATGGCCCGTTCTCTACTCGTGAATTTGTCATCACAAGTGATGTCTCTCGCCTAGGTAGCTGGATGTAGTCGTGGGAGATGGAAGTCCAAGAGCTGTTGGGCCTCATCCCGAAATAGTTTTGCACGAGAACATTGCAACAAGGCGTGCTCCATATCCTCCTCCATCGCCATGCAAATTTTGCAAAGACTGATCTATCTCAAATACCGGTGCTTGAGGGTGCACTCATCTGGTAGAATTCCCCTAAGTACTCGTCAGAAGAAAACTCTCACCTTTAGCATCACATTTAGCTTCCACAAGGCATTCCACATTAGTTGATTCTCAATTGAGGATTTGGTATCCTGCCCTTTTTCAAGAGCTTGGTGCTCGTTTCGAATCATAAGAGCTCAGTATGCCGACTTAAAGGTGTAGTTTCCTGAAGTCTCATGTGCCCATGCGAGGAAATCGTCACCACCCCAGACCGGAGCAGGATATTAAGACACTAGTAGAAAACAGGGCTTTCGTTCGGGCCTGGCTAGCCCATTAGTCCCGGTTCGGCCACGAACCGGGATCCATGGGGGCATTTGACCCGGTTCGTGAGCCCAGGGGGGCGGCTGGGGCCTCGTGGGCATTGGTCCCGGTTCATGTGGACCCATTTGTCCCGGTTCTAGGCACGAACCGGGACCAATGGGCATCGCTCCTGGCCCACAACCATTGGTCTCGGTTCTTGGCTTGAACCGTGACAGATGGCTGGGCTTTAGTCCCGGTTTGAGCCACGAACTGGGACAAATGAGCTGCCTATATATACCCCATCGCCACAGCAGAGCACTCCACAGTGCTCTATTTTTCTGGCCGGCGAGGGGGAGGGCATTCGGGTGCTTAGCTCTCCTCCTATGCACATGAGGTGTTTGATGAAATGTCTGAGCCACACTAGTTAATCTTTCTCCTCTCGAAACTCGACCTCTGAGCTCCATTTCCCCCGAGCTTTGTCCAGGTTTAGCGGTCCGTCACATCCCGTCCCCGTCTTCTCCGCCGTCGATCGCCCGCGCCGATCTCGTCGCCGGCACCACCGTTGTGAGCCTCTTGTTCTTATCTTCTTTCTGAAAGAAGAAATTCTTACTTCAGATAGATACTTGTCTAATTTTCTTACTTTTATTATTCTTTGTTATTATATAGTGCGATGGTTTTGGTATCTGCCCCCGTCGGCCCTCGTCCTGTCTATGATTCGGATGTGGTATATATTATCTTTTTATAACTATTTGGTTCATTTATTGTTTCTGATAATTATGCCGACCAACGTGACATATATTTTATTTATCTAGGAGGTGGTTGAACCGGAAATTCCAAATGACCCTATTGTCGAGAGATTATGGTCGCATTTGTTGTTGCATTGAAATATTTTGTATAATTTCAATGTATGGTTTAATTAGATGCTCTGGAGAGCTATATGTTGTTCAATGAGAACTATGTATGTACTTTGGTTTTAATGTGATGATGAATTCTATTAATTTGGTCACTTATTTATTCATGAGAGCTATATGTAACGTTGCCTTTAATTTCAGGGTCTTACAGCTCAAAATAATCAGTAAATGCATGAAAAATAACAAATTAAGTCATAAAGGGTTGAAAATTGATGATGTGGCTTTGAATGGTGCATTTTGAACACAGAAAAACTCTGGAGTAAAAATAAGTTCAAAAAAATGAAATCCCTTTGTAACAGACGAGTTTCCATATGAAACCCTGATACTTCGAAAGAGATTGTCCGTTTTGTACACGAAGTGCATCCAGTTTTTGCCGTAACCCTCTCTACTTTCTTGCACATGCTATGTGGGTGAAATGATGATACCATGCCAACTTTCAACCTTTTCAGAGTTCATTTGAAATGCTTTTCAATATCAGGGTCTTATAGCTCAAAATAATCAGTAAATGCATGAAAAATAACAAATGAAGTCAGAAAGGGTTGAAAATTGATGATGTGGCTTTGAATGGTGCATTTTGAACACGGAAAAATTGTGGAGTTCAAATAAGTTCAAAAAAATGAAATCCCTTTGTAACAGACGAGTTTCCGTATGAAACCCTGATACTTCGAAAGAGATTGTCCGTTTTGTACACAAAGTGCATCCAGTTTTTGCCGTAACCCTCTCTACTTTCTTGCACATGCTATGTGGGTCAAATGATGATACCATGCCAACTTTCAACGTTTTCAGAGTTCATTTGAAATGCTTTTCAATTTCAGGGTCATATAGCTCAAAATAATCAGTAAATGCATGAAAAATAATAAATAAAGTCAGAAAGGGTTGAAAATTGATGATGTGGCTTTGAATGGTGCATTTTGAACACAGAAAAACTATAGACTTCAAATAAGTTTAAAAAAATGAAATCCCTTTGTAACAGACAAGTTTCCGTATGAAACCCTGATAATTCGAAAGAGATTGTTCGTTTTGTACACAAAGTGCATCCAGTTTTTGCCATAACCCTCTCTACTCTTTTGCACATCTATGTGGATCAAATGATGATACCATGCCAGCTTTCAACCTTTTCAGAGTTCATTCGAAATGCTTTTCAACTTCAGGGTCATATAGCTCAAAATGATTAGTAAATGCATGAGAAGTAACAAATGAAGTCAAAAAGGGTTGAAAATTGATGATGTGGCTTTGAATGGTGCATTTTGAACACAGAAAAACTATGAAGTTCAAATAAGTTAAAAAATAAAATCCCTTTATAAAACTCTAATAGCAAAAGGAATGAACTAAAAATCTTTTATAAACCACTAATATTTTTTAAACTAAAATTATATAAAATTCACGCCACTGAAATTATCAAAGTATTTTCTGTTCAAAACATGAAAAGCAGAAAGAAACAAAATAAACTTTAATAAATAAGTAGAAACAAAATAAAATAAAATTAACTTTAATAAAATAAATTAAATAAACTTTAATAAATAAGTACAAACAAAATAAAATAAAATAAAATTTAATACAATAAATAAGTAGAAACAAAATAAAATAAACTTAAAAAAATAAAGAAGTAGAAACAAAATAAAGTTTATAAAAGTAAAATAAATAAACTTTAATAAAATAAATAAAATAGCAAAAATAAATTTTTTGTTGTAAGTAGAAACAAAATAAAATAAATAAAGCAACAAAAAAATAAAAAAAGTGCCGCCTACTGGCCACCACGGCCTGAATACGACTAGAAACCCAACCATGGGCCAGGATTCAGGCCCGTAGGAGGCCCAGTAGGCCCACAAGCACATAGTGACAAATTAGGCCCGAAAGCCTACAGTTGAGAGGAGCTCGAGAGGGTTGGCGCAGCAGCGCTTATAAACCACTCTCGAGCTCTCTCAGCTAGCGAGGTGGGACAAACTTTCGGCCGCGACGCGGGCAGCACAGGGCTTTTGGTACCGGTTGGTGCCACCAACCGGGACTAAAGTGAAACATAGGTACCGGTTCATGGCACCAACCGGGACCAATGTCCCACCTTTAGTCCCGGTTGATGCCACCAACCGGGTCCAAAGGCCGCCGCTTCCCGCCCTTTGGGCTGCTGAAAAGAGATCTTTGGTCCCGGTTGGTGGGACCAACCGAGACTAAAGGAGGCATTGGTACCGGTTGGTGCCACGAACCGGTATCAATGCTTCGTGTATATAAGAAACCACTTAGCAGTTTCTGCAAAAATCACTTCTTCTCCGCCCCGACGCCCCCACTCTGCTCCTCCTCGCCGTCGCCGCCGATCCCTTCCCCGACGCCGTCAGGCTGCTCCACCTCGTCGTCGCCGCCGAGCCCTGCCCCGACGGCGTCAGGCTGCTCCACCGCGTCATCGCCGACGCCGTCGTTGCCGCCGTCGCCACTGCCCTCTGCCCCGACGTCGCCGCCACTCCCCGCGCCCCTGCTCGCCCCGACGCCGCCCGCCGCGCGCCCCTGCCTGCCCCGACGCCGCCCTCTGTGAGCACTGCGCGCCCCTGCCGGCCCCGCCGCCGCCGTGCTTTTTAGTTATATATGCTATTTTTTTTACATGTTTTTAGATGTTTTTACATTTTTTTTTCGATTTTCATATATGTATGTATGTGTTTTTTTAGATATATGTATTTTTTATGTATGTTCATATATGTATGTATGTATTTTTTACATGTTTTTTGTATGTATGTATGTATGTATTTTTTCAATTGTAATATGCATGATGTTTTAAAAATACATTAATTTTAGTACATTAATGTTCTCTGATTTAGTACATTAACTTTAGGTTTGTTTCATTTTTAGAAAAGTTTTATATATTTAGGAAGAAGGAAGAGAAGGAAGAAGTAAGAAGAAGAAAAAGTTTTATATATATGCAAAAGTTACATTCTTAGAAAAAATTTATATATCTAGCTAGGAAGAAGGAAAGAAAAAGAAGGAGAGGAAAAAGGAAAATAAGAAGAGGAAGAAAGGAGAAGAAGAGGAGAGGAAGAAGAGGAGAAATAAAGAAGAAGAGGAAAAAAGAAGAAAAAGAAGAGGAGAAGAAGAAAGAGAGGAGAAGAAGAAAAAATAGAAATTTTTAGATGACTAGCTAATTGATGCATTCATTGTTTTGGTATATGTACACATATTAATTAACTCTCGTCTTTCTTCTTTTTTCTAGCTCTCCGGATCGAACACAACTTCGGTAAAGAGATGAGGCCCGAAGAAAAAGCTACGCTCGGATGAAAGGTTTGAGATTATAGAAATCGCGCGCGATGGCATGCCGATTGAACCCATCCGGACAAAGGAAGCATTTGCTGCTCAGTGCGGGGTTCTTGTTAGGGACAAGATCCCGATCAGTATCCACCAATGGTTAAAGCCAGCTAAAGAAGACCCTGAGGTGTCTTATGTCTCCGATATGCAGAAAGATGATCTTTGGACCGCGCTGAAGGCAAATTTCACCCTACCGCCAGAGGAGGATCCAGAGAAGCCAGTTAAAGAGCAATTGATCAAGTCTCATGCTCTTAAGAAGCTGGCAGAACTATTCAGGAGGTGGAAGAATGAGCTGAAAAAATTTGTCGACAAAGAAGAGACACCAGAATTCATCGGCCAGTATGAGAAGATCAGAGATCACTGGCCCGCATTTGTGGCCCACAAGACATCGGACAAGAGTGAGAAGATGTCAGTGGCAAATAAGAAAAATGCTGCGAAGAAGAAGCTTCACCATCGCACGGGGTCAGGTGGCTACCTCAAAGCCCGGCCGTTGAGGGCCAACGCTGAGAATGACCTGGTTGATAAAGGGGTCGAACCAGACACATTGAACTGGCCAGACCGTTGCCAGACTTGGTTCTTCAGGGTTGGCGGAACCTGATACGTCTCCAACGTATCTATAGTTTTTTATTGCTCCATGCTAATTTATCTACTGTTTTGGACAATATTGGGCTTTATTTCCACTTTTATATTATTTTTGGGACTAACCTATTAACCGGAGGCCCAGCCCAGAATTGTTGTTTTTTTGCCTATTTCAGTGTTTCGAAGAAACAGAATATCAAACGGAGTCCAAACGGAATGAAACCTTCGGGAACGTGATTTTCTCACCGAACGTGATCCAGGGGACTTGGAACCTACTCCAAGGAACAAAAGAGGCGGTCACGAGGGTGGGGGCGCCCCCCCCCCAAGGGCGCGCCCCCTGCCTCGTGGGCCCCCTGTTGCTCCACCGGCGTACTCCTTCGTCCTATATATACCTACGTACCCCCTACAGATCAAATACGGAACCAAAAAACCTAATTCCACCGCCGCAACTTCCTGTATCCACGAGATCCCATCTTGGGGCCTGTTCCGGAGCTCCGCCGGAGGGGGCATCCACCACGGAGGGCTTCTACATCATCACCATAGCCCCTCCGATGAAGTGTGAGTAGTTTACCTCAGACCTTCAGGTCCATAGTCAGTAGCTAGATGGCTTCTTCTCTCTTTTTGGATATCAATACAATGTTCTCCCCCTCTCTTGTGGAGATCTATTCGATGCAATCTTCTTTTTACGGTGTGTTTGTTGAGACCGATGAATTGTGGGTTTATGATCCAACTTATCTATGAATAATATTTGAATCTTCTCCGAATTCTTTTATGTATGATTGAGTTATCTTTGCAAGTCTCTTCGAATTATCCGTTTGGTTTGGCCAACTAGATTGGTAGTTCTTGCAATGGGAGAAATGCTTAACTTTGGGTTCGATCTTGCGGTGTCCTTACCCAGTGACAGAAAGGGTTGCAAGGCACGTATTGTATTGTTGCCATCGAGGATAACAAGATGGGGTTTTTATCATATTGCATGAATTTATCCCTCTACATCATGTCATCTTGCTTAAGGCGTTACTCTGTTTTTAACTTAATACTCTAGATGCATGCTGGATAGCGGTCGATGAGTGGAGTAATAGTAGTAGATGCAGAATCGTTTCGATCTACTTGCCTCGGACGTGATGCCTATATACATGATCATACCTAGATATACTCATAATTATGCTCAATTCTGTCAATTGCTCAACAGTAATTTGTTCAGCCACCGTAGAATACTTATGCTCTTCAGAGAAGCCACTAGTGAAACCTATGCCCCCCGGGTCTATTTTCATCATATCAATCTCCATCACTTTAATACTTGCTTTGTTTTTACTTTGCCTTTTACTTTTTACTTTGCATCTCTATACAAAAATACCAAAAATATTATTTATCATCTCTATCAGATCTCACTCTCGTAAGTGACCGTGAAGGGATTGACAACCCCTAATCGCGTTGGTTGCGAGTAGTTATCGTTTTGTGCAGGTATGAGGGACTTGTGCATGGCCTCCTATTGGATTGATACCTTGGTTCTCAAAAACTAAGGGAAATACTTATGCTACTTTACTGCATCATCCTCTCCTCTTCGGGGAAATCCAACGCAGTGCTCAAGAGGTAGCAAGAAGAATTTCTGGCGCCGTTGCCGGGGAGGCTCACGCAAGAGCAAGTCAACCATACCAAGTACCCATCACAATCCCTATCTCTCGCATTACATTATTTGCCATTTGCCTCTCGTTTTCCTCTCCCCCACTTCACCCTTGCCGTTTTATTCGCCCTCTCTTTCCCAATCTCCTCCTCTTTTTCCCATTGCCTTTTCTTTGTCCGTTTGTTTGCTCGTGTGTTAGTTCGCTTGTTTGTCGCGATGGCTCTACCTAGATTTGGTGATCTTCACCTTAAAAGGTTGGAGGAGATCGAAACCAATGTCAGAAAATTTATGGTTCTGCAATTTGAGCATAATAATTTCTTTAGAAACGAGCTTAAGGAACAAAAAGGTTTTATGAGTTTTACGAATAAAGAGCTCGATGGTATGTCTAAAGAATTTGATGGTATAAGATCCCAAATTGCTCGTCTTGAAAAGTTGACCACTGAAATTTCGGATATGCAAGCTACCTTAGTCAATAAGATGGCCGATAAACCGAATTCCTATGAAGATCTAAAAGTTATTGATGTGTCCCCCATTAAATCTTTGTTTTGCAATATGAATCTTGATGAAACTGAATATGATCTTCCTTTACCTAGAAGGCGTTCCAAAAATTCGGAGTATTTAGATCTTGATGTTGAAATTGATAAGTGTGGGATTGAAAGAAATAAAAACCTAGACGTTGCTAAGCCCACTATTTTGGATCTCAAGGAATTTAATTATGAAAATTGCTCTTTAATTGATTGTATTTCCTTGCTGCAATCCGTGCTAAGTTCTCCGCATGTTTATAGTCAAAATAAGGCCTTTATCGAACACATTGTTGATGCCTTGATGCAATCTTATGAAGAAAAACTTGAGTTGAAAGTTTCTATCCCTAGAAAACTCTATGATGAGTGGGAACCTACTATTAAGATTAAAATTAAAAATTATGAGTTTCATGCCTTGTGTGATTTGGGTGCTAGTGTCTCTACTATCCCCAAAACTTTGTGTGATTTGCTAGATTTCTGTGACTTTGATGATTGCTCTCTGAACTTGCATCTTGCGGATTCCACTATTAAAAAATCCTATGGGAAGAATTAATGATGTTCTTATTGTTGCAAATAGGAATTATGTGCCCGTAGATTTTATCGTTCTTGATATAGATTGCAATCCTTCATGTCCTATTATTCTTGGTAGACCTTTCCTTAGAACGATTGG
>LR880971.1:13406333-13420182 GCA_904067115.1 Aegilops sharonensis | reverse complement strand
CGTATTTGGGCTTCAACAGCACCACAAAAACAGTTTAGACTTGGTGCAAAACTTGTATCAACTACGTATGTGGTGTGTGTTGATGTGATTCTAGCAACACTGAGCTCTAGGCTTTGAGCCTCCGGTGTGCATGATAGCTTCTATATAAGTTATGACCCTCCTCCATATCTCTTCTCGTGCTTAAATAGAAACACATGTTACACAACAACCATGCAATGGATGCTTCATTTTCCCATCAGAAGCCAAACAAACCATGGAGGATGTCCACTTGGCTGGAAGACAAATCCATGCATATGAATGCTGGCGACATAAAAGAGAATGTTCTCTAGCCACAACTCCACTAATCAAATAATTAATCATGATGACTTCAGATAGTTACTATACATGTAACTCCTCCGGTGATTGCATCGCAAACCATGCAACAAACAAATAGGGCATGAGCCACTAGTAAAAAGATCGAATATCCAGAGTGTGCATCAACCACCAAAATCTAAACTGAAGCTAGAGAGAGAACATGAGAACTCATGTCACACAGTTGGGCTGTGATATGGAAAATGCTGACAAAATAGTTGTGGCTCCAAAGAGTCTAAACTGAAGCATATAAAAAATTGCAGTATTTGCTTCTGGCACCAAGTACAAGACATGACGTTGTTGGTGAAAAGAAACAGTTAAAAACTTTCAGCTCTGATCCAAGTTAACTTCACTCCTGTAGACTTCTAAACGCTTGCTATGGCTTCACAATTGACTTGGGTGTAATAAGTTTCAGAGTTCGCCCAATGACGTCTGAAAGATTCAGAGTTAACTTTCAGCTCTGATTCAAATTCAGAGTTCAGAGTACAAAATTTACATCAAGCTTACTGTTTACATGCATGCATAACTCGTTCAAATTGTTTATATCCAAGTGAAGATCCAGCATGTCTTAGCAAGAGGAAGCTCGGAGCCCAATGTATGAATTGATTAAAGAACCAGATGCTGCTAGTTATTCAACTTGTTATTTTTTTCAGGTTGCCTCACTCAGTTGAGCTGATGAATCCGGTAGGCAGGCAACAGCAGCTTGTCAGCCACCATGTTACAATCTCTAGTACAATACTAGAAGGATTACTTAACTTGCAAAAAAATAAAAAAATAAAGAGAGAGAGAGAGAGAGAGAAGTAGGAGCTTCCCTGAATAAAAGCCATGCCGTCATCAGGCCATACTTGTCACTAAAGCTTCAGGGCATCATCAACTAACCGGGCCTTCAGAACCATTCATATTACAGCAAAGCCATAGCCACCATGGTTCGTCTCGTCTCCTGGAAGAAGGGAAAAAACATCATCTACATCCAGTTTCAGCATATCTTCTCCTGAAAGAAAGAAAGCACCATCCACAATCAGTAAATAAGTATGAACTATTGCCAGGCTACTTCTTGCTTGAGGAAAACTCCCTGTCCTCTCACTTGGTAAGTGACTTCATCAATCGATCCATTTCCTCCACCTGCATTGAAATAATCTTGTTTCTATAATTACCACAAGCACCAGAAAACGGACACAACTGATCTTCAAATCACATATCTTCACCAGTATAGCATGGACCATCCCCTTTGCCTTACTGCAAGCACACACCTGAGATCTCATTTCGTCCAACTTCTATAACTTCAAATCAGGAACAAACAAATGTGGCACTATCCTCGCACAGCTTGGTTCTAAATTGAGGTACATAACATGTCTACTGTTCCTACATTGAAAAATCCACAAGATTCTATGCTACATGGCATCCCATCTAGCTTTTCCTTTTCCTTGTCTGACTTTCCAGCTAGAAATTTGCAGAACAATGATACATAAGACCACTTTACTATGTTAACAAAATATGTTAGGACAAAGATGCCCTCATTATCTATAAATATAGTGCTAATATGGAATAAAATTAGCTAAAAGATATGGCAGAAATTAACTTGATAATGTCATAACCTTTTCAAGGTTACCATAGCATATGTTCCCTTATTGTATGAAATGCACTCTGTTTTTCATCATCAGACCGTACAAGCATCGATTTGCTTCTCCCGTACAAATACAAGGGCACCTAAAATATCTACATAGTGGTATACATGTTTAACACGGTGTGGCCAACTGGCCAACAAAAAACCCAAAACTGTTTCCCGGGGAAAAAGAAGTCCACGATTTTCATCTAAAGGAAAGTTTTGAGGCTTCAAATCATCTTCATGGCCAAAATGGGAACATTCTTTCATGGAAAGATAGGTTGAAGATTGCACTGAAATTGCAATGGCCATTTCACAATATAAAGATACAGAGTGTGCAGAAATACTACTAATTGATATTTCAAAGTGCTTGCAGGATGCCCTGATCTCTCACTCTTAGTTACAATAAGATATGATGAAGGACAAGTTCATAGCAGTGCTATGCTTTCTTCTCTATTGAATGACAAAATGAACATACCAATTTTCATGCCGGTCATGGTTCATGTAAATCTGAATCTAGCCGGCACTTCCCCTCTGCAAGCTGTTGCATAGTCTTCAGCAAGGTGCGGTGCAGCTTCCTTGTGTGGGAATATGAACTTCTCCAAGAATACCTTCGGAGTCACCGCGACTGCATAATAGTAATCCCTGTCGCGATGTAGCAATCCATTTTCCTTGAGAAACTTCACAACATAGTACCGGGGCCTGAGCCGATCATCCAGGCTGTAAGTGAGAAGCGCCGGCCGATGAGCAATGTACCCTGGTTCCAACCCCACCTCGGAGATGAGGAACTCTGCGACACGTTGCAGCCTTTCCTTGCAAGACCTCAGCAGCATCGGATTCTTGGGCAAAGCAATGCCCACCTCAGTATCTGACCACCTTAATGTCTTCTTCAAGTGCTCCATTTTGTTGGCGATATTCTCCTCGTCAGAGAAGGCGACAGCCTCCAACGCTTTTCGTAACATCCCAGGGCCATGTGGCACACACAGAACTTTGGCGCATGCCACCATCGCCCGGAGGCGCTGCTGGTTGATTAGGAGGATCCTTGGCATACGGATGCACAGCTTGGCAATGTCGCAAACATCTAGCCCACACTCCCGCAGGAACGCGACATTGGGCTTGACCACCCTCTCCAGGTCAGAACCAAGGAGGCAAGAGCCGTGTTTGAGCAACCGGAGCAAGTTGTCCATGGACCCGAAGAGTGTCAGGTGGTACTGTAGAGCGGAGACGATGGATCTGCAGCGGAATTTGCCGGGGACGAGCACGGCGATGCGCGCGACCTCAGAGCGCGAGAGGCCGAGGCCGGTGAGCCCGGCGAAGACGGGGGCCAGGGTCCTCTCCACGCCGGCGCAGAGTAACAGCGGGTCCTTGGCGACGGCGGTGGCGACGTCGGCGCTGGAGAGGCCGATGCCGGCGAGGAAGGCGAGGACGGCGTCGGGCTTGGCGGGGGACTTGAGGTGGGAGAGCTTGGCGGAGGCCTTGAGGGCCTGGGCTGGGGTCAAGCCGCAGGCGGAGACGAGGTACTCCTCGGCGGCAAAGCCTGGGGAAGCTGCCGGAGAAATGCCGGAGGCGGCTGCGGCGGAGAGGAGGCGGTGGAGAGGAGAGACATGGGAGGTGTAGGGAGAAGAGAGGAGCTGGGTGAGGGTGCAGCTTCGGAGCCGGAGCATGGCGGCGGCGGCGGCGGCGGCGAGGGGATGGCCGGCGGCGGCGCGGCGTGGTTGGTGGTGAGAGACGGAGAACGTGGTGGTGAGGGTTTGGGGCTGGACTGGACTCGTGGGTCGGTGTGTCTCTGATAGAATGGGCTGGGATGGGCTGGCCTGGGCTGGAGCTACACTAGAGATTCAACACACTGTAATCTCAAAAACAATAATCAAGGCAAACATGAGGCACCTTAAGAAACAACTTAATTTTGAAGCATAAATCTTCCATCTGTCGGATCCCCTGTCATGTTTTTAGATCGCATATTCTGGCAAATTTAAGTGGACTGTGAATTTTGCGAAAGAGCGGCGTACGGTACTTTCACCGCCTTGTGTCATCTTATAGTTTTTTTTGAAAGATCCAGCAATTGTTGGCCTTGTCAATATCATTACAGCAAGCAGGGAGAATACAAAAGGCGGACGGTGAGATCCTAAGATCAGTTCAGAGAAACTCCAAAAGACTAAAAAGAAAAGAAACAGAAAAGGATGGCCGGCCGATCAACTCACCTGACCAAAGGAACTATAGCTAACTCTTCACGGCGGATCCTAGAAGGGTCTCTCTGAGCATCCGGCCATTGTTCAATTGGGCTTGAGATGGCGTTTAGGGTATCTGAATAGGATGAGTGGATGACCGCTCACCTCTGAAAGTACAGCAGTTTCTTTCTTGCAAATTTCCCAACACGTCAGTAGCAGCAAGGTCTTTATACCTTTAATTTGCGTTGGCATTGTGTCATTGACTTGACTTGAGGTTTGTCGAATTTTCTTATATGCTTATAACATAGCATTAGGCTTTTAAATAATTTAGGTGCATGTAGCTAGAAAAGCAGCGGACATGATCTGCATTGGATATCCAGAATGCCACATAAAGAATGGATGGGTTAGTGATCAAATCATGATATCCTACTCAGTGACACTTGTATATAATATGAAACACAGCAAAAGTTACCGAGATCATGATCCTAATGAGTGACACTTACATATATAAATTAACGCTACTGAGATGATGGTCCTAATGAGTGACACTTACATACATATAAAACTGAACACAACAAAAGCTAGTCATAACACAACTGACTTTACACTAGATGGGCCAATTAAGCTGGCCCCATGCATGGTGACGGCTCTTCAAATTGAGCACCCCGTGACTGACCCCAGGTAGGCGATGGGGCCAGTTAAGTAGCAGATTAGCCAGCCCTTCCGTTTCCCTGAAGTGGTTTCGACTTTGGAAGGAAATAAGCAACACCATCCCGGCTTGAGCTCGAGTAGGGAGCGTGTGCATGCCCTTGCAGCAGCGTCAAGCAAGCAGATATCCTGTATTTGAACAGCAAAAACATCTTATATTAAGGTACAGAGATAGTACTTTGGATGTTTAGATGTGCATACTATATATGTAATGCGTCAGTACATACATATGTTTGATGCGATGCCTCCACGTGCACTGTCAATCCCTGTTATAGTACATGTGGCCACCAGTCCACCACATACTGTCATGAATCTAACATGCATCAAGAAACACTAATAGTAGATCCCATCTTTGGCGCTACTCACACACGGAGCCAGTCAGAGTTCGCTTATTGGATAGTTGGCATTATATATTGTAATGAGTGTCAGATTTGGAATCAGACAGTCAAGATCCACGCACCCACCCGAGAAAGAAGGTGATGATCTAGACATAGATCGGGCATGTGGCCTCACTCTTGCACGGCCAGTTTGCTCCGGATCCAAGGCTAGTAGTTGAATGAACGGCTCCAGTGTACTCTTGCACTAGGTGTAGCAAGCGATTGGCATCTGGAAATGGAAACCCATCTGGTCGAGAAACAAGCTAAAATTAGCACCAACAGTGAGGTTCACTAGCTAAGTTTAGAAAGCTACTCCCTCCGTCCTGTAATGTAAGACGTTTTTTGACACTACAATAGAGTCAAAAAACGTCTTACATTATGGGACAGAGGGAGTACTACCTAGCTAAGCATTCGCGGCCATTCGTTGGTGACTCCAACATACGGCTAACCGGTTCATGTGGCATGTGTCACCTACACGCGCTCGCACATACTTACAAATCGATGGAATAGCTAGTTACCTCCAATAAACCAAATCTTACATTCACCTAGCCCTGAACTGTTTGACCAACTACAATCTTCTTCCTCATCGTCAGGCTTCTCAGTGTGGTCGATGACTAGGAGAACCTGAAAACGACTGAGAAGGAGCATGTGGAGGGAACTGAGGCATGTTTCACAATTGGGAGTCCATGCAAAGTTCAATGCCATCACCAAGGGCTATGGCCTTGAGATGATCATCATTCTTCTATCCATGATCGCCAACCGTGACATGGAATAAGCTGCTCAATAGATGCATACTACATGCTCAATAGTGGCTTATTTGGTGGCATAGTCGGTGATCACAAACAGAACAATGATGATATTCTCAAGGTTGTTGCCCTTGGAGATCGCATCGACTTTCTTTTTGGACCCATTGTGACACTTGTCACCATTCCACTGGACGTGCTTCTTCTTGGTCGTGGCAAGGAAAGATGCACACTGCGGCGAGCATGGCAACATAGTTTGAACACTTGTTGTTTGTGGTTCTCACAATCTCAACGACGCCATTGACCCTTCTTTGCATGTGGCGATACCTCCTTTTTTATGAATAATGCCCGCATGTCTAGTTTACTCTTAATGATTATTCATAGTAACATGATTTCCATGGTTCTTTTCTGGATTAATCTAAGTTAAAAGTTGACATTTGTTTCAACACAATGGGGTTTTGGGCAGGACAAGGAGGGTTAGATAGTGCTTCCATTTCGTATAGCTGAGATCAAGCATCTTATGGTACATCGTGAGTTTATTCCGCAGAAATTTAAGCGTGAGCAAAATAGGGTAGCAGATCGGTTGGCTTTGTATAGTCGTATTGAGAATGCGACTGCTGTATGGCTAGATCGTGGACCATCGTGCATAGAGGAACTTTTGCCTCTCGATTGTAACCCTATTCTTATGAATAAAACTCTTTACCCTCGCAAAGAGAAAAAAAGATGGTGCTTCCACGTCGGGAGAGGAAACTACGACCGGCCATTTTGTGGAAGATTTGAGTGAGGCTACTTGGCAAAAATTAGTGTACAATGATCCATGTAAATACAATGATTTTGGGAAAAAAAATGAGATTGTCCTCATATGCTTATATATTGGCAGCAGCTTTTAACAATTTAGATAGAAGAATAATCAATCTTATTTACATACTAGGTAGTGTACACGAAGGAATAAACAGACCCTCAACCGAAGCCGCCTGAACCTCACATCCTTCCTGAGGGGTATATGTCCAATGTACTCTAGGAAACAAGTGTACGTACGTACATACAACCTCCAGAGTATAATTCATGCAATCACGCATGCACGTACGTACATACGGTTCTCTAATGAACAAATACGATCGACAGACACATATAAACATTGGGTACATGCACAGATTGATGCGTCGACGCGGTGGTATATACCTTAGGCAGCTGCATGCATGCTACGTAGTACTAGAGAGAGGAGAAATGATGTTGTTTCATCAGAAGGAGATGAATGAATTGGCCATGTCGTACTTCATCTTCTCGAGGTTGGGCGAGATGGCGAACTTGATCATGGGCGGCGGCCCGCAGGCGAGCGCGAGGGTGTCGTCGCCGCCCTCGGGGACGTGCGCCCGCAGGACGTCCTCCGTCACGAACCCGACGCTGAACCTCCATCCGTCCTCCGGCCGCTTCACCTGGTCGATCACGTACCACACCTTGAGCCTCTCCGGGTACTCCGCCGCCCACCGGTCCAGCTCGTCGCGCAGCAGGATGTCGTCCTCGCTCCGGTTCGCGTACACCAGGTGCATCTCCGTCTCGTCCTCCGGCTGGTCGCGCAGCACGGCCTGGATCACCTGGTACATGGGCGTGATGCCGCTGCCGCCGCAGATCATGGCCAGCCTCCGCGCCCGCCGCTGCTTGCCGTTGATGACGAAGTTGCCGCGGCCGGTGTACTCCACGTGCCCCAGCGGGCCCTTGACGTCGATGCAGGAGCCGAGCTGGAGCGACTCCAGGTACTGCGTCATGAGGCCGCCGTTGGGGAACTTGGGGTGCTCGTCCTTGAAGTAGACCTTGATGAGCAGCTCGAACTGGCCGATCTCGTCGACCATGCTGGTCGGCGTGTAGGCCCGCATGCAGAGCTTGCCGTCGATGGTGGCGCACACGAATATGTGCTTGCCGACGGGCAGGCCGAGCACCTGGTCGGAGGACGGCAGGGCGAAGCGGAAGAGGCGGACGTCGTGGGAGAGCTCCTTCTTGTCGACGAGGCGACAGGGGACCTTCTCCCGCGGGCTGGAGAGCGCGATGGGCGCGCCGGCGACCTTGGTGGCCTCCCGAATCGGGGCGAGGTGCGAGAGGCTGGACCCGCCGTGGACCGAGTTGTCGGAGTTGTAGCCGGTCCCCGTGGTGATCAGCTCGCCGATGCGGTACGTATCGAGGAGCGCCTTGGCCTTGTCGGAGTGGATGGCGTCGAACTCCTCGGTGCAGTCGGATCCCGCATTGATGAGGATGCTGTCGGCGCCGCCGGGGTGGTCCTTGAGGAAGGCGGTGCAGTCGTAGACGTGGCCGTGCACCACGATCCACGCCGACTCCTTGGACCCGTGCTTGCGCACCTCGGACATGGTGAACTGCTTGTCCGCGACGGTGTTCATGAACGGCGTAGACGTGCTGCGCTTGAGCCCCGGCGCCGCCGCCTCGGCCGTCTCGAGGTGCTTCTGGCGCGCCATCCAGCCGCCGGTCTGGTTGCCGGGCTGCGTGGGGTGCTCGAAGACCAGCCCGATCTCGCCCTTGTGGGGGCGGCACACGTTGACCTTCACCTTGAACCAGCAGTTGTTCATCATGCCCATGAGGTTCCAGATGAGCTTCTCCGGCTGGGTGTTGTGCGTCTGGTCCCAGGCCCGCACGGACACCTCCTTGGCGCCCAGCAGGTCCAGCACCTCGATCTCAACGGACCAGAAGCACCAGCACCAGTACCGCCCGTACTTGTTGGGCTTCTCCGGGATGTCGAGCGTGCACAGCATCCAGCTCTCGCCGCCGTCGAGGGTCACCTCCACTCGTGTGATCTTCTTGCCACCACCTACACAACGCAACAGTAAGAAATAAGTGATCTTGAGGTGGTGGTTCGCTCACTGGCTTAACTAGATGATACCCCCATGTTGGATATACAGTTTCTAAATATGTGTGAAATACTAATTGAACCCTTACGGTTTAAACTATGTGAGATTTTCTTGCATAAGCAAAAAAAAATTAACATGAAAGATTATGCATGTCACAATTAAATGTAATGTGATTTAAAATCCACGTAGAATGCATTAGTGCATGTTGCATGGTAAGGAATTCTCATGCCTAGCTCGGGACGGATGCTAGTGGAACGGATGCGTAGCTCGGGACATGAACGGCTGGACCAATTGAAAAGAAGGTTTTGATATATAAAAGTCAGGAGGGGCAATGTTTGACCACGTAAAGAAACTTTCAACAACCAAAATAGAAAATCAATATCATTGAATATACGATAAAAATATGTCCTCATATTATACATATCTACTGTTATAGTTGCCGGTGGTTTTCCAGTAAATTTGATCAAGCTTTGCGCTGTTTGACTTCATAGGAAATGTATGTGTCTTGTCATGGAGCACACAGGGGAAGGGTACTTAACAAACGCAACGTTTTCTTAATGATCTTCTTTTAAGCAGGAAGTTAATTTGTGTCGGCAAGCAAGCAAGCAAGCAACGCAGCTCGACACGCTTCCCGAGGCCCAAGTTGGAATATTCAGCAGAAAGTATCCACGTTGCTGCTGCTAGATTCCGATTCCCCTTGTTGATGATTGGCCGTTCCAAAACGGGACGAATCATGCGTGCATGCTTTGTTGAGTTGCCTACTTGCTTTTTGACCTCCCCACTAAGTAGATAGTAATTTGTCGAATGAGACTTAGCAACATGGCATTGCTCGATGCTTTCGCTTTGGTTGATGGTCTACGGATGGTGGTTAGTTGTTTAGCTTTTCCGACTTAGTCCCTCCCCCCTTTTATGTTTGGGCCTTTCATGTCCCTCTCCGGTGACTGTTAGACTGTATAGCTTCTGTATATGTGTATGTATATGTATACATATAATGTAACGTTGTACTTCTTTATTATATATATGAGATAGGCCACCCCTAGAGGGTTGAGCCGGTTCCCCAAACCTATTGTCTTACAGTGACTATACTCCTCCGTTTGAATTCCGGCTACTTCATTTTATTGGTTCACAGTATGTGTGTATGTATGAGCACGCGTGAACCGAGCGAGAGAAGCAGTCACTGTAAGTTTATACTCCTATAAGTTGTAATCAGTAGGTGTACTAGAGTTACTATTGAGCTGGTGATAGATATGAGAAAAATCTGGCATCTGGCTGCGGTTGGCCACACGAATTGTGTTGTGCCTCCAATTATATGGCTCGCTTAATTTGTCCTTGCTCTACACCCAAGCCGGTCGGCACTCCACCAGGTACGACCTGGCAAACCTTGCAGCGGGTCCCACACGTCAGACGACTATTCCAAGAGCTAGCAATGTTGTATACAGTACTATTATATTGGTTGTATACTCCATGGCATAGCTTTTGGACGCCACCAATAATTATATTGGTTGTATGTATACTACAAGCAGCCTAGCTTTTGGATGCCACCAAGTGCCAGCGACCCCAGAGCCACAAGAAAAAGCGCATGCATTTTTTGTCAAAAAAGAGAAAAGGCAAAAGAAAAAGTGCATGCATGGGTATTATAATGATTTCCTTGGCAGGAAAAGTGCATGCATGGGTATTATAATGATTTCCCTCGGTTCCATAATGTAGTGCCTATAAATTTTTACAAAAGTCAAACGTTACAAACTTTGACCATGTTTATAGAGAAAAATAGGTACATCTAGAATACCAAATGCTTCTCATTGAACATCGTGAGTTATATTTTCAGAATATACATGTTTGGTATTGTAGATGTAGATAGTTTTCTCTATACACTTGGTCAAAGTTGACAACGTTTGACTTTTACAAAAATTTATAGGCACTACATTTTGGAATGGAGGGAGTACTTAACTAGACACGGTATATCTCTTCTCTTCGTGCACCCGGTTTTGCATCAACCATGGTTGCACCCGGTTTCCTACTGCCACGAGACAGCTAGCTGGGCTCATATCATATCATATGGTCAATGCTAGGGAAGTAAGTAGTGGTGGTAGGGGTAAAATAAGAATGAGTGGCTGCCACCATCCTCAGCTATTACCTACTTATTAGTAGTAGAAAACAAGGGACTGTCACACTCAAGCTGCCATTTCCAAATGCTACATGCCATTTTCAAATGCCACCAATGTCAATCAAGTAAGAAAACGTATCTTGTGCTTGGTCAGATCACATGCTCCTGGTGTTGAGCTTTATACTACTCTCATTAAGTTCTTTTTTCCTTCCTACGTGAGCATAAAACATGGTATATATATATATATATACTCTCTGGTCAATGGTACGGAAGCATAGTATATACTCCTCTCTAATTGCGTCATCCTTGGTTGGCGTCATGTACTGTATATACGAAGACAAAGAAGCTTCTCTTTTCGATCGATCGTCTGGCTTTTATGAAAAGATCGAACGTACCGGAGTATGCGTATCCTTTCATGGTGTACGCGCGCTGGGTGGTGAAGGCGTTGATGGGGAGGATCTCGTCGTGGCCCGGCGTGGTGATCGCCGAGTTGGTGTTGAGCTCGTTGATGATGTACTCGGGCCTGTACCACCACGCCTCCGCGTTGGCCAGCTCGGCGTCGACGTGCGACGGCAGCACCCGGTTGTCCTTGAAGTGGTAGTAGTTGTCGGACTCGGCGGTGGTCACCACGATGCGCCGGAGCCACTTCACCATGCGCCCGCCGATGCAGCCCGGGATGAGCACCCGCACCGGGAAGCCGTGGTCGGGGAGCAGCGGCTCCCCGTTCTGCGCGTAGGCGAGCAGGATGTCGCGGGACGGGTCGAGCGCCCACTCGCGGGTCACGCTGGTGCCGTACTTGGAGCCGCCGCCGCCGGGGAGGTCCTCGGCGCCCTCGAAGCACACGTTCAGGGCCTGCCCCTTGCGCGCGCCCATGATGCCGCACCGGAGCAGCACGTCGCGGAGCCGGGCGCCGCGCCAGACGGAGGTGGACACCCCCGCGGCGCCCCAGTTGAAGCCCACCGTCTGCTGCACCATGTTCTGCTCCTTGCGGCGGTTGCCGGCGCAGACGAGCGTTGCGGGGACCTCCGCGGCGGGGAAGGCGTTGGCGAGCTCGTCCATGGTGAGCCGCGCGGGGCGGCGGACGAGCCCCGTCACCTCCACCGTCCAGGTGGCCCAGTCGCCCCGTGGCACGGCGCCGTGGTTGCGCACGTAGTGCAGCGGCGCGGGCGTGATGAAGCCGTGGTGCATGAGGCGCGCCAGCGGCGGCTCGCAGTTGAGCGGGTGCTTGCCGGTGAGCCGGATCAGCGACGGGTTGCGCTCGATCCAGGCGTCCGCCGTGCCCTCGTCGCGCGGGTCGCGCGTGGACGGCTCCACCTCCAGCTGCAGCTGCGAGCCGTACGCCTCCCGCCAGTCCTCCTCCGGCTCCTCGTCATCCTCGTCCTGCTCCTCCTCCTCGACGACGGCCTTCCGCGGCGGCGAGATGAGCGGGGGGAAGCCGCAGCCGCGCACCGGGGAGTCGGCGCGGCGGCGGACGCCGTTGGAGGCCCCGTTGCGTGCCGGCGGCGCGGGGGCCGGCGCGTCGAGGCGGCCGAACGGCTGCCGTGGCTCGACAGAGGCGGCCATGGTGCGCTGTGCCGTGTGGTGGGACAAGCGTTGGATGGTTTCTGGATTGGTCGCGGCAGAAGAGGGAAGGGAAGGAACCGGCGGCAGGTAGTGGCCGGGAGGGGGCGCGGGATTGGTGAAAAGAGAAGCGGTGCGAAGGCTGGTATATATACACACACGCAAACGCCGACCTCCCGAGTGGACTGGCGTGCGCCTCAAAAGGCCGCTAGCAGCCCTATCCCCTTATAGTCGACTGGCCTATGACTGCGAGGCTCTCTCTCTGTTGCTTGTGCACGATGCCCCGATCAATTCACTCAAAATCAAAAAACGGATGTTTCCTTCAAAAGGTTTACCAGTCTTAGTTAGAGCATCTCTAACCGGAATGCGCCTTCCTAATTATGCGGCCCTCAATTTCGCCATCTACTCGACTTTGATCTCCGATTAGCACCATCGTGAACTCACCCCCCCCCCCCCCCCCCCCCCCCCGCCAGCGCAACTCCCCCCATCCCTCCGATCCCCCCCCCCCCCCCCCCCCCCCCCGCCAGCGCAACTCCCCCCATCCCTCCGATCCCCCCCCCCCCCCCCCCCCCCCCCGCCAGCGCAACTCCCCCCATCCCTCCGATCCCCCCCCCCCCCCCCCCCCCCCCCGCCAGCGCAACTCCCCCCATCCCTCCGATCCCCCCCCCCCCCCCCCCCCCCCCCGCCAGCGCAACTCCCCCCATCCCTCCGATCCCCCCCCCCCCCCCCCCCCCCCCCGCCAGCGCAACTCCCCCCATCCCTCCGATCCCCCCCCCCCCCCCCCCCCCCCCCGCCAGCGCAACTCCCCCCATCCCTCCGATCCCCCCCCCCCCCCCCCCCCCCCCCGCAAAGACCCCCCCCCCCCCCCCCCCCCCCCCTCATCAGCAAACTTGGGAGCGGCACCGCATGTGTCGACCGTGTCAACCATCGAGCTCGACTTAGATGACATGCCGAACGTGGCCATCAACTTTCAGGAGATTGAGCAACAATCCCACCGACCATGAGTCGCTCGAACATGAGGCATAATTGGAGGAGGAGCAAGGGTGCACCCGTGCAATGTTGGCCTACGCCTCATAAGAGTGAAGTGCACCGTAGGTCCCTAAACTATTTCAAGGTACTCACTTAGGTTCTCTATTTTTGGAACTCGACATGTAGCTTCGGAAAGTGCAATAAGTGTGTCATTTAGGTTCAAACCAGCCCTAACCCTGTGTTGACTGCACATGTGTCAATGTTGGTCAAGGCCACGTTGGAAGAGGCGGTTTGGTGGCAAACATCCCGCTGAAACCGGTTAGGATCTATGCTAAAAAGACACGGATGTATATATGGAGTCTGGCATCGGCTTCCTTGCCGACGACAGTGGTGGCCATCTGTGGCGGAACT
>LR880971.1:13372493-13390279 GCA_904067115.1 Aegilops sharonensis | reverse complement strand
GGGGGCGGGGACGGCGACGACGAGGCAGGGCGACGGCGACGGCGGCGGGCGGCGTCGGGCGGCGTCGGGGCAGGGCGACGGCGACGACGAGGCAGGGCGACGGCGACGACGAGGCAGGGGGACGGCGACGACGAGGCAGGGCGACGGCGACGACGAGGCGTGGGCGACGGCGACGGCGTCGGGCGGCGTCGGGGCAGCCTGGCGGCGTCGGGGAGGTTGGGGGCAAATGGGCGAGGGAGATGTGAAAATTTCACAAGTCTTGCTTATATAGCAAGGGCATTAGTCCCGGTTGGTGCCACGACCCGGGACTAATGACCCCTTTAGTCCCGGTTGGTGCCACCAACCGGGACCAAAGGCCAAATTTCAGCAGGTCAAAGGGCGGGAAGCGGCGGCCTTTGGTCCCGGTTGGTGGCACCAACCGGGACTAAAGGGGGGCATTGGTCCCGGGTCGTGCCACGAACCGGGACCAACCGGGACCAAAGGCCTGTGCTGCCCCGAACCCAAATGTTTAGTCCCACCTCGCTAGTTGAAGGGCGCCGGCACTGGTTTATAAGCGCTGGTGTGCGTCCCCTTTCGAGCTCCTCTCTAATGCAGGCTTTCGGGCCTAATCATGCTACTGCCTGTGGGCCTATTGGGCCTCTGCGGGCCTGAATCCTGGCCCATGTAGGGTTTCTAGTCGTATTCAGGCCGTGGGGGCCTACTAGGTGGCAGTTTTTTTTGCTTTATATTTTATTTCTTTTTGCTTTTAGTTTTAGAAAAAATATAAACTTTCTATTAGTGCCATTAGTTTTAAAATTTGAAAACACTTTTTTTGTTTTCTTTGTTGCTTTATNCCATTAGTTTTATAAAATTTGAATTCTTTGAAATTTGTGTGAATCACAAGTTTGTGAGCTCAACAAGGCGTAGAGGGACGGGCTTAATTATAAACCGGTGTGAGCGCCCTTCGGTTGGCGAGGTTTTCAAATTCATAGTTTTCAAATGAACTCTGAAAAAGTTGGCATAGCATGTTCATGAACAAAACGGACAATGGTATAATAGTTGCGGGAGAAAGTCTTCACTTTTTCTTCGCTTGTGTCGTTTTCTTATTGCGCCGTAACCATGGATAATCTTCATCATTTATCAGACGTTTCTGAACAGACGTTTCAACCGTGGTATTATAGGAGCATACCACATCACCTTCGCAGGAACCCTCTTCCTGGGAGGCTCGCCGTCAACATCACCAGGGTCATCTCGTCTGATCTTATACCGCAATGCACCGCATACCGGGCATGCGTTCAGATCCTTGTAGGCACCGGTAGAGGATGCAGTCATTAGGGCATGCATGTATCTTCTCCACCTCCAATCCTAGAGGGCATACAACCTTCTTTGCTGCGTATGTACTGTCGGGCAATTCGTTATCCTTTGGAAGCTTCTTCTTCATTATTTTCAGTAGCTTCTCAAATCCTTTATCAGGCACAGCATTCTCTGCCTTCCACTGCAGCAATTCGAGTACGGTACCGAGCTTTGTGTTGCCATCTTCGCAATTGGGGTACAACCCTTTTTTGTGATCCTCTAACATGCGATCGAACTTCAGCTTCTCCTTTTGACTTTCGCATTGTGTCCTTGCATCGACAATGACCCGGCGGAGATCATCATCATGGGGCACATCGTCTGGTTCATCTTCATCTTCAGCAGCTTCGCCCGTTGCAGCACCATCGTGCACATCGTCTGGTGCAACTTGATGTTCAGTAGCATCACCGTATTCAGGGGGCACATAGTTGTCATCGTACTCTTCTTCCTCGCCGTCTTCCATCATAACCCCTATTTCTCCGTGCCTCGTCCAAACATTATAGTGTGGCATGAAATCCTTGTAAAGCAGGTGGGTGTGAAGGATTTTCCGGTCAGAGTAAGACTTCGTATTCCCACATATAGGGCATGGACAACACATAAAACCATTCTGCTTGTTTGCCTCAGCCACTTCGAGAAAAGCAAAAAGAAAAAAATAAATATAGCAGAAAAGAAAAAAATCTATATAAAAAACTACTCATAAATGAACATAGATGCGCTTATAGAGAAAATTCAACCTAAATTCATAATAAATTTCTACTAACTTCAGAGAAATTCAGTATGAATTTAGGTAAAATTTCCTGTATAAGGGCATCTATTTTTATTTTGAGAAGAGCTCAACATGGCAGAAAGGGAGGTGCTTATAAACTGGTTTGATTCCCCTTCGATTGGCGAGGTGGGACTAAACTCTGGGCGCAACGAGGACCAACCCTTTAGTCCCGGTTGGTAGGACGAACCGGGACTAAAGGGGTGCCTTTGGTCCCGGTTCAAGCCGCCAACCGAGACCAATGATTGTGGGCCAGGAGCGAGGGCCAATGGTCCCGGTTCGTCCCACCAACCGGGACCAAAAGGTCCGGACGAACCGGGACCAATGGCCCACGTGCCCCGGCCGGCCCCCTGGGCTCACGAACCGGGATAAATGCTCACATTAGTCCCGGTTCTGGATTGAAACGGGACTAATGGGCAAAACAGGCCTCAACGATAGCCCCTTTTTCTACTAGTGCACGGAGGCAATGCTATTGCGGATGGTCGCCGGATCTTGGTGGGCAGATATGGGGCTTTGAAGGCGGTCTGAACGGTGCACATGTTGTCGGTTGGATACTCATGGGACAGATCCAGGTGAAAACCTGCTCTCCAGCCAGTGGCCGGAGCCGGTGATGGTGACGCCCGCAGCGTCATTTCCTTCTTAAAGGCATCATCAAAGTGAAGCTCCCAACTCCTTCCGCTACCTCCGGGGGGAACTCAAGATCAGTCGATCGGATGATGACGGCGCACTTATGTCGTTCCCTCCTTGGAAGCGTCGTTCTTGGAGGTGTGCATTGGCTTGAGTGACCTGTGGACGGTTCCACCAGTGGAGCGGCATTCCAAGTGATGCATCGACGACGTGGAGTCTTGGCAGCGTGCCGCGGCAAGGCCTCGGCGACGGATGTGTGATGATGGACACGTGCAGGGAGGAGGCGTTGTCTGGCGCCGTGGGGGCGTCAACGGCAAGCCTGGCAAGGTGGATGCGTTAGTACCTGTTTTGAAGATGGATCGGTGAAAGACGGCAACGACGACCTATGAGAGTGTGTCGGACCGGTTTGCTTCCCAGACCCGGTATGTGGCTTGGTTGGGGCCTCCGGCTTTAGATGTTAGGCTTTAGTGAGAGGTCTGGGTATTCAGCTCAGACTTTATGTAGCCCTTCATCAGGAGGATAGAAGTAACAACAAATGTTGCCAAGACGGTGGTTTCAGACATATTGATGTATTACTTTGTAAGGTCTTTGTGAATAATTAATAAAATATATGCATACATCTCCCAGATGCAGAGACCGGGGGTCATCCCCTTTTTCTACAAAAAAGCGAAGGGCTAGCTATATAATCTTCTGCAGGTTAATTGACCTCATTGCCTACCAGCTGGGGTCACGGGGTGCACAAATCCAAAGGCCGTCTTCATGTACGGGGCAGGCTTAATTGGCAACCCATGTAGTAGTACTCTACTATAAAGTCAGTTTTCTTATGATTAACTTTTGTTCTAGTGCTCCATTTTATATACAAGTGTCACTCATTAGCATCATGATCCCAGTACTTTTGTTGTGTTCCATTTCATATACAAGTGTCACGTATTAGGATCATGATCTTAGGAACTCCATCCATTCTTTAATTATGTGCCATTTTTTGGATATCCAATGCAGATCCTGTCCATTGCTTTTCGAACTACATGCTATATACTAACAAGTAATAACCATGTGAGGACAAAATCTCAAGTTGAAAAAAATCAATCAATGTATCGCTCTACTTCCTCAAATATTACAGTCCACGTTGTGAACCTAAATCCTCCCTCGTATATGTAACATATGTATGTATATAAGACAACGTCCTCAACTCAAACCGACTTAATCGAGTCCATGTAAAGCAATTTTTTTTATTTGAGGCAAAACGTAGCGCATTTTTTTAGTAGGTAAAGAAGTGCGGGTTAATTGCCCAAAATTTTTGGAGGCTTCGCGCAAAAACGCCGTGACGGCGAACCCGACGAAAACAATGCGTGCTTTATTAGTATATATATAGTAGGTAAAGATAAAGATAAAGATAAAGATAAAAATAAAGATGTAAGACAACGTCCTCGACTCAAACCGACTTACCCTGCCACTCCACCAACCGTAGCGCCAACCTAAATCCACCAACTTGTGCCACAATATTGGTCTTGCCTGACGTTGTGAGCCGCATCGTCCAAAAAAATGGCTGGTCATCGTTTCCTCTCCCAATGTCGACCGTGCCGGGGGTAGAATTGCCTCAATTTGACGTCTGGAAAGACCCAGCTCAAAAAAAAAGAAAAGAAAAGACGTTTGGAGAGAGGGGAAGGGGCTCACGAGAAAACTTACAAACTTCACTATTCAAATGCATACCACAATTCTATCTTCCTTTCTCCGGTGGACGGATCTCTCCGCTGTCTGATTCCGAATCTGACACCCATTAGTATCCAGTTAACGAATTCTGACCCTGAGCAGCGCCAATGATCGATGGGATCTATGGATCTACCGTAGTATTACTAGTGTTTCTCGATGTCGATTAGATTCATCGCGGCTTCCGGTACGCGGCCACATGTATGCATGCATACGGGGATCGGCGACGCACGTGGAGGCATCTCATCACAACGTATGTACTGACGTAAAACGAACTCATATCTTGCTTTACTTAATGGAATTCGAGGGGTACTCAAAAAAAAAAAGTACTGACATAAGTGCATGCACTGTTAATAAATATGCAAAGTAGCTGCAGGGTCATGTATGCTTCGTACTACTGCTCGGGCTCGGGCTCGACCTGCGATGCTGTTGGATTTTCCTTCCAAAAGTGAAGGGCTAGCTAATTACTACCACTAGTACTAATCTGCAGCTTAATTGGCCTCATTGCCTACCTGGGGTCATTTCAAAGGCCGTCTTCATTCATGGGGCAGGCTTAATTGGGAGCGCCGATGTAGTAGTATATACTTCGTGGTGTTATGATAACTTTTGTTCTAGCGTTCCATTTTTATATAAAAGTGTCACTCATCAGGACCATGATCTCAGTAACTTTTGTTTGCGTTCCATTCTATATTCAAGTGTCACTCATCAGGATCATGATCTCAGTAACCCCATCCATTCTTTTATGTGCCCTTTCTGGATATCCAATGCAGATCCTGTCCATTGCAATTTCTAACTACATGTAAAGCTACATTATTAAAACCTAATGATGTATATATACTAATAAGCATGCGAGGACAAATCTCAAGTTGAAAAAAATCAAATCAATCAATGTATGTCCTTGTATCGCTCTACTTCCCTTGCATGTCTACTATGTATGACATCTCCAATGCAAGCCCTCAAAACGGACACCACAAATGTCCGGATGAGAGAGAGACAGAGACAGAGATAGATAGAGAGACATAGATAGATAGAGAGACATAGATAGATAGAGAGACATAGATAGATAGAGAGACATAGATAGATAGAGAGACATAGATAGATAGAGAGACATAGATAGATAGAGAGACATAGATAGATAGAGAGACATAGATAGATAGAGAGACATAGATAGATAGAGAGACATAGATAGATAGAGAGACATAGATAGATAGAGAGACATAGATAGATAGAGAGACATAGATAGATAGAGAGACATAGATAGATAGAGAGACATAGATAGATAGAGAGACATAGATAGATAGAGAGACATAGATAGATAGAGAGACATAGATAGATAGAGAGACATAGATAGATAGAGAGACATAGATAGATAGAGAGACATAGATAGATAGAGAGACATAGATAGATAGAGAGACATAGATAGATAGAGAGACATAGATAGATAGAGAGACATAGATAGATAGAGAGACATAGATAGATAGAGAGACATAGATAGATAGAGAGACATAGATAGATAGAGAGACATAGATAGATAGAGAGACATAGATAGATAGAGAGACATAGATAGATAGAGAGACATAGATAGATAGAGAGACATAGATAGATAGAGAGACATAGATAGATAGAGAGACATAGATAGATAGAGAGACATAGATAGATAGAGAGACATAGATAGATAGAGAGACATAGATAGATAGAGAGACATAGATAGATAGAGAGACATAGATAGATAGAGAGACATAGATAGATAGAGAGACATAGATAGATAGAGAGACATAGATAGATAGAGAGACATAGATAGATAGAGAGACATAGATAGATAGAGAGACATAGATAGATAGAGAGACATAGATAGATAGAGAGACATAGATAGATAGAGAGACATAGATAGATAGAGAGACATAGATAGATAGAGAGACATAGATAGATAGAGAGACATAGATAGATAGAGAGACATAGATAGATAGAGAGACATAGATAGATAGAGAGACATAGATAGATAGAGAGACATAGATAGATAGAGAGACATAGATAGATAGAGAGACATAGATAGATAGAGAGACATAGATAGATAGAGAGACATAGATAGATAGAGAGACATAGATAGATAGAGAGACATAGATAGATAGAGAGACATAGATAGATAGAGAGACATAGATAGATAGAGAGACATAGATAGATAGAGAGACATAGATAGATAGAGAGACATAGATAGATAGAGAGACATAGATAGATAGAGAGACATAGATAGATAGAGAGACATAGATAGATAGAGAGACATAGATAGATAGAGAGACATAGATAGATAGAGAGACATAGATAGATAGAGAGACATAGATAGATAGAGAGACATAGATAGATAGAGAGACATAGATAGATAGAGAGACATAGATAGATAGAGAGACATAGATAGATAGAGAGACATAGATAGATAGAGAGACATAGATAGATAGAGAGACATAGATAGATAGAGAGACATAGATAGATAGAGAGACATAGATAGATAGAGAGACATAGATAGATAGAGAGACATAGATAGATAGAGAGACATAGATAGATAGAGAGACATAGATAGATAGAGAGACATAGATAGATAGAGAGACATAGATAGATAGAGAGACATAGATAGATAGAGAGACATAGATAGATAGAGAGACATAGATAGATAGAGAGACATAGATAGATAGAGAGACATAGATAGATAGAGAGACATAGATAGATAGAGAGACATAGATAGATAGAGAGACATAGATAGATAGAGAGACATAGATAGATAGAGAGACATAGATAGATAGAGAGACATAGATAGATAGAGAGACATAGATAGATAGAGAGACATAGATAGATAGAGAGACATAGATAGATAGAGAGACATAGATAGATAGAGAGACATAGATAGATAGAGAGACATAGATAGATAGAGAGACATAGATAGATAGAGAGACATAGATAGATAGAGAGACATAGATAGATAGAGAGACATAGATAGATAGAGAGACATAGATAGATAGAGAGACATAGATAGATAGAGAGACATAGATAGATAGAGAGACATAGATAGATAGAGAGACATAGATAGATAGAGAGACATAGATAGATAGAGAGACATAGATAGATAGAGAGACATAGATAGATAGAGAGACATAGATAGATAGAGAGACATAGATAGATAGAGAGACATAGATAGATAGAGAGACATAGATAGATAGAGAGACATAGATAGATAGAGAGACATAGATAGATAGAGAGACATAGATAGATAGAGAGACATAGATAGATAGAGAGACATAGATAGATAGAGAGACATAGATAGATAGAGAGACATAGATAGATAGAGAGACATAGATAGATAGAGAGACATAGATAGATAGAGAGACATAGATAGATAGAGAGACATAGATAGATAGAGAGACATAGATAGATAGAGAGACATAGATAGATAGAGAGACATAGATAGATAGAGAGACATAGATAGATAGAGATAGAGATAGATACATTGATAGATAAAGAGAGAGATAGAGAGAGACATAGATAGATAGACAGATAGATAGATAGACAGATAAACAGACAGAGGGAGATAGATAGATGCTAGATAGAGAGATAGATAGAGAGAAATAGAGAGACATAGATAGATAGATAGAGCGAGAGAGAGATAGATACATTGATAGATAAAGAGAGAGATAGAGAGAGAGGGAGATAGATAGATAGATAGAGATAGAGAGAGACATAGATAGATAGAGAGACATATAGATAGATAGAGATAGAGATAGATACATAGGTAGATAGATAGAGAGAGATAAGTAGATAGAGAGAGACATAGATAGATAGAGATAGAGAGAGACATATAGATAGATAGAGATAGAGATAGATACATAGGTAGATAGATAGAGAGAGAGATAAGTAGATAGAGAGATATATAGATACATAGATACATAGAGAGAGAGAGAAATAGATCCGACGACCATCCACAGCAGCCACTACATGTGTGTGCTACCTCTGGAGCTTGGGAGGAGACCTGACACCCCATCACGCCAAACCGCGAGAGCTGCCGAGAGGGTCCCACATGCTCGTGACCGTCTCTAATCCGATTCAATTCGGAACCAAAGCCACTAGATCAGCGGCGCAGATCCGCTATGGACGGGGACAACACCACGCCATGCCGCCGTGAGGTCTGAGCTTCACCTGCCAACACCTTCCAGGGCCGCCACCCAGTATCTGGGCCAGACGTCGCCGCCGCCACCGACCATGTCCCGCGTGGCCGAACCATTGAGCTGCTGGCCACTGCAGCCATGACCGCGCGGACTCGCTGATCGGCCAGCACCACTGTTCTTCCATGTCGCCATGCAGCGCTGCCTCCGCCCACCACCACGCCGCCCCTTGCGTTGTTGCCAAAGGCGATCCCGCGCGCCGTCGCGACCCAGATCCAGGAGAAGCGCCTCGGCGTCGTTGGGTGACCCGCCTCACCCGATCCCGACGCGGGAGGCATCACATCAATTGTACTGCCCCGTTCTATAATGTAGTGTCTATAATTTTTTTAGGAAGTCCATATTTATCAATTTTGACTAATTAATAAGTAGAAAAAAGTATGTACATATATAATACCAAATCCATATGATAGCATAAAACATAAGATCTACTTTCATATTATATTTAATTTGTATTATTATTGTTGATATTTTTTCAATAAACTTTGATCAAACTTTGTGATGTTATACTTTTACAAAAAACTATACGCACTACATTGTGGAATGGAGGGAGTACCATGTACTTACAGACGTGTATGGGTGCACATTTACACATGCAAATGATATATACTATGATATTGCTCTGCATTGGTGCTACACGAACCAAAGAGGAAAGCACTTGATGGAAAAGGAAGAGCTGGCTAATCTGTATGTTAATTGGCCTCACCGGCTACCAGGGGTCAGTCATGGGGTGCTCAAATTCAAAAGCCGTCTCAATGCATGGGGCCGGCTTAATTGGCAAGCGATGTAGTGTGAAGTCACTCATGTTATGACTAACTTTTGTTGTGTTTCATTTCTTATATATGTAAGTGGCACTCATTAGGATCATGATCTCCGTAACTTTTGCTGTGTTTCATATTATATAGAAGTGTCGCTGAGTAGGATATCACAACCTCAGTAACTACATCCAATCTTTATATGCCGTTTTGGATATCCAATGTAGATCATGTCCATTGTTTTTTTTTTCTTTCTGTCTACATGTAGCTAAACTAATAATGGTCCACTCGGTTTTAGGTGAAGGCAATGTCAACCTTACTTTTAGACCAAACCTATCCCCTCAGGCACTTGCTCCATTACTCGCTGGAACATGCTACTTAGCTAAGCTCCCATTTCGCCGTCGATGCCCCAGAAGTTGTCCCATGGGATCTCGAGGACTCGGGTCATTTCTGGGTGCGATCCATTTACGACAAGCTAGTCAGGGGACCGGCTACGCCTCATGTCAAATTGCTCTGGTCGACGTCTCTGCCCTTGCTTGAAGACCAAAGATTTTCACTTGGCAGTTGGTCATGCTCCCATTGGCGTTGAGCCGGAAGACACTAACCGTATTTCCTTCACTTGTGTGCCATCGAAACTGACGTGGGGCTATGTTTGAGACATCTCCGATCTTATGTGGAAACCACAATGTTCTGCAGAATTAACAACGTTATGTGTGGGCTTAGATGTACCCCACGTAGGGTCATCTGGGCTTTATGGAACCGTCAAAATAATTTTGCTATTGAGGTTGTTATCAGGGCATCCAACTGATTATATATGCAAACTCTTATATTTTTGCAGCTTTTGCGCTCCCATGGGAAGGCGAAGCACAAGACCATTTCAGATGAAGCGTTGCAGCAAGAGAGTTAAGTTCACGCCATCATTAAATAGTACGATAATAACAACACCTAATAGGGCTCATCGATGTTTGAGTCTCATGCTTTTTTTCGATCTCGAGCATGCTTCCTACTCAATCATCTTTTAATCTCGACCGATCTCATGCTTCCTACTCGATCTCAAGTTGCATCGTTGTTGTTTATTCCTTCACCCCCCCCCCCCCCCGCCTCCCCACGCACCCCCCCCCCCCCCCGCCTCCCCACGCACCCCCCCCCCCCCCCGCCTCCCCACGCACCCCCCCCCCCCCCCGCCTCCCCACGCACCCCCCCCCCCCCCCGCCTCCCCACGCACCCCCCCCCCCCCCCGCCTCCCCACGCACCCCCCCCCCCCCCCGCCTCCCCACGCACCCCCCCCCCCCCCCGCCTCCCCACGCACCCCCCCCCCCCCCCGCCTCCCCACGCACCCCCCCCCCCCCCCGCCTCCCCACGCACCCCCCCCCCCCCCCGCCTCCCCACGCACCCCCCCCCCCCCCCGCCTCCCCACGCACCCCCCCCCCCCCCCGCCTCCCCACGCACCCCCCCCCCCCCCCGCCTCCCCACGCACCCCCCCCCCCCCCCGCCTCCCCACGCACCCCCCCCCCCCCCCGCCTCCCCACGCACCCCCCCCCCCCCCCGCCTCCCCACGCACCCCCCCCCCCCCCCGCCTCCCCACGCACCCCCCCCCCCCCCCGCCTCCCCACGCACCCCCCCCCCCCCCCGCCTCCCCACGCACCCCCCCCCCCCCCCGCCTCCCCACGCACCCCCCCCCCCCCCCGCCTCCCCACGCACCCCCCCCCCCCCCCGCCTCCCCACGCACCCCCCCCCCCCCCCGCCTCCCCACGCACCCCCCCCCCCCCCCGCCTCCCCACGCACCCCCCCCCCCCCCCGCCTCCCCACGCACCCCCCCCCCCCCCCGCCTCCCCACGCACCCCCCCCCCCCCCCGCCTCCCCACGCACCCCCCCCCCCCCCCGCCTCCCCACGCACCCCCCCCCCCCCCCGCCTCCCCACGCACCCCCCCCCCCCCCCGCCTCCCCACGCACCCCCCCCCCCCCCCGAAACCACTTCATGAAAACAGAAGGGTTAGTTAATCAGCAGTTTGATTAAATGACCTCATTGCCTACCTGGGGTCAGTCACCGGGTGCTCAAACTGATCGAAGAGCCGTCACCATATACGGGGCCAGCTTAATTGGCACATGTATTGTAAAGTCAGTTGTGTGTAGGATTAACTTTTGTTGTGTTTAGTTTTATATGAAAGTGTCACTCATTAGAACCATGGTCTCAGTAACTTTAGTTGTGTTCCATTATATATATAAGTGTCACTCATTAGGGTCATGATCTCAATAACTTTTGTTGTGTTCGTTGCATTTTATATACAAGTGCCCCTGATTAGGATCTTGATCTTACTAATGCCATCCATTCTTTATGTGCCACTATCGAATGAAGATCATGTCCATTGCTTTTATAACTACATGTATCTAAAGTTAAAAGCCAAATGCTCTGCGATAAGCATATATATGAAGATAAACCTCAAGTCAAAAGGAAAAAAAATCAAAGTATGTCCATCTATCACTCTTCTTTTCTAAATTTCTGTCCATGTTGTAAACCTTGCCTTAGAGACCTGGTCTATACTTCTTCCGTGTTACGCTGTGTATAATATGTGGCAAAAAGAAATCCTCGACTCAAACCGACCTACCATCACCTCTCTACCGATCATTTTCTCAATCTAGACCCACCAACTCCGGCTAAAACTGGAAGACGGATCCGTTCCAATTTTCATAAACTGGATTACCTTGTATTTACTCACACTGTTTTGATGGTCAGTAAACACTATGCACAAATATGGCTTGAATAATTAACAATCCTATAAATGGCTAATGATGTTGTTTTTATTACAAACCTTGCCTGATACACGACTCAAAAGTTGTAGCAGAAAATAAGGAAATATTCTAGCTTAGAGATATCTCAAGCACACAAGGAATTACTTGAGGTGTCTACTCCTCGAAATCAACAGTTGGTAGTTCTAGAAGCCGGTAAACCTTGATTGCGTTTGACAGATGAGGGAAAAATGAAAAAAAAAACTACTCACTCCTTGCCAAATTATAGTGCATACAAAATTTTATTGGTCAAAAGTCAAACTTTGTAAATTTTTACTATGTTTATAGAAAAAAAATATGAGAATTCAAAATACGAAATATATAATGTACAATAATATATTTCTTCATGAGTCTAATGGCATGGTATTCTACATGTTGATAAATTTGTATATAAACTTGATCAAACTTTACAAAATTTAGCTTTGACCAACATTTATACGCATTATAATCTAGCAATTAGGGAGTAGGACTATATTGGAAACCCTCCATACTGTTTGGCTGACTGGTGTGTCGTATGCAAGCGTTGCTAACCGAACAATGCATATCTGCTTCACACTTTGGTTGCGTTTCTGAGTTTCAAGACTTAGCCGGCTAATATTATTTTGTCGGTGATGTTGGTGGGACGGACGATGACTGGGGCCATGGTGAAACAATCCCATCCGCAAGGAAAATCAATAGGAAACTCCAACTCTTGCCTGCAGGTTTGTCGCGGTTGCAGAAGGAGCGACCATCCAACCCCCTTTAGTTTCTACCGCAATAGCAAGTGCAGTAGCAACACTAGCGGGGTTGCAGAAAGACGGGTCCGGACTTTACACAAGTGACCAGAGATTGAACATGACACTATAATATAACACGAGGCGGTAAAAGTACTGGACACTACTCTTCCGCTAAATCTACTCAAGTTAAATTTGCCCGAAAACGTAATAATATAAAAACATGACGGAGGAACCGACAAATAAAGGGCGCCGCTTCAAAATTGTTGCGCATGGAAATAGTAGTAAGTAATTAAGTATCTCCATGTTTTATCATCATTAAGTAATTAAGTATCTTCAAAATTGTCATGTTTTTTTAGATGGCTCATGTTTGCAAGTGCGTTTGCCTTGATTTTTTTTTTCTGAGGGATGCCTTGGTTATTTTTTTTTTTGAGATTACAGTGCGTTGAATCCCTAGTCTAGCTCCAGCCCAGCCCAGCCCATCCTAGCCCATTCTATCAGAGACACACGACGCACGAGTCCAACCCCAAACCCTCACCACGCTCTCCGTCCCTCACCACCAACCGCGCCGCCTGGCCATCCCTCGCCGCCGGCGCGCCCCGCCGCCATGCTCCGGCTACGAAGCTGCATCCTCACCCAGCTCCTATCTTCTCCCCACGCCTCCCATGTCTCTCCTCTCCACCGCCTCCTCTCCGCCGCAGCCGCCTCCGGCATTTCTCCGGCAGCTTCCCCAGGCTTTGCCGCCGAGGAGTACCTCGTCTCCGCCTGCGGCTTGACCCCAGCCCAGGCCCTCAAGGCCTCCGCCAAGCTCTCCCACCTCAAGTCCCCCGCCAATCCCGACGCCGTGCTCGCCTTCCTCGCCGGCATCGGCCTCTCCGCCGCCGACGTCGCCACCGCCGTCGCCAAGGACCCGCAGTTACTCTGCGCCGGCGTGGAGAGGACCCTGGCCCCCGTCGTCGATGGGCTCGCCGGCCTCGGTCTCTCACGCTCTGAGATCGCGCGCATCGCCGTGCTCGTTCCCTACAGATTCCGCTGCAGATCTATCGTCTCCGCTCTACACTACTACCCGACTCTCTTCGGGTCCATGGACAACTTGCTCCGGCTGCTCAAACGCTGCTCTTGCCTCCTTGCTTCTGACCTTGAGAGGGTGGTCAAGCCCAATGTCGCGTTCCTGCGGGAGTGCGGGCTACATGATTGTGACATTGCCAAGCTGTACCTCCGTTCGCCAAGGATCCTCAAAATCAACCAGCAGCGCCTCCGGGCGATGGTGGTATGCGCCAAAGCTCTCTGTGTACCACATGGCTCTGCGATGTTAAGTGTAGCGTTGCAGGCTGTCGCGTTCTCTGGCGAGGAGAAGATCGCCAACAAATTGGAGCACTTGAAGAAGACATTAAGGTGGTCAGATACTGAGGTGGGCATTGCTTTGCCCAAGGCTCCGATGGTGCTGGCCTATTCCAAGGACAGGCTGCAACGTGTCTCAGAGTTCCTCATCTCCGAGGCGGGGTTGGAACCGGGGTATATTGCTCATCGGCCGGCAATGCTCAATTATAGCCTGGATGGTCGGCTCAGGCCCCGGTACTACGTTGTGAAGTTTCTCAAGGAAAACGGATTGCTACGTCGCGACCGGGATTACTATTATGCAGTCGCGGTGACTCCGAAGGTATTCATGGAGAAGTTCATATGCCCACACAAGGAAGCTGCACCGCACCTTGCTGAAGACTATGCAGCAGCTTGCAGAGGGGAAGTGCCCGCTAGATTCAGATTTACATGAACCATGATCGGCATGAAAATTGGTATGTTCATTTTGTCATTCATTAGAGAAGAAACAAGAAAGCATAGACACTGATATGAATTTGTCCTTCATCATGTCATATTGATACACATATTGCAACTAAGATTGAGAGATCAGGGCATCCTGCAAGCGCTTTGAAGTATCAATTAGTACTATTTCTGCACACTGTATCTATATGTTCTGAAATGGCCATTGCAATTTTCAGTGCAATCTTCAACCTGTCTTTCAATGAAAGAATGCTCCCATTTTGGCTATGAAGATGATTTGAAGCCTCAAAACTTTCCTTTAGATGAAAATCGTGGACTTCTTTTTCCCCAGGAAACAGTTTTGGGTTTGTTGTTGGCCAGTTGGCCACACCGTGTCAACCTGAACATAATAACAAGTTGAATAACTAGCAGCGTTTTCTGCTGTAGTCAATTCGTACATTGAGCTCCGTGCTTCCTCTTGCTATGACATGTTGGATCTTCACTTGGACGTAAACAATTTGAGCCGGTTATGCATGCTTGTAAACAATAAGCTTGATGTTAATTTTTTACTCTGAACACTGAATTTGAATCATAGTTGAAAGTTAACTCTGAATATTTCAGACATCATGGGTGAACTCTGAAACTTCTTACACCCAAGTCAATTCTGAAGCTATAGTAAGTGTTTAGAATCTCATGGAGCCAAATTAACTTGAATCAGAGCTGAAAGTTAACAGAGTCTTATAACAAAAAAATTTCAACTGTTTCTTTTCATCAACAACTTCATGTCTTAATACTTGGCTGCCAGAAGCAAAGACTGTATTTTTCTTATATTCTTCAGTTTAGACTCATTGGAGCCACACCTATTTTGTCAATATTTTCCATTATCACAGCCCCAATTGTGTGACATAAGTTCTTATGTTTTCAACATTGGGACTGGGCTTAACAAATTATGTTGACAAATCACTTTCGTATCTTAAAATACATCAGTGGTTAGTGTTCTTTTAGAGAAGAGATCTTCTATTGTATTCATATGATCAAGATATGGCAAAGCTCTTGTTGGGAAACATGCAACACATGCGGTGCCTTTTCATAAGCTAAGCTTGGCTGTTAAAGTAATTATTCTTTACGTATCTTCCTTGCATTTTTTTAGATGATGGCTGATTGATATAGCTGTTTATGTAGTGTACCATTTTCTCGGAACAGATTACATTTGGCTAACAAATCGTAGATATGCGTGAGAGATTCCTTCATTGGTTTTGCAAGATTGCTTGTCCAGTAGCTTCCCTTTGGTGCCTTTTACTGATAATTCTATTATTTGTCCTTTGATTTCGTTGATGTCCGTGAATGATTATGTCACAACCACTGCCCACTGGTGTCGACGATGGTATCTCATCACTCTAGGAAGGCAGATAAAGAGGTCAAATTCAAGTTCCAAGTAGATTGGTGTTGATGAGTTGTGCAACATATTTTTCTTATTTAGGACAAAGGTTAACACAAAAAGACATTTGGTCTAATGACATGTATTCCTGTGGTGTGGTATCTCATTGCTTGAGGTAAAGGGGGAGAACAAAATAAAGTGATATCATTATTTTCTTATTCTGTTTTTCTTCGAGATCTTATTCTATTTTCTAATTCTGTTTTTCTTATTCTGTAATTCAATCTCATTGCTTGAGGCATATTTTCACGTAGGTTCACCAAAAGTGAAGTATCATTTTTATAATGCCAGGGGCATAAATTGTTTCACCTGAAACTGTGAAATGTACATTTCATTTCTAATGTGTCGAAGGCCTGTGATGACACCGTTTAACTAAGCGCTAGTGGTAGCTGATTTGGTCATTCTTATTTCTGGAATTTATTTGTTCAACATTTCACTGAACTTGGTGTGTGCCAGATCTTGGAAAGAAAAGAAGTGGATGACGACAGAGGCCACGACGAGTCCACTGCGGTCATGAGGATGATCAGAAGAGAACACAACAGCGGCGTCAGCGGAGGGGCTTGTTCTTTGAGGAGTATGTGCCTGGCTTCTGACATGCCACCTGAACTGAACATGTTGCTTGTAACAGTGGTGATTTCAGACAGATGAAAAGGAGGAAAGATAGCTGAAGAAGATCAGGTTTTGTGACAACCCATCGGCGTGGCTATTGCCGGCATGAGTAGGGGCTACAATGGTTGCTTGTGGAGAATAACCGGCTGTGGAAGGAGACGGAGCTTGGGAGTTGAAGGAGCAACGATTCATTTCTTTTATTCGCAAAAAAAAAAAAGATAACCAAATTATATCTCATCTAGATGAGTTGTAGCAAAACTATTAATCTGATGCCATTGTATGATAAAGAAGGAAATATAACAAAGGAAATACATATAGTTTTACCCAACCACAGAGCACCACATCCATGTATAAGTCCAAGGCCATATGGACGGTCTTACTGGTCGCCCTTGATGTCAGTAATCCTTTGAAAACTTATGTACTCCCTCTGTAAACTAATATAAGAGTGTTTAGGTAACTAAAATAGTAATCTAAATGATCTTATATTAGTTTACGGAGGGAGTACCGTGCAAGGCTCGTTGGTGACCCTTTTTCAAAACATAATGTTATGTGTTACCTTAGCCCTAAACTGGGATGTTTTACATAATTAACTCAATAAAACATGTTACACAAGGTCAATGAGTAAAAAGCCGGTAAAATGGTCATTTATTACTTACTATAAGCATTTACATTGCTGGTCACTAGAAAAAACGAGCATCAGTACCGGGCCTTTCATAAGCTAAGCTGGGTTGTTAAAGTAGAACAACAGAACTACCCTCACGGAATCAACGGTAGATAATTGTATACTGCTACCTCCCATCTTTAACAGTATAAGGTACCATAAAAAGGCTCGTTAAAGTAATTATTCTTCAGGTATCTTCCTTTGCAGTTTCTTAGATGATAGCTTGATACAGTTGTTCATGCAGTATACCATTTTGTCAGAACAGATAACCTTTGGCTAACAAATTATAGACATGCCTGAGAGATTCCTTCATTAATTGGTTTTGCAAAGATTGCTTGTCCAGTACACTAGTGCAGAAGCGGGCTATAGCACCGCTTCGTAAGGCCCTTTAGTGCCGGTTCTGTAACCGGCACTAAAGGGTGGGGACTAAAGCCCCC
>LR880971.1:13351525-13366639 GCA_904067115.1 Aegilops sharonensis | reverse complement strand
TTGGAGAGAAAGATTAGGAAAAGTAGAGTTCTTTGGCCCCCCCAAATGTCCACATTTATGTTTGGCCCCCCCGAAAGAAGTTGCCTAGCTCCGCCAGTGCTTACGTGCTAGTGGTTCGCCATTAGTTTTGATGGCATTGATGTTGTACTTTACGCCCTCCTTCAACTTTTTGGCCGGGCCTCGCACTGTCCTGCTGCCTGTAGAACATTTACTCGATCCGGAGGGCTGAAAGAAGAAGGATCGATTTGTTAATATATCTTCAAATCATTTAAAACATGTGATGATCACCAGATGCCTGCTTATATAAATATACCTCGCCGGTCTCTGTTATTTCAAGATCAACGTTTTCTTCGCCATCATAATCATAGTCGTTCATGACTTCATCAATTCGGTCGTCGCGATCGAATATCATATCATCATCCTCCCCGGTATTGTTCAGATATTGGGAGCCATCATCGTCTTCATTTTGATCATCTGGCCCGCGAGGGGAGCATATGATTTCGAACAGGGCCTCTTCTTCCTCTCTGCCGGTATTGTCTGCCATAGCTTTTATTTAACTAATCCAGAAGAAATATAAAACAATTTAGTATTCAAATTACAATGCATGCATGCAATCAATAAGAAAAAACTGAATCATAGTACATAATATGCATCGTCTCGAATAATATATAATCTCGAATGCATCGTCTCGAATAATATATGATCTCGAATACAAAATCTCGAATACTATATAATCTCGAATACGTCGTCTCAAATATTATATATCGAATACATCACTAGCTAGCTAGCTAATAAAGATCCAATACTACAGAATAATCTAGGCCACTCGTGGTTCCTGAGCCGCGGGCGGTGGACACCCAAAGAGAAGGAACCATCACAGGATCATAGCTCCGGTCATCTCCCCAAAGAACCTACCAGGTATTAGAGAACCTGACGTCCATAGCAGTCATGTAGCGACAGACGTGCTAGTCCTCCTCCTTGACACGGCGATGCACCACCTCCGGCGGGGCTGGCTCCCTCTGCACCAAAAGTGGCCCACGGGAACGCCACCAAAGGAACTCAGGGTCGATGACGGGACCTGGGGGCGGGTTCCTCACCTAGCGGAGAGCCCCTGAAGGTAGCACCTCCCAGTGCCAGCCCGGTGGAGCCCAGTCCCGGACATGGGTCCTCTGAAGCAGGATGTCGTCGCGAACGGGTCGACGGCGAGGATGCGGGCCAGGCATCGTCGAGAACAAATACTATACGCCGCAAAAGTAACATTTTTTGAATGATTGGATTGTGATTTCTTATATGCAAATTCTAAATTTCTATAACTAAAATTATAAGAAACTAAGAAAACATCGATCATCGTCTAACAATATGAAATTAATCTAATTCATCTATCTAAAACTAACATTTCTAAAATTTCTAACATTTCTATATAACTAACATTTCTATAAAATTTCTAACATTTCATATACTATTTGACATTAATCTAATCTAATTAATTAATTCATCTAAAACCTTTGTATAAAAAACAGAAAAAAAACTAAAAACTAAAAACTAAAAACAGAATCTAGTGCAAAAGATGAACAAATTGTGTGTGTGTGTGTGTGTGTGTGTGTGTGTGTGTGTGCGCGCGCGCGTGCGTGTGCACCTACGGCGCCGGCGGCGCGACAGCTTCGATTGGAGAGAGGAGAGGGGCCGGCGAGAGGGGCTCACAGCGCGGGCGAGGTCGAGGTGACGGCGATGGCGAGGTCCAGGCCACGGCGACGGCGAGGTCCAAGGCGACAGTGATGGTGAGGCGAGGGGACGGTGATGGGCTGGTGCGGCGACGGGGACGGGTCGGCGACGAGGGTGGCGTGGAGTCGACGGGGACGACGTGATGAGGACGGGGACGACGCGGAGTCTACGGGGACGGCGCGACGGGGGCAGCGACGGCGCGGGACGGAGCGGAGCAGAGCAGAGAGAAGTGGTGAGAAACTGAAATTTTGGGGCCTTTAGTACCGGTTGGAGCCACCAACCGGTAGTAAAGGGCTGTTTTGGCCAGGCGAAGCGGCGGGAAGCGCACCCCCTTTAGTACTGGGTGGTGGCTCCAACGTACTAAAGACCCCCCCCCTTTAGTACCAGTTGGAGCCACCACCCGGTACTAAAGGTGTGCGCTGGCGCATGTGCGGTGCGGGCAAGTTTAGTCCCACCTCGCTAGCCGAGGGGCGCCCGCACCTGTTTAAAAGTCCCGGCGCGACAGCTCTCTTGAACTCCTCTCTATAGCAGGCTTCTGGGCCTAACTCTGCCGCTCTGCCCTGTGGGCCTATTGGGCCTTGCGGGCCTGCATCCTGGACCAATTACAAGTTGGGTTTCTAGTCGTATACACGCCGCTGTGGCCCAGTAGGCGGGATTTTTTATTTAGTTTTTTTTTACTTTTTTGCTTTATTTATTTTCATTTATTTATTTCTGAGTTGTCTTTTGCTGTATTTAGAGTTTCTTTGTGAATACTTTTTCTTTAGGTACAAAAAATTACAAACTTTCTGTTAGTGCTAGTAGTTTTCAAATTTAAATAGTTTAAATTTGAATTATTTGACAAACTTTGTAGACGAAGTGCATCCAGTTTTTGCCGTAAATGCATGAAAGAATTTGTTTGCACATAAAATTTCTTCGCGTTTCAAATGCCAAAACACATAAGTACCCTAACTATTACAAAGATTCCCTCTGGTTTGTTCGAAGCGGCACTTTCCAGATATATAAGTCTAGAAACTCACTAGAGAAGAAAGTGATGAAAGTGAAGCCTATCACATCCCATAGTGGGATCTTTGGGTGTGGAACTTTTTCTTCGCGTGTGTCCCTTTGGGCCGTAACCATGGACACTCTTCATCATTTAACTGGATGTCGGGTCAATATTCACTGTGAATGGAGCAATTTCATCAAACTTTTCATAATCTTCTGACATGTCTGTCTTGTCATCCACTCCCATGATGTTTCTTTTCCCTGAAAGAACTATGTGGCGCTTTGGCTCATTGTATGATGCATTCGCTTCCTTATCTTTTCTTTTTCTCGGCTTGGTAGACATGTCCTTCAAAAACCTGCGCCACATCATTGGCTAGGACGAATGGTTTGTCTGCATACGCAAGATTGTTGAGATCCACTATTGTCATTCTGTACTGCGGGTCTTCTGTTACCCCGCCTCGTGTCATATTGACCCATTTGCACCGAAATAAAGGGACCTTCAAACAACGTCCATAGTCAAGTTCCCATATGTCCTCTATGTAACCATAATATGTTTCCTTTCTCCTCTTGGTTGTTGCATCAAAATGGACACCACTGTTTTGGTTGGTGCTCTTCTTATCTTGGGCGATTGTGTTAAATGTATTCCCATTTATCTCGTACCCTTTGAAAGTCATTATATTCGAAGATGGTAACTGGGACAGCAAGTACATGTCATCTTCAATATCGCCGTCATGCATGGCACGTGTCTGCAACCAACCGGCGAAAGTCCCCCTTTGTTCACGTGTAATCCAGTCGTCAGACTGCTCCAGGTGTTTGGAGCATAGAAAATTCTTGTGTTCCTCCATATACGGATCCACCAAGGCGGACTTCTGTAGAACTGTATAGTGTGCTTGAATGAGAGAATGCCCGTCCATACATATTATTTGATCCCGTCCTAGCGTACCTTTTCCATCCAGTCTGCCCTTATGCCGTGATTCAGGAACACCAATCGGCTTAAGGTCAGGAATAAAGTCAATATAAAACTCAATGACCTCCTCATTTTCATGGCCCTTCGAGATGCTTCCTTCTGGCCTAGCACGGTTATGAACATATTTATTTAAGACTCCCATGAACCTCTCAAAGGGGAACATATTGTGTAGAAATACAGGACCCAAAACGTTAATCTCTTCGCATAGGTGAACTAGGACGTGCGTCATGATGTTGAAGAAGGATGGTGGGAACACCAACTCGAAACTGACAAGACATTGCACCAAATCTTTCTGTAACCTTGGTATGATTTCTGGATCGATTACCTTCTGAGAGATTGCATTGAGGAATGCACATAGCTTCACAATGGCTAATCGAACGTTTTCCGGTAGAAGCCCCCTCAATGCAACCGGAAACAATTGCGTCCTAATCACGTGGCAGTCATGAGACTTTAGGTTCTGGAACTTTTTCTCAGCCATATTTATTCTTCCCTTTATATTCGACGAGAAGCCAGACGGTACCTTCATACTGACCAGGCATTCAAAAAAGATTTCCTTCTCTTCTTTGGTAAGAGCGTAGCTGGCATGACCCTGATGTATACCGTCTTTTCCGTGCATACGTTGCTGGTCCTCCCGTGCCTCCGGTGTATCTTTTGTCTTCCCATACACGCCCAAGAAGGCAAGCAGGGTCACACAAAGATTCTTCGTCACGTGCATCACGCGGATTGCAGAGCGGACCTCTAGGTCTTTCCAATAGGGAAGATCCCAAAATATAGATTTCTTCTTCCACATGGGTGCACGCCCGTAAGCGTCATTCGAAACAGGTTGTCCACCAGAACCCTTTCCGAAGATTATCTTCAAATCCTTGACCATATCATGTACGTCAGCACCAGTACGGTGGCGAGGCTTCGTCCAGTGATCTGCCTCACCTTTGAAATGCTTGGCTTTCTTTCTTACGGGATACCTGCTCGGAAGAAATCGACGATGCCCCAGGTATTCTTCCTATAATTATCCAAATATATACTATCAGTATCATCCAAACAGTGCGTGCATCCGCGGTATCCCTTGTTTGTCTGTCCTGAAAGGTTACTGAGAGCAGGCCAATCATTGATGGTCATGAACAACAACGCCTTTAGGTCAAATTCTTCCTGTTTGTGCTCATCCCATGCACGTACACCTTTTCCATTCCATGGCTGTAAGAGTTCTTCAACTAATGGCCTTAGGTACACATCTATGTCGTTGCCGGTTTGCTTAGGGCCTTGGATGAGCACTGGCATCATAATGAACTTCCGCTTCATGCACAACCAAGGAGGAAGGTTATACAAACATAGAGTCACAGGCCAGGTGCTATGGTTGCTGCTCTNTCCCAAAATATAGATTTCTTCTTCCACATGGGTGCACGCCCGTAAGCGTCATTCGAAACAGGTTGTCCACCAGAACCCTTTCCGAAGATTATCTTCAAATCCTTGACCATATCATGTACGTCAGCACCAGTACGGTGGCGAGGCTTCGTCCAGTGATCTGCCTCACCTTTGAAATGCTTGGCTTTCTTTCTTACGGGATACCTGCTCGGAAGAAATCGACGATGCCCCAGGTATTCTTCCTATAATTATCCAAATATATACTATCAGTATCATCCAAACAGTGCGTGCATCCGCGGTATCCCTTGTTTGTCTGTCCTGAAAGGTTACTGAGAGCAGGCCAATCATTGATGGTCATGAACAACAACGCCTTTAGGTCAAATTCTTCCTGTTTGTGCTCATCCCATGCACGTACACCTTTTCCATTCCATGGCTGTAAGAGTTCTTCAACTAATGGCCTTAGGTACACATCTATGTCGTTGCCGGTTTGCTTAGGGCCTTGGATGAGCACTGGCATCATAATGAACTTCCGCTTCATGCACAACCAAGGAGGAAGGTTATACAAACATAGAGTCACAGGCCAGGTGCTATGGTTGCTGCTCTACTCCCCAAAAGGATTAATGCCATCTGTGCTTAGACCAAACCATACGTTCCTTGCGTCACCTGCAAACTCCTCCCTGCACTTTCTCTCAATTTTCTCCACTGCGACCCGTCAGCGGGTACTCTCAACTTTCCGTCTTTCTTACGATCTTCTCTGTGCCATCGCATCGCATTGGCATGCTCTTTGTTTTGGAACAAACGTTTCAACCGTGGTATTATAGGAGCATACCACATCACCTTGGCAGGAATTTCCTTCCTGGGGCGCTCGCCCTCGACATCACCAGGTCATCGCGGCTGATCTTATAGCGCAATGCACCGCATACCGGGCACGCGTTCAAATCCTCGTACTCACCGCGGTAGAGGATGCAGTCATTAGGGCATGCATGTATCTTCTGCACCTCTAACCCTAGAGGGAAGATAGCCTTCTTTTCTTCGTACGTACTCTCACGCAATTCGTTGTCCTTTGGAAGTATATTCTTTATCATTACCAGCAACTTTCCAAATCTCTTGTCAGATACACCATTCTCTGCCTTCCATTGCAGCAATTCCAGTGTGGTGCCCAGCTTTTTCTTGTCAGCTTCGCAATTCGGGTACAACAATTTCTTGTGATCCTATAACATGCTCTGCAACTTCTTCTTCTCCTTTTCACTTGCGCAGTTTCTCTTTGCATCGGCAATGGCCTGACCTAGATCATCAGTGGACTCATCCGATGCCTCTTCTTCAGCTTCTTCCCGCATTGCCGGCTCAGCTTCTTCTCGCATGCTGGCTCAGCTTCTTCCCCCATTATTGTATCATCGTATTCAGGGAACCCATGGCCAGGATAGCTATCGTCGTCCTCTTCTTCTTCATTGTCTTCCATCAGAACCCCTCTTTCTCCGTGCTTGGTCCAAACATTATAGTGGGGCATGAAACCAGACTAAAAAAGGTGGACGTGAATGGTTCTTGAGTTAGAGTAATTGTGATCATTCTTACAGCCAGTACATGGACAAGGCATAAAACCATCCGCCCGCTTGTTTGCCTGAGCTGCAATCAGAAAAGTATGCACACCATCAACGAACTGGGGAGAGCATCGGTCATCATACATCCATTGCCGGCTCATCTTCATTACACACCACCAAATAGACCAAATTAATACAAGTTCATACATAAAATTCATACAACACTTAAATGCAACATACAAATAACTCTCTAGCTAAAGCATTTAAATGCAACAACAAATGCGATCAAGATCGCAACTAAGGTAACAATTGACCCAACAATATAATGATACCAAGCCTCACTATCAATGGCACATTTTCTAATCTTTCTAATCTTCAACCGCATTTTCTCCATCTTGATCTTGTGATCATCGACGACATCGGCAACATGCAACTAGAATTCCATATTTTCCCCCTCAATTCTTTTCAATTTTTCTTTCAAATACTCGTTTTCTTTTTCAACTAAATTTAACCTCTTCATAATAGGGTCGGTTGGAATTTTCGGTTCATATACCTCCTAGATAAAAATATCTATGTCATAACATGAAATGCAACAAATAGTTTTAAAAGAGAATATACCACATCCGAATCATAACACTGACGAGGGTCGACGGGGACGGATATCAAAACCATGGCACTATGTATAACAAACAACGTACGGGTAAGATAATTATACAAGTAACTATATATCTAAATCACACAAACATGAATTTTTTTATATAAAAAAGATAAGAACAAGAGGCTCACCATAAGGTGGTGCCGGCGACGGGTCGGTGCGGACGATCGACGGTGGTTACGACGGAGATGGAAAGGCACTAAGTAAACCACACCTACATATGCAAAATAAGAGTTATTTTCAGCTCAAATTGCATATAAATCAAATAAACTACCACATATAATTCCTCCCAAATTACTAAAACCCACTAATTAATCACTATATAAAGCATTGCAAGAGCTAATCTAGCAATGAGATATGAAAGGACAAAGTTGCTAACCTTTGTGGTCACTTGAATGGATGGGGGCCTTCAAATCTTGACAAAATTTGGGCAAAATGTGTGATGAGCTCGAGGGAAGAGGGGAAGAATAGAGAGGATAGGGGAAAGGGGGAAGAACAGAGTGAGCTCGATCGCGGGTGGACGAAGGGTTTATGTATAGGATGACCTTTACTACCGGTTCGTGGCACGAACCGATACTAAAGGTGCTGGAGGGGCCCCAGTCGGACAACATCCTACCACCACTCTCTTTAGTACCGGTTCGCGGCACGAACCGGTGATAAAGGTTCGCCACGAACCGGTACTACTGAGAGCAGCCCACCTAACCATTGGAACTGGCACTAATGATCACATTAGTGCCGACTCAAATACAAACCGGGACTAATGAGCTGAACATTAGACCCTTTTTCTACTAGTGGTAGCTTCCCTTTGGTGCCTTTTACTGATAATTTTGTTATTTGTGTTTTGATTTCGGTGATGCGCGTGAATGATTATAGCTCAACCACTGCCCACTGGTGTTGACAATGGTGTCTCGTCACTCTAGGAAGGCTGATAAAGAGGTCATTCAAGTTCCAAGTAGATTGGTGTTGATGAATTGTGCAAGGCATTTTTCTTATTTAGGACACACGTTAACACAAAAGCATATTTGGTCTAATGACATGTATTCCTGGGGTGTGGTGTGTCATTGCTCGAGGGAAAGGTGGAGAACCAAATAAGGTGGTATCATTATTTTCTTACTCTATTTATCTCTGGGATCTTCATGACAATGTGAATAAAATGTTCAATGCAATCTAGTTAAAGTTGGAATATCTTCAAATTATTTCACCTGAAACTGTGAAGTGTACATTTTATTTCTAATGTGTTGAAGGCCTGTGATGAAACCATTTAACTAAGTGCTAGTGGTAGCTGATTGCGTCGTTCTTATTTCTGGAATTTATTTGTCCATCATTTCACTAAACTTGGTGTGTGGAGATCTTGGAAAGAAAAGAAACGGATGGCGACAGAGGCCACGATGAGACCACCGCGGTCATGAGGATGATCAGGAGAGACATAGCAGTGGCGGCCGCGGTGGAGGGGCTTGTTCCTTCAGGAATATGTGAGTGGTTTCTGACATGCCACTTGAACTGAATATTTTTCTTGTAGCAGTGGTGATTCAGAAAGAGCAAAAGGTGGAAAGATAGCTGAAGAAGATCAGGTCTTGTGACAACCAATCGGCGCGGCTATCACCGGACTTGAGGAGGGGATACAATGGTTGCTTGTGGGGAATAACCAGTCTGAGGAACGAGATGGGACTGGGAGGAAGGAGGAAGCAACAACGGATAGACCAGGTTTTTTCAGTTTGTTTCTTCGATGCCCTGCGGTGCTGCCCTCCTTTGTCCGTTTATCCTTCCTGCTCCAAGCAGGTGTGGTTTGATAAGCTAGGACGGGCCACGTACAAGAGCCCATAGCACAAGTTTGGTTAAGGAGGAAGAAAAGGTGTTAAATAGGTGTGTGGTCGAAGATGAAGAGGAGGGTTGAATGGGGAAGGCCAGCAATCCAGCTATGTCTGTGTGGACAACAGAGTGGTTGGACTTGGTAGAGATTAACAGTCTGTTATTAATGCAATGAAAAACAATATTGAGGTGGACAAAATGTACTTGCAGCTCCCAAAGATGTCTTCGTTGCTCTCATGCTACTTACAATTGTACATTGAATTATAGTGCTCTCCACTGGTGCAAAATTTCTCGTTTCTAGCTACTCACAACGTCGTGTTTTTGATTGTGCACCGTCTCACTCTTTTCTCGTGCCTCCTACTCCCTAATGTTTTAATGTCAAATTCATATCATCTTCTCATCTCATGTCTGTGGGCTACTGCTTCCTTTGTCTCTTTATCATCCAAAACCTATCTAATACCAGTAGATCGTCGAGCTTGCCACTACTTGCTAAAGTTGGGGAGGTATATATGCACGCCCATCTGGATGGTATCATGTAGGTTGGTTGGTGGGTCTATACTCTTTATTCGCATTGATCAGATGCCACTATATGATAAAGAAGTAAAATATATAAGAAAGAAAAATAGATATAGTTTTACCTGACCACGGATCACCAGCACCATGTAGGGCCAGGCCAAGGCCACATGGACGGTCTCACTAGTGGCTTGGAATCCTTTCAAAACTTATGAACCCTGCAATTTGGCTTCGCTGGTAACTTTATAATATTTTTTTCAAAGCATGTGGTTATGTCTTGGTTTTCACTTTCAGTTTTAGAAAAAAAAATTAGCACCAACCGAAGTCACTGAATTTTTGTGCTTTCGGTTTACATTTCAGCCAAAGTGCCATAATATTCAATTGAATTCAATTAAATATTTGAGTTTTTTGAAAATGTTTTAAAATATATTTGAATTCATGTGTACTACTGAAAATGCTGAAATATTTTGGCTGGAAGGTAAATATTTCAGTGTCTACGAAAATTACTGAAACTCAATGAATTTCAATGAAATCTCACTGAAAGTGAGAACCAGCTTACCCATTGTATGTGTACTGAAATCTGTGCTTGATCTTTGTGTTAGTAGAGAGCCTCTTTCTAGAGTTTGGTTGCTCATGTTCTTCAGTTTGCTAGTAGATGTCCAGCCTCCCTAATCAAACTTGGATGCATGTGTTTGGTTACCTTGCAAGAAACCTGTATATTTAACAAAAATAGTAGTTAATAGGAGTATTTAACCAAAAACTACCACATTTGATGGAAACGTGACAGAAAACTACCACTCTACGGTTTTGTGCGAAAAACTACCAGTTTTTGCCTAATCCGTGGCAAAAAACTACCAAGTGTCGAAAGCGGCCGCTTCGCCCGCGCTAAGCACCAAACTGACCGGCCTGGCCCATGTTTCAGGTGCCACGCTGGCCAACCGACGGCCACCGCGCGTTAACGGCCGTTAACGGCGCGTCCGCGGTCGGAACGACGCCTGTCGGTCGGTCCAATAAGTGAGCAAGCTCAACCACTCGCTCATCCGCTCCCTCCTCACTCGCTCACTCACTCCTCTTCATTCTCTCCCTCTCATTGCTGCTCTGAGCATATCGCCGTCGCCGCCGCCGTCGTTGCTGCCGGTACAACTTGACCATGCCTTCCTAGTTTGACGAGGAGAGCTCGGACGAGGACATCTGCATGGTTTCAATGGATCCTCAGCTCTTTGTAAGTGCATAATGGTGGAACAGAGTTAGGGTTAGGGTTAGTTCATCCAAAACAGTGATTCCAAGTTGCTTTTGGTTTGATTCCAAGTTTCTTTTGCAGGAAACCCCTGACAGTGTGGTGGATCCATCTTGTGGTTCTCACACTGAATCTTTGCCCGCATGCATGATGCATCATCAGAGGCCGAAGAAGATGGTAGCTTCTGAAGGTGCTTTGACAGGGAGGGGATTCCTGGGTATTCATGTCAACCAGGTATTAAATCTTGAACACTTGTTTGCTTTGCTGGTGGAGGTGTGTGGTGTGTGTTGTGTTTTGCTGCTGGAGATGTGTGGTGTGTGATGTGTTTTGCTGCTGGAGATGTGTGGTGCAGCAGGTATTAAGTTGTGCAGAGATGTGTGCTATGTTTAGAACTAAAATTGAAAAGTGCATCATATATGTGAAAGTAGATCTTGAGTTAACTGAATTAAATAAATGACTGAACCTGAGAGCACATGTTATCTGAAATTCTGTTAGCTGTTAACTGAATATCTCTATTAACTGAAAAGAACAGAGTTAACTAAATTTATCTCTGTTGCTAAATAAGGTGTGCTGTGTGCTTAGTTGGAAAGAATTATGTTAGCTGAATTCAGAGAGCATTTAAGTAAGCATAGGATTCCAGTTAAATGACATGAGTTATATGTGATGTGTGGTGTGTGCTCTGTAGGATGAAGGTGTCAACTGTTGGGTGGTGGAGTGGGTGGATGATCCTTGGCCAGAGATTCTACAAAGGTGCCTAGGAAGGATTTGGGACATGTACCATGAGCATAACTTGGGTAGGGTGAAGGACAAACAAGCTCATGAGAAAGAGGTGGGCAAGTTAAAGAAGGAAATTGAGTTCCTGTCAAACAACTACAGGTAGTTGGTGGAAGATGTGTCCAAGCTTTTTGACTATCAAGATTGCAAGATATCTCATGACATGGACTATACCAGTCAGGCAATCAATGAACTGAATGAGAAGAAGAAGCAACTTGAGGATCAGGCAAAGATTGAGTTAAGTATGGAAAAGCTGAAGCTTGCCAAGGAGCAAAGGTGCATTCTTCAAAGCCAAGCATATATCATTCATAACATGAGGAAGGCCATGAAGGAAGTGGAGGGGGACAGGGACCTACTTAAGCAAGAGAAGAAGAAGCTGGAGTATCTGATTGCTGATCCGCTCAATGCTGGGCATGCCAGCAAAGATAAGCTGTATAGGATCAAGGCAATTATGAATGAGTAAAGTGCTTGGTGTGTGGGTTAAGTAATTAGTAGGCCTATATATATAGCTGGCCTTGTAATGTCATGCATGTTAGGTGTATATTTTGGGAAAGTTTCATGTGCTTTCAGAACCTGAATCAAGATGGTATGGTTTAAGAACTAGTTGGGTTTATCTATGATGTAATGACTTTTATGTTAAGACCTCCTATGCTAAGTGAGTACTGATGCTAAGTTAAGCAAGTAAGAATGTTTTATCTATGATGAGGCTGTTTTGCTCTGCATATATTATGTGTGGATAACTGACAGTAGTGACATAGTTGGAAATGATAAGCTTAGATAGCCTGACAAATAACTTAACATACATAGCAAGTAGCAAGTACTCTGACATAGATAGATAGTACTGGCATTCAAAGTCTGACATAGATAGCAAGTAGTACTAAACATAGTGCCTACATACATAGATAGATAGTGCTGACAAAACTGAACCGAGAAACTTACTGAACTTACGAAAGTTCAGGACTGACGAAACTGATTTTTTTTGCACTGAACTAACTGAAGGCAGCATTTCAGTCCTCCTTCTTGAGCATCTTCATGTGCTGGGAGCGGCGCACCGGGGTCACGGCCGCCCTCTTCTTCTTGCCCGGCGCCAGCTCCACCACATCTTCCTCGCCTTCATCTTCTTCTTGCTTCACGACGATGCAGTCTGGGAGATCGGGGACCTCCGGCGGCGCATCCACGTGGATTGGGAGGTTCCTGTCCCCCTCTACGGCGTCGAGGACGGGAGCCAGCATCTGCACTTCAGGATTGTCGTCGGAGAGGACGACGACCTCATCCACCTCGTCGCCAGAGTCGTCTGAGGACTCGTCCTCATCATCGTCAGAGGACTCGTCGTCAGAAGACTCGCCGTCAGAGTCGTCTGATGGCCCCAGGACCCATGGACTGCGCCTCTCCCATTAGGCGTTGTTGATTGGGGCTGCGAGAGCGAGGACGGTGTCGGTGACGTGATCCGTGGCGGCCGGCGGCGTGGTGGATGAGCGGTACATCCACCATCGGGAGCGCTGCCTGGGGTCGGGGGAGCGCTGCACCTCGCGCATCACCCACAGCAGAATGGTGGCCGGCGGCACGGTGCGGCCGGCAGGGAAGGCACACTGCTTTTCAGCAGCTGTCATCACCTTCACCAGGCCGCGGGCGTGGTTCCTCATCATCGCCAGACTGGGGAACTAGCGCGCGATCTCCCTATACTGCGCGCGCATCTCCTGGTTGTTGCCGACGAGAGCTTCGATGGCCAGCTGCCAGTCCATGGCGATGGCGGTGGGGGTGAGGGTCAGCGGCGATTTTGACGGGACAGAGGGGGAAGTGGAGTGGGCGGTGCGAGCGGCGAGTGGGCGAGTGAGCAGAGAGAGTGGTGGTTGGACACGTATTAAAGGCGTAGAATGCGAAACGGCTGGTGCTACTCAACGCACGCTCACCACGCTGCCGGCCGCAACGCACGCTGAACAGACGACATGGCTAACAAAATATAATAAGTTTGGCCGATGCTAGTCTAACAAATCACTATCACTAGCCCATTGGTATTGAACGCATGGTTAGAGTCAACTGGCCAGACTTTTTTTTTGTAGATTTTTTTTTCTAAAATGAATTTGTCCACAAGTTATAATAACTTCTGGACTGTACAAATGGCAAAGTAAAACAAATAAAACAAATTAAAAAAATTAAAACATGCACCTAAACTGTAGAAATGGCAAAGTAAAACAAATTTGAACAAATAAAACAAGTTCAGATGTCTGAATTTAAGCAGGCTAGTAGCACAACACACATTTAGTAGCAGAACACAAACTTAGTACCATACAATCAAACTAAGTAGCATAACACAAACTTAGTAACAGACTTTCAGTAGTTTCCACTAGCATTGAAATAGGATGCAAACTTGCTAGGAGGTTTCCTCTTCCTCTTGCCTGCTAATATCCCTGATTCTCCAGTGGATGATCTAGGTGCATTGAACGTTCTTGTTGATGATGATTGATACATCTCCGTCGTATCTATAATTTTTGATTGTTCCATGCCAATATTATTCACTTTCATATACTTTTTGGAAAAAATTTATATTATTTTTGGGACTAACTTATTAATCCAGTGCCCAGTGCCAGTTCCTGTCTGTTGCATGTTTTCTGTTTCGCAGAAACCCAATATCAAACGGAGTCCAAACGGGATAAAAACGGACGGAGATTTTTTTGGAATATTTATGATTTTTGGGAAGTAAAATCAACGCGAGGCGGTGTCCGAGGTGGTCACGAGGTAGGGGGGCGCGCCCTACCCCCCCCCCCCCAGGCGCGCCCCTGACCCTCGTGGTCCACCCGTAAGGCGGTTGATGCTCTTCTTTTGGCGCAAGAAAGATAATTTTATGAGAAAGATCTGGGCGAAAGATTCACCCCAATCGGAGTTACAGATCTCCAGATATAAAGGAAACAGTGAAGGGGTAGAATCAGAGAGCGCAGAAACAGAGAGATAGATCCAATCTCGGAGGGGCTCTCGCCCCTCCCACGCCATGGGAGCCAAGGACCAGAGGGGAAACCCTTCTCCCATCTAGGGAGAAGGTCAAGGAAGAATAAGAAGAAGGGGGCCCCTCTCCCCTTGCTTCCGGTGGCGCCGGAACGCTGCCGGGGGCCATCATCATCACCACGATCTTCACCAACACCACCGTCATCTTCACCAACATCTCCATCACCTTCCCCCATCTATATCCAGCGGTCCACTCTCCCGCAACCCGCTTGAAGGAAATATGCCCTAGAGGCAATAATAAAGTTATTATTTATTTCCTTATATCATGATAAATGTTTATTATTCATGCTAGAATTGTATTAACCGGAAACATTATACATGTGTGAATATATAGACAAACAGTATGTCACTAGTATGCCTCTACTTGACTAGCTTGTTAATCAAAGATGGTTATGTTTCCTAACCATGAACAAGGAGTTGTTATTTGATTAACAAGGTCACATCATTGGTTGAATGATCTGATTGACATGACCCATTCCGTTAGCTTAACACTTGATCGTTTAGTATGTTAATGCTTTCTTCATGACCCATACATGTTCCTGTAACTATGAGATTATGC